>KZ308215.1:316113-394220 GCA_000376725.2 Ladona fulva | reverse complement strand
TCTATTATGAAAGAAATTTATTTAAATTTTCATTTTACTCCAAAGAAAATTATAGAATTTCATTCTTGAATTACTATTTGTTTATTTCCTGTGGTGCGCAGTAAAATAAATCTTCGTCCTCCTAATCAATCCTTATTTAGCTAATCCTATATCAGTAATTTGTGTCACGAAAAATTTTTCAAAGTCTGACTCCGTGTTCTAATGAACATTATAACTGGTTTTCCACGAACGACTGAGCCCTTTTCATGGTCGAACGATACTTCTCTTAGTTAGGAAACAAAACTCCATAGAATAGGCTTTTCAGTTACTTCTAGTAGTAATTATTTCGCAGAAAACATGAGAGGAATTCTCAAACTATTAACACTAAATTTGTCCACTTAAATATCCTGCGTTTGATAACTTTTCGACGAAAAGAAAGTACTCCCAATATGTATACCAAAAAATAAGATAGTAAATGTCTTCCAATAAAATATCAAACATAGATCCTCATTGGCTACATCTAGTTGAATTTACTCGACGAATTAAATGAAATTGCTTGACACCTAAAGGATTACCCTGGATATAGCCCTTAGTAATTGGATGCATTTACAGAATTTATCCTCGGCATTAATAGGAATACCAAGAGTCAAAAACTAATTAAATAAGTATTCCAGGGTCTCTCTTTTTATTCCGTCTCAAAAACTGCATTTTAGTTTTTTTCCCTCTGAGGAAGATGTGACATTCAAGCCTCTTCGAATATACTTTTCCGAGCTCAAAATCATATTATCGTTCAATAAAAATAAATGAATTGTAGATATGAAACAACATTAAGAAAAAAATATACTGATTTTGCCTTCCACAACCTGTTTTTCGGTAAAAAAACGCGATTCAAGATAACTGAAAAGTAATTTTGTAAAAGGTTGATGCAGCTTATTTGCTTTCACCAACGACTCCTTCGATACAGTTTTTTTTTTTAACCTTAGAAATATTAATTTCTAAATTAAAATAAATCTTCCAGGGAGAAGTCAATAGCAGTATAAAATCCTGGAACTTCCCTTAGCCATCGGAATATAAGAGAATAATTTACCGTTCAAGAAAGAAAATATTGACTTTTAATAAACTGAAGCAGAACGAGATCTTCCTCAAAATGAGATAAGAGACAAATTAATAAACATGATGCCATTTTCCCATGTTTTCTTTAAATTTATTTCCTATTAAATGGAAGAAGTTCCATCTAATTTGAATAAATTATTCTTGAAAACTTTCATTTCCTAATCTCCTTTTGGGAACGAGCAATAACTCTTTTGATTAAGTTTGCTATGAGACTCTATGAATATACAGTAATGCCATGCATTAATATACTAATAGTAATAATATATGCATTTTCGATAATTACATCAATTACGGCAAAGTAAAACCTTGAATTATATAAAGTTCTATATATAGTATGGAAGTTTTGGGCTCAGGGTTGAAGGACTGGGAGTTAATATTCTTTATCCCTGCAAACATAAGTAAACTTATCGTAGGCAGCAATATCGCGATGAGGTTGAAGAAATTTCAACAGGAAACAAAGTTTCAATTTCACTAGGAAACTATATGATAAACAACCAAAATGTAAACTGCTGAATGCCTAATTCTTCGGTTTAAAGTCCTGAATTAATTTCTGTAATTTCCATTGGAAAGGTTACCGCGTATTGTGCGTAAAGGCTCATTTAAAATAAATTTTATGAGAATTATTCTTCGAATTAAAATCAAAATATTACATCAGCAAATGCAACTACTAGTGTTTCCAAATTATTGACGTTTTGAAACCTCAATGAATCGGGTACGTATCACTATTATTATAATTACTGTAAATTCCCTAAATAATATATTTAACTAATAGCTATGCTCATCTTTAATGGCTATAACAGTGCATGTCAAATAATAAACGGAAAAGCCGTATTGGGGACTAGAAAAGGTACATATAATTAGTCTATATATCTAATATTTTTTATATTTTACTTTTAACATATATTTCATACCTCCAACAGTATTTCAGAGATTTCGAAGCATTTTTAGTAAAGTAAAAAGTTGAATTCACTATTAGTTCTAAAATTCACCGATGCTTCAACTTTCAGATTTTGATGATAACATATTTTTGTTGTACTTGCAATCCACGATTACATTGTAATTGTTCAATATTTGGTGATAATCTTTCAATTCCATAATAGCCACTGCTTCACCTGTATTTGCTGTATACCTCCCGTAAATCCTAGCAGCTATCTGGATGAGATTGAATATTATATCTGAATAATATATCTGGTTCTGATTTTAATTAAATAATTATAGAAAAATGCTGGGAAATAATGTCTCAAAACCCATTCTACGAGGGATTGAATATTCAAATGAATATCTGTTATTGTTAGGGAACTAAAAACATAAATCTTTACTCTGACTGTTGTAAATGACCATTGCAAAACAATTGGGTTCTTTCGATATTTTCTTACGGAGCTTGATGTTTTCAAATATAAGAATAACTAAGAGATTCGGAACAATTTCAGGAAATTTTCATAGAGTCGTTGAAGAATTCGACCCTTGTTGACTACGAGCACACGTTTCATATTTTTGATAACTCTGAGCTTTGGTTGTCTTTAAATAATCCTTGTCTTGAACCAACACTTTTAATTTTCACTAGAACGATTTTTGACATAATTTGATGAAATACATCTTCAACGGTCTGCAAAAATACAAGAATATAAAGAATTTCCTTTAGGAAAATTAACATGGCACCTGAAATGAGTAATACTCGAATCTTTTATTCAACTATTTCTGATAAACTTGCATGTGGCTGTATAACCCAACACCCTTGTTATTCGCAGTCAAAAAGAATTACAATTGCGAAAGTATTTCTAGAATTGATTTGAACTTAAGTAAGATTGGTTGAAAAGTCATGTTCCACAATGATATAATAATTGAATCGAATCCGACAGATGTGCTAATCCTTACTTCAAGAATCATCTCATCCATCATAAAGATCGATCCACTTTAAAAGCTTTTCGTTTTGTATTTATTCCGTGATCTACCTTCATAATATTAGGCATATAAAGTGTTTCCCCTGCAAAAGGCATATAATTTAATCTCACCCAAAATATACATTCGTTCGAATCCTGACTTTACCCCAACATCCTTTTATCACTTCCGTTACCATTCATTACCCTTTCAAGATAGGCTTCACCCACTTTCTTATTTCGCAAATCAATAACCTCTATTCATTCACCGTGAATAATTTTTCTCGTTTGATTTTTTCATCCATCCCACTTACTTTTACTTGCCTACGTCACAGGGACATCTCAAAAGCGTCTTTTGATATCGTTCTTTCTGAAACTTCATACATCACTATCGCAAAAAATAAGCTCAGACCTAAGTTTTTCGCCAATCTCCTCCGAGTATCCCTTTCACAGTACGTCGTCCTTTACTCCCTTTATCCTATAAAGCCTCTTTTATACAGAAGTCTTTGATCTAATACATTAAGTACTTTTTACATCCTAAGCTAGATTGCACTCCAAGAACATAATCTGGAGTGTCTCTTTGAGTATTCACCGTTCCACATTATATCTTATCTTTCCCGGAGGTTTTCTGACAATTTTCTAACTTTTTTTCGATTGGATTCGAATCTCAAGATTTTTTTATTTTTTTTTTCAATTTTTTGCTTGCTTTTTTTTGGGCTTTTGGCCTAATCACAGGAATTTCTCCATATTTCAAATTAACTTTTATTCCAAATTAATTTATCTCTTAATTTGAAGTTTTTTAATAAAATAATAATAGTAAATTTTAATATCATGGGAGAAAAAATAAAGACTTAGCTTTTAGTGGACGTGGGTATTGATTGTAATTAGTTATTTGTTGTCGTTTCTTCAAGTCTTCCATCGATCGTTTGTTCGTTTCCATGCACCCTCAGATGGTTACCTATATGATGGCGCATAATTAATACCTATCTTTTCGGAATTACTGGCATTAAATTCTTAGTTAAAACATTTTACAGGCCCCGACTCATACAGAATACGTGAATTACTTGAAGGCGCCAATTATAATAGATGAATGCATGATAAAATTATGTTAAGTATTATATATGCTTACTTTAAAACTAATTGCTTTCATAATTTCTTAAAATTTATATAATCCTCACCAAAGGGAAAACGACCTCAATATGACGAAGATCAAAATATTAGTGAGTTATTAATAATATTCTTACTCAAATATATATTTCACGGTGTGCTGCAAATTCTTATTGAAGTGCATACTGAAGAAGGTACCAAAAATGTTTGATTGAACTGTAAAACGAAATATCAGTATCGAGTCTTAACGCTTTGAGTTTAGGTAAAACCAAGGATGTGTCTGCAGAATGTAAAATCAGAGAATCCCCTTTCAATTTATTTTCAATGCCGAATAACTTTAAAATCACACATAATTTTGTTCTTTTTTCACGCGTAAGAATTTTCTGATACTTAATGAAAAATCAATCAGTCTCTTTCCAATAGGTAATTGCTCAAGTAAAAACACTTCTGAATTTAAAACAGGACGTTAAGATACACAATTTGACAATTTAGTCGTATTTTAAATACGGGAATAGACAGAGAGAGGAGGAAAAATGTCTAGGAATAAACACAGACACCAATCTTCTCAACCATAAAATAATCCTCAAGTTATCAAAGATATAATAATGAGCATCGTAAAATTAAAGCGTCGTTATTTCTCAGAAAAATGGTAAAGTCTGTCTCTTAATCATTCTATTTAATTCTGTCGATTTTTAACGAATGGTTACAATTATTTGCATTTGCATTTGATAAATTATTAACCTTGGAAATTTTGGATTATCTTGTTATAACACAGCCTATAACGCATTGACTATTATTTACCGTCGAGATATTGCATGAAATATTCCTTTCCCACTGTTCTCAATTACGTTTTATTCGATGTTTAATATGTAGTTTGCTACCGTGATTACAGAGGCGGGAATTTGTTGCAACCTCCATAATATGTTTTTTTAATACTCACGATTCAACTAATTCCTTATGCTGGGTAATACACCGCATCCTTTATGTAAAGATAATCTTCTTAAAAAAAGGGGAGAAGTTAGATACTATTTCCCTTAAGTTACTCGTAAAGGCATTTTTATAGTCAAATGAATTTTCATATTCAAATATTTGTACAAAAATGGCTGACAGGTCTATTTGCAAACCATACCTGTGAACAACTACTGCTACAATCTACCTAGTGTGGGAAAATTATCGTCATGCTTTCTCTATCGCGGCTCATAATTATTTTCGACTGCTTTCCTCCCCCTATTCCATTACTCTTCTTGAACCTCATCAAACCTGCTTTATCCCACTCATTCAATATACACCCTCCTTTATACACTTATTCCCTAAGACCCTCCTTCAATCCCTCACATTCCATTCCCTTACGCCCTTTCATTACTACCGCTGCAACCCTCTCCTCTTCCAAATGCATCACCAACTCCCCTCCTTATCAACTCTTGAGCGCACCTACATTTCTTCCTCCCCTCCGTATATTTTCTCCGTTTGGCAACATGGGGTCTGTGAGAGCAGTTCGAACCCTCAATACGCAGTCCCATTGCTTGAAATCGCGCTGATTACTTCTTAGGGACGAATGCGGCACCGGCATCTTTTCACCTCGCGGGGGCTCAACACATGGCTTCCGCCAGCTCCATCGAAAATGAGGAAAGCAACCCTCCGACTTCAATGGACCTGGATTGGGAGCAATGGCACATCTTCGAAAAATGTGGCTTCATCGCTGTTCCTAGAGGAGCTAAATAAAGCTCCGCCTCGAAAAATGCACAGTATTCTTTACAGAAAATTGCAGATTGACATAAGGAAGGGATAGAAATTTCTAAAACAGAAAGTTATTGACGAGGTAAACAGATCGTTCGAAAATTAATTTTCCCAGGATCTCTAAAAATCAATGCCTCTATCATTATAATAGGATGCAAAAATCAACCGCATTAATAAAGAGAAAAAATATTTTCTTTCGTGGAGTGGTCCAAAATATTGGATATTTCTTTTCTCATGTAGGTGAATTCCTAGCACTAATAATCGTCATAATACAAAAACTGTCAAAAGCTGAAAAACTGTGAGGAGTCATATTAATGGGAGATTAAATATTAGTCCTATTCTGACGATTAAAAGCCATCTCGATTGATTTCAAGAGATTCATGAATAAGAATACGCACTCCTTTTTAATGTCAGTAATAGGAGAAGTTATGATGTAACTCATCAAGAAAACGTTGAAATATTAGAGACGATGGGTCATTAGAAGGTGAGAATAATTTTCATCTATCCAGTAATAAAAATGAAACTACACCGGAATGATCTGGAGTTTGTTACACGGCTGATGTGTCAACTAATAATTTAAGAATGCGTAATGTGACCTCAAATTCCGGTTTACTTTTACATTTAATCTTTGACATCTTTCACCAAACTTTACTTCTTGCGTAGCACATCGCGGATTTTGAAACATCACTGAATAGCTGAATCATTTATTGGGTAACACTAATTAAATTAATAATAGAAATGTAAGACCTCACTGATAGTGCACCCAACTAGCAAAGTGAGAAATCCCTGAGTGACGTGCGTGTGGAACATCGCGCAGAATGTACTGTCGTACGAGGCTTGCATCGATTTTCATGATATTTGAAAGATCACCAATTTCACCTTAGGTATCATCTCTATCTGCTATAACACGGCTGTGGTAAGACATATGGTTTGAGAAAAGCTCCAAAAAGCCATTGTATGGGAGAAAAATAACCGTTAAAAAATTTCAGCCAGCTGGGGTTGGAATTTTTCAACAGTTAGTTTGCGGTTTTCAACGGCATTTAGAAATATACTTGCAAAGCGCGACCACTAAAAAACCTATCCCCGGCTGGTTGGAATTTCTTTAACAATGAGTCTGCAAACTAATTGGTGCAAACAACGGCTTTTTGGAGCTTCTCTCGAACTCTAATGTGGCATCATTATGTTGAAACCAAACGCTTTCTTCCAAGTGAATCATTAACAGTTTTGTTAAGAATTTAAAATATTAATAAAACATTGATGACGTAAAGATACAGGATGCCTACTAACGTTTTTCATTGATCAAAGAAAACTTGATAATTTTTACCGTTGCATATCGATACCGCAATTCAAATTTAGTTTGAATTATCTATGTATAGTACGCCGATTCCGGTAGCTCTATGTCATGGAAAAACTTAATATATCGCTCATACATGCCGTTTAATTTATCATATTCCTGAACATATATTTAATTTCCGTAATGTAATATCCAGTTCTACTTTCATTAATTCCCAGCATTAGTAATTTCGAATCCATATATCGAGGTTTCTAACTCGAGGTATCTCCGAGATAGAATTTGCGCGCTTGCAGATTTCTCCAAATCTCGAATATGAATTAGAATGTATAGTAAATTTACCGATATTTCGGATAATTTCCTCAGCCGACATTCTGTTTATTAACACGGGAGTTTCACTTTAAGAAGGGAAGGGGATCAAAGCGCGGGCCTTTCATTCTCAGTCGAAGCCGTTTTCCTAAGGAAAGATCCCATCTTCCGTCTGCTTCATCTCCTTCCATTCACTTTTCTTTTCCCCATCCTCCACTCCATTTCCACCCACATCCGCCTCTCTCCATCCTCTAATGGCAACCGCTACATCACCCAATATAATCGCGGAGTGAAACCATAAAATGCAGCCACCGACAACCCTAACATCCGCCCTCTATCTCGAATCGAGCCATTCTGAAAACCCTTTTATGCCTCTCCTTTTTATGAACCTTGCTCCCATGCAGTGATACTCATCTTTTTCTTCGAAACTTTCATTCGCGAAAGGAGGAAAGAGACATGGTTAGCACTTATGGCGAACCACGCTTATAATCTTTATTTGGTCAGCCATGTTTATCGGACACCTATGCGATATTTTGAAGGGACAGCTTTCCCTTTTATGGATCTGGGAACCATATCCGGAAGTTTGGACGTAAAAGTGGATTTCGATTTCGCCTGCGTCTTCCATTTTAAGGGTCGACATTAAAAGATTAAGTACAAACAGCGTGCGTTCCTTTCCATTTTTCAATTTCAACAGAAGAATTCCTTTAATGCTTTAAACGATAACTTTAAATAAAGCACTTTAACGAAGATAAGGCCATTTAATTTTTCAGCAGTCTTTAACACGGTTTAACCGGTTAATACGGTAAGTGAGTTTTAAAATAAATGAAAGTTATACTTTGGGTTGTCCAACTCTCCCGAATTCACTGGGAGGCTCCCGAAATTGGACAATAAATTTTAAATCTAATCGAACTTATCACCAATTTCGGGGAATCGCAATATATTTCAATCGATAAATT
This sequence comes from Ladona fulva, assembly GCA_000376725.2. NCBI lineage: Eukaryota > Metazoa > Arthropoda > Insecta > Odonata > Libellulidae > Ladona > Ladona fulva. The sequence goes on along the minus strand of KZ308215.1, from coordinate 385,851 downwards.
GGTACTTCATTTTCTTTCACTTGCACATTTCCGAAAATGACTTTAATCGGTCGAAGCTTTATGAAAAATAAATAGTCAGTTTGATGACATAATTTCATTCTAAACATATGTCTATGTCTATGTAAGTACCGGGCAAGGCGCATTTAGGCGTGTGGCAGGGGATGCATGCCAACATGACTCTATTTCTCTAATCAATTACTTTCGCGTATCGTTTGCGGATATATCCTTATCATTTCTAAATATTAAGATCCTCTGATTTCAAAGTATTCCCGTAGCTGAGGAGTATTCTATGAATTGTTTTTAAAATTGTGGAAGAGAGGGACAATGTGTGTACATATGGGTGTAGATTCCGAACTTCTGATAATATATTCATAGCTTTTGTAAGATCCAAGAAGATGAAGACAATCTTTATATGTTTTCAAGCTATTTCTGCTTCAGCACAAGAACATAATATTTTTGTTAAAATTTGGACAAATAAATGATTGGCTAGTAACAACAGTGGATTATCAAAAATTTTTCCAGTAATATTTCAACCCAATGTTAGCTCTAATCTAAAATTAATTTAACCCACAGTTAAAAGAGTTCAATCGATACATTTATATGTCTTGTTCATAAGGAAAACTTACAGAAATCTCAAAATAACTTTTCAGGAGTAAAATTAGCTCACCAATGGAAAACTCTGTAGAAGGGAAATGTACATAGCTATCATTATTTTCTTTCCAAAGATTAACGGCGTCTAACTGTAGGAGCTTTTCATTTTATATTCCCTGAGGTATGTTCGGTTGAAGAGAGTTCAAAGCTAATAGAGAAGGTAGAGGATAAAACGTACGCATAGATGACAAACAAAGACGTTCATTTTTACCTTTCCATATTCCAACAGATAGCTATATTTGAAGCTAAACAAAAGGTTTCAGCAAATTAATGGAATCCTTTGGACCCTAAGGAAAATATTTCGGAACTCCCAAATTCGTAGTCGAGTATAACTTCAAAGGAACGCTAATGATTGAGGAAGAGTTCCAAGATTAAACATGATTTGATGTATAAAAACAACCTTCTGACATTCAATACTCATTACCTAACTTAGCAACCTTTCAATTGGCATGAAAGTAATATATATTCCAGTGGTAACTTAGCCAATACGTTCTTTGCTGAGGGCAACTTAGAAGAATCAGATAGACCGTGAACAGTTATTCTTACCATAACTGAAGTTCAGTTAATAGTAAACGAAAGTAGAATAAATTACGGAAAATACACAAAAAGAACCCAGGAGCTTACAAATTTACATAACTTTGTGGGCTAAAACGGTTAATTTCACGCGTTTTCAACCTAATTACGAAGTATATTACATTCTATAAGAATGTACTGAATGGTAAAATTGTAATAGGACAATTTAAATAAAATCGCTTAGTTTAATAGAATCATTTACAAGCAAATCCTCCAGAATTCCCCAAAAATTACTAAGTAATTAAGCTAACTCTAACAATATTAATTATTGTAGAATCAAAATAAATAAAAGTATTGAGGATGTTACAAGAAGGAGCTGTGACTTTCAGATGCAAGAAACGTAGTCAAGTAGGTTCGTTTTTATATCGCAATCCTTTCATTTGTCCCGTATTTCCCTTTATTTTCACGCAATGGCCCGCTCTTCTCTGTTCTGCATTTCTTTCCTCTCGAAAAAGGCAAAGGATTTGAGGCGGAAGAAGATAGAACCGTCGTTACGAGGTACTTGCGGAGGGAACGCTAGCGCCGCCCGCATTCTTCGGCGGCAGTAGGAAACACTGAAGTGTTTCTCGAAAGAACTACTCTAAGAAAGATTTAGAAACGAGGATATGCAAAAGTAGCTCAGAGGTAGAAAGGGATCTGAAATAAACCACATTTAAAAGAGCTCCGTTAGAAAAAAAAAGGCAGAAGAGTTAGCGATAGCCATTTATGAAGTTTATTTGAAAGTAAAAAGGATTCCAAAGTTCAGCAACATCTATATGAGCGGTATTCAAAACATACAATTTTTATTTTTAATCATTCGAGGTTTTTAATATGTAAACATTTCCTTAATTTGCGACTCTAAAAATTTTAATTTGGCACCACATCCAGAAAAATCTTTAATTCCCAGCAGCAATCCAGTTTATGAATATAGCTAATGATTTTTTGAAAATGCGAATCGTGTCACTTGTTACTTACTACTTAAATCTTTATTTTGTAAAGAACTAAACTAAAATAAAATTGATATATTTAACTATATTTTTGCATTACATTACCAATAACGTAAAAGCCCAAATCAGTAAACGAATTCCGATAAGAGTAAACAGGATTTGAGCTAACTTTTAATTAACAAGGCATTTTATGAATTTAAGGATATTTCACGGAAATCATATCACATTTTAATGAAATAAGTGAGTGTATATTTTACAAAGCATTGAGTATGAAACCCTTAATATTTTGAATGCTTTGCGACAGTAACATTACTTCTGGTAAATACCTAACTCTATGTCTTTTCAACATAGCCGCTGGAGGAAAATTAACTGACTTGTGAGTGAAATGATAGCAAAGAAATCCATAGAAAAATAGTACAAGCGGAGCAATGTACTTAATTTAAACCAATGTAGTGGAGAGATATTAAGGTCGAATGTAGTGAAACAATTTCTGTTAAAATATGGTCTCACAAACTAAGTAACGTTTATATTTAAGAAAAAATCACTCCGTTGTCTTTGTAACTTAGCTTTAATTTTCTTAATTAAATTTAATCAAGAAAGTTAAATTTTCATTACTTTATTTAGAATTTATTAATATATTACTTCACGATAAAAATGTGTGTACATGCAAAAAGTCAAAGCTGGTTAGACTGAAAGCTTTTTTCTGTATACATTTCATATCTAGACTCTGAAGCATCTGTAGCTCGGTACCAATCCTCGTAAAGGAATTATAGTCATTCTAATATGCGAAATTCTGATTTCAATTCATCTCTAATTCATCATTGCGAGAATAAACTACTACTTCAGGCTTAATTTATAACAAAGCGATTTCAAAGAACCACGTCTGTGTATTAGTCTTCAGTAAATTACAGTAAGCATTAATTCATTCGGAGAAACGAAGAGTGACTCTCATATTCTATCCTTCGTATGCAGCTCATCATTCCACGACTCCCCCACCTCGCGCTTGTCTCATCTCTCTTCCATTTTTTCCCTTATCTCCCTTATATTTACGCTCTAGTATTTACGCACCCATTTCCGCTCCCGAATTTTCCAATTTCCTCTTCCTTCGCCTCATCGCAATCTCCCTTCTCCGCTTCTATCAATTTCCTTTCCATAAATCTGGACGTTCTCTTCTTCCACCCGCTTTTCTATTGCACCAATCTTCCCCAAATATTTCTAATCTGGCGTTCCCGTATTATTAGATCCTTACTTCACCGATTCTCCACTCTCTACATATTAGCAGGCTGCACACAAGTTCGGTGATATATTTTTCGAATAATTTAGAGAACTTCGCGCTGTGTAGGAAAAATTTATTGTTCACTTGAGTTCCTCTGATTGCTTCCATAGCTGAAATTATTTCACTTTCAGCAGCAAAATATGCTGGAACTGGACTGTGACTGGAACATATGAATACGGATGAGTGATGTATGATGTGACTGGAACACATGAATACTCGGTGGAATATTAATGCTTTAACCCAGCTATTACCTAAAATGTAATTTTCATTAATTTTCCATCTAGAAAACAACATTTCCCTCTGAAAGACCCCAATCGATGTAAGGTTAAATCTCGGTAAAAGTAAAATTACGCGGCTGTTTTTTAAAAAATTCGGAGAAAAAATCACTCCAAAACCACTATATTAACTACTTCCAATTTTAACCCGTTAAAACTGAGATGGGTGAACCAATCAACGACTCCAAACCACCAAATCAATCTATCAATCCGATCGTAAAATATCTTTGAGAAGCAGCCCTCATTCACTAAGAGCCCCTAAAACGTGCTCGTTCATCGACGGATTTACGATGGAGCAGAGTGGGATTGCTAACGCACTCTCTCTCTCTCTCTCTCTTCTCCGTCTTCCCTTTAGGTGATGTCTCTTTTTCTCTCAACTTTTCCCATCCGCCTTAAAATTTATCTTTTGGGCTTATTCAGTCAGTTGGTTGACCATCAGTACTTTCAAATTGCGTTCAAGAAATTGATTAGAGGCAGTTCTCTACTTCAAAAAAATTCTTCGATTGATATGTCCTCTTCGGAGTGCGGCAATACTAAATTCACTATCGCATCGTCTCTTACTACAGAAAAAAATACGTAACTTTGATTTTAATTTTATGAAGTTCTAATGCACTCCCACCAGTTAGTTTTCGCCAAATCGTTTTCGTAATCGTTATTCCCGTTCCTATAATAGGGTATGGGTAACATTTCTGATTGAAAATATGGAAAGAAAATAAATTGAAAGGACAAAAACTAACTGTAATTAAAATATTATACTATAATAAAACTTGGGACTTATTTTACGTTCACTGTATAAGAAATTTGGATTTGAAAATTGAAGAGAATAGTTTGTATGATTCAACAGTTCGAGATTGACCATGACGGTGATTTATAAATTGACTGAAGAACGCGTATAGTAGACCACGATCTTGCGGGTATATCACAATATCTCAAAGAGTACCTATGAGAGTCAACATTTATATCAAAACATACTTAGCAAAATAAAATAAATTGAATGAACCATACTAGGATATTTCCAAGGAAAAATGGATATCAGAAAAGTCTGATTGGACCGGAACTCGAATCCTGATATTCCACTTGCCAGGAGGCTGCTCTAAAACGGCTATTGTAAGGGTTATCGTATTTTGATTGCAAAAAATCGGGGCACATTAATTTTTGAAGAGATTTTGGCCGGAAATAATCCGGAACTTTGCTCTAAAACCTGTATTTAATTCTACGAATTTGTTATTCTTCTTCCATGTGTGCACAGTCTAGATGTCATTTAATTTCAGTCTACAGACCTTCCACTTCCTTTAAGACTTTAAATTGCCCGCACTTTCTTAATTGGAGTTTTTAATTCAAATCAGGACAAGATGGAAAATTGACTAGGACCATTTCTCTAAACCTGGTCAGTCGCAGTCAAAACCGGACGTGCAGTAAGCCTAGTTATTGAGAGATGCGGGTTCGAGTTTCTTTCCTTACCGACTTTTTCCTTGGTAATTGTTCTAGCTTTACACATTTACTAGCAAAGTCACCCATTCCCCTTATCTTCTAAGTAGCATAGGCTTAACAATACGAAAAAATTGGACACACAATATCAATACTTAATGCGGTAATCGATACAATACAAATTCAGGGGATCGTGAAAGCCATTCTAGTTAATTTCCTGCTACGTGAGTATACACATGTTAATATAGAAATGTAACCGCTATATATGAACCAAGTTAGATAATTATTAGATAATGCAAATGGGAAATCTGCGAAAATACTGAAACCCTTCCCGGATCGCAGATATCATATATGTGCTATTGGTATCTCAGCTAAGGATAAGATGTCGTTGATAACCAGGTCGTCGTAGTTAGTGCACTGTCCTGTAGTTCCACTGCATAGTTAAACCGAGTGAATTGAAGATGGGATTGCCTTCGGGGCCGAATCCTCTCCCTTAATATGAATTTAGAAAACACTCGCATACGCAGTATTAACGAAATCCGGTGCATAAGTTGTGAAATTACGCTAATACCTGTAACTAACGATGCATTTAAGCAGAACGTGTAACGCAAAATAAATTCCTCCCATCCCTTCCTCATATCCTCCACCTATATATCCAGCACTTAACTCCAGCTTATGCCGCCGGGGCTTCGGAAACGATCCCGACCCATAACATCCATGGTAATGAAAGATATATCTCTCCATTTCCGCGTTTCATTTCCCTCGATCCACGAAATTGATCCTATTCTTCGCAATATTTCCATCCCAGTATGCCTCTTATTTATTTGCTTCCGTTCTCTCCTGGTGCTCAACCCTTTTGACTTATTTTTCTCTTCGTTTTTTTAATGCCTGCCATCAATCATCTATCGCATCCCTCGCTCCTTACGACGCTGATTGATTCTGTAGAAATTTCTCATCTACTCCCTTTTTTCTGCTATTGAAAATCGATCTGGGGAATTGGAAATTGTTCTTTTTTTTGCGTTCCTTCCGTTTTAAATGGAGGATAAATCCTTCCGGCCTTACATCTTGCCATTTTTTTCGTGCATCTAACCAATTTTATGACGAAACGTAGGTAGATGTGAAGGCTTTTCCGGATGGATTTTCGGGTTTCTAGGATAATGACAATGCCTTACAGTTTCCAGATCGAGTTCTTGCCGTTCGCGAAGGAATTGGAATCGAGCGAAATTGGTTATGAAATACGAGCGGGCGGGAGATTGAGCAAAAACTGAATTTCAGACGGATGAGTCCTTATTTTTCTCCGGAGGATGACGCGATATAACTCATAAACTTTAATTTGCAATTTCTAGGGAATGACTTTGGTAAAAGAATTCCACATTTGAATTCGCATGCAATGTGGCGCTAATCCACCTGAAAAAAAACATATATTTAAGAGAAAAACGTGTTAAGGTTGGCACCTTATATTTACCGAATTTTTAAGCTAATTTTACTTATTTTAATCATAACTTTGGTTGCAAACAGAATTGCTTATTTTCATTTTTCTTTTCTAACCACCTTTATACCATGGTTTCAAAGTTATCCTCAATCGTTCACTTAAATTCCTATTATTCAGATGTATTTAGCATTTTCGAAGACGAACTTTGTTTTATGATAATTATTAAGATAACCTTTATTGCATTCATTAAAGTTCAATAAATATACCGTTCTTCGTAACATCCATTTATAACTTGCATTTATTAAATTAGAATTAGTCGATTTGTTCCTCAAGAACTGTTTACGACGTAGCATTTAACATAATAATCTATAATATATGAGTCAGAAGTATAGATCAGTCAATATATTGACTATAAGACTGTTCCGACGACGGTGCGGTAGATAGGTATATATTCTTCTTCATGTCTTCTGCATGCGGTTATTAATTCTGCCAATTATAGTTTAACAGAAGTAAATGAATATGTTTTCAGTATAAGTGCTCTGGGTTTCGTTTAAAACCGGAATTTTTTAATCGAGAAAAAGTTTTACGTCAATTTTGAACATCATTTTGCAAATCCGCAGGCGATTTCCTACTTTACTTGCACTTCGTGAATCACTAGCCCCAGTTCTTCATATTCTGTTTATAAAAAGTTTTTGATTTTTACGGAAGGGCTCAAAGACTACCACAGGCAAATATTTCCATTCCTTAGCAGCGCGATTTAAAAACGAGAATTTACATCTATTTGTTCATTGATTAATTAATTTAACTTTGTTCTTATTCATAATCAAACAGTATAAATTAACATTCCGAAGAATTACAGCTCCAATGTACATACGTACTCTGATTTAGGCAATCCGACATCTTCCTAAAAGAGCCATAAGAACTGTAACAATATCTATACCAAGAAATTCCCAAACCATGGGTTAGATGGAGATGAAATTTTACATTTCACGATCATTTTACGTAAGTTTCAGCACAATAAGATTGGAATATCAAGTAAATGAAATGACGCAGCTTCATTTAATTTAGCAAGGAATTAGTTTTCAAGAAATTAAATAAACCTTCTGCAGCCAGACTCATGAGGGAAAGGTATATTTTACGAATAAAATAGAATTTCGAACGAAAAAAAAATTAAGAATTATACAAACGATTTAGGTACTATAGACTTTAATTTTCTTTTTGAAAGCTTTAGTATTTTTCGGCATTGGAATGAGAACTTCTCCAGGAATAGCGTTCCATTCTCTTATACCTCTATTTATGAAAGAGTATTTAGCCAAATCTGTTTTCTGTTCACGTTCTTTTATTTTTAGTCTGTGATCGCCGCGCCCAATGTAATTTGGAGTATGAAATCTTGCTCGTAGCTCATCCCAGCCATCTTTACAGTTCCACGCGTTAAATACCCCCGTTAACCTAAATGTCTTTCTTCTTGACGATAACGATTCCCATCCTAGCTGATCTAACATTTTACTAACACTCTCTTCCTTCTTGTGATTCCCGATTACATATCTAGCCGCCTTCCTTTGTACGCCTTCGAGTTTCTTACTTAGGCCCGTTTCGTGCGGGTCCCAAACACTCGTCGCATATTCAACAATCGGCCTAACTAAGGGTTTATACGCCCTTTCCCTTACTCCCTTTCCACTCCGTCTTAAGCTCCTCATTACAAAGTGTAGATTCCTATACGCCTTTGTAGTAATGTCTTCAATGTGACTCCCCCATTTAAGATTAGTTTAATACCAAGATATTTGCAGTCGGGAACGGTAAGAATGGTTTCATTGTTCAGTTTATAATGATTCATTTCGGGTGATTTTCTTCTAGAAAACTTTACATGTTTACATTTACCGACGTTGATCACCATACCATTTGCTCTAGTCCATTCGGCTAACTGTTTAAGATCGCTTTGTATTTAGATTCCTCATCTTTTTTCACCCGTTTTACTATATCAGTAAGAATGCATTCTGTAAGGATTGAAAATGTGGTTCGATATCCATAAAAGTTACTTTTTAAGTGAAAACGGATGAAACCCGTCAAAAACCGTGAAACGGGAGAGTCACGAAATAATGGACAAAACCCAGGAGAGCTAGTAACCTAAGCCGCAATATTAGCGTATTTAATCGACTCGAAGGAGTTTTTCCTCCATTTGGCACAAAATTAATTCAATCCCCAAAGAGGCGTCCGTTCTTTGACACGAAGATCTAGTTATTTGTCCCGCTAAATTCAGCTTAGTCGCCTCTTCGATCACCTCTTGATAGATGTCCAAAAGCGCCCAACGGAATGCATTAATCAATCAGTCCATCCTTCGGAGAATCCTCCCTCAAAAAAAAAAGAAAGGAATCCACCCCGGACGTCCCCTGCCATACTCCGTCTCCGAAAAGCCACTTCTCTGTCCCCGAATCTTTCCCGTGACGTCACTTCCTTCGCCTCTCCCATAATCGCACTCGATCTGAAAAACGGCAATCAATCAAATCCGTGCGTCCCCTCCCATTTTTTCCTACTCTTCCCCACTTCCCTGCCCCAAATCTCTACATTATCTCCCCCGCGATGCATTGCTTCTCCCAATTCTTCTCTTTTTCGAACGCTCACTTTTAAAAAGGCCTCGTCCCCTTGTTCGCTCCACCTAATATCGCCTGACTTATGAAAACCTTTTCTCTCTCCAGCCTGACTTCGCACTCAATCGCGTAGACATCTTGCTCGGGACTGAAAGTGATGACGTAATGCATTTCTTATCCGGAGAAAGGTGTGATTTTTTGCAGTCCTCTTTTTTACGTCCCTCGAACCGTTGGAAATTGTTCGGAGCATATGTGCTCCTACTTTTGCGAGAATAAGCAGGGGCTAGAAGCTGTCCAACAGCGGTAATAAAATGGCATTTCGTCGTAAATCACACCGAAACTTTGTACGCGCTCGGCGAAACGTGTCTTTAATTATTGAACGCTCCCTACGGTCGAATACTATAAGTCGAAGTCATCTCCCGAGTGATTTATATATTTTGAGATGAAATCGATCTGTCTCAATCTTCCTATTCATTTCGATACATTTGCGGGAAGGAAAAGGGAAACATTTTTTTTCTTTGGAGATAGGTACTGAAAATGAATGAACTACAATGTACTGCTGTTGAAAAATGTGGTAATAGATAAAATAAAATGTGATGATTTCCTAGCAGATTTGTACGCACTCTCCTAATGCACGAAAAAGAGGAAGAGAAATATTTTAATAAACACATCTGTGGAACTATAACTGTAATATCTTGTAAGGAGTTGCTACAACTCCATAAGTGTTAATTAAATAGATTTCTCAATAGTAATACAATTACGCATAACTGTAACGGTAACATTTCTATCTAACAAACGGAGGATAATATGAGTACATATTCGTATTAACTCGGCTTATTTGAACTAAACTGAAAAGATTTTCCAATATGCCACGAAAAGCATAGCTGAAAGGCATTTACTACACTTTGAGATAAAGCTCGTGAGTACTGAATTGCGATTGAAAATTGAATTTACAATGGGTATGATACAGATATATGAAGATATATTTTACATGGAATCATACAATAAAAATTCTTTCTTACATTTACATGAATATAATTTTCAGCGAGAAAAATGGCTTATACATGCAGCATGGTTGTGATCAAGCTTTACCTAATTAACTTACTTAATGTGGAAAAGTGATTAAACGAGCAAGACACGTAATTCGACAATTGCCAAGAACATAGGGAAAAGTATAATGAATAAAGCGATTTAATTGAAATAAATTTTATGCAATGCTAAATCTGAGTTACAATTTGTCTTTCTCTGTAAGCATGCCACCCGATAATGTCCAGCATAGCCTAAGTTCGTAGGACTTAGGGTTGCCAACCCTCCCGGATTCACCGGGAATAGGATAATATTCTTTTTCATTACCTGTCACCCGGATTGAGACGTTTTACCCCCACGTTTACTCAACTAGACTCATATCGTATACTAATTTACGGACTTTCGTAACTTTTCGCGACTTATTTTCTCTTACAGTTTGTTGTAAGCGATCCTCATGCGTTAACTAAATTATGTTCCATCTTTGTCTTGAGATATTTGGAAATAATATGAGAATTTCTTGGGATAATGGCACTATCAGCAAATTCGTGTGATCATGTGGCGAAATCGTGCTAAATGATAATGTGTATATAAATATTTTTCAATGTCTTATGAGTTGATGTAGCAGGGATTAAAATGACACCTGGCCTCTTTCATGTTTCGGTTACATGTAAATAATAATAATAAACTTTTCCTATGTTCGCTAACGAAAAATATATATTCTAAGGTGGCAGAAATTAATTGGTTTAACTAGTCTCCGGGAATTCACCAATGCAGGAATGGAAAACACGTGCAATTAGCTCTTCGGGGTAGACAATCCTGGTAGGAAAGTATGCTAAACTATTGCAGGATGCAATATTTGTTGGTGTGACTGAAAATACTTGATAATCTTTGCTTCTTGAGGGCTTATATGGGAACGTTCTTCGGGTAAATCCTACTTTTCTTGTAGCCACGGGCTGCGATCACGTGAAACACAATGTGGACATTTTTCCTACCGAATTTTGTAACCACGTTGCAAATAGTTTTCTTTCTAGAATAGGGTAGAGGAATTTTCATTATAACCGCCCTGTATCTAGAGCCACATATATATCCCTAAATATTTAAAAAATATACTCATTGGACTCCATAAGAAGAACCTGCATTGAAAGAGTTGAAATTCCTGGGAAAAGCAATGAATGGAAAAATTCCCGAACACACATAACCATTTTTTTTTCTTTTACTTAGGATATATCATATGTCTAAAAAAATATGGAGAGCAATTTCATTTAGTAGAGAGAAAATCAAACTAAAATGCACCACTATAGCTCAAATGTATGCAATATTCCGTCCTTCAAATTCTTCACAACGAAATTCCATTAAATAAAAATTCGATAATATTTAATCTGCGTACATTGAATAACTCTTCTAGCTCTCTCGTCATCGCTACAAATTCATGAAACCGAAAATCATGAAATTTATTCTCATACTCGGAATTATTTCATGTTCGACTTTCGCAAATAGATTGAAAATTATAATCTCGGATAAAATGGACCGATAGGGTGGAAAATAAATACTAGAGTACGATATTTTAAGTATATTGGATATAAACATTATTTCCTGCAAATCTCTTCAGAATAAAATAAATCATCAGTATCACGTTTGAAGTGTCTCCTTCCGCATTTTTTTGCGTGGGTTTGTCTTAATTAATTTTTAAAGAGGAAGTCTGCTCTGCATTCACAGATTTTTTTCCCTTTCAACGGTTTTTCATGAGTAGTAATATGGAAATCTTGATTCAGTGGCCTCGGTCATGCATCTATTTATACGCATCGCTAAAGGAACCATAAGCCAAACAAATTATTCTTTGCTAGTGCTTATTACGTACCATAAATTATATGTAAATGACTAATATTTACAGAAAGAAGTGCTCGAAACCTCGGCTATTAGAGGTGTTTCGTGATATGTGGCAAACCTCTCGTCTAACATATCATACATTTTGCATAAATTTACGGGAATGCATGTATAGAAAAGTTCATAATGAATGCCCCTTTATTAATTGAGGCTTCATATCGTGATTAGTTATTGATAACGTGAGAAATTATTTCACTTTATTGATGATTATCTTTCTGAGACGCAGCATTAGCCCATCAAACACACAAGTCACTTACTTATCTATACGCGCTAGATATAATCTTTTTATAAAACCTATGCACCCACTTACAAGTGCTGAAACATGAAACGAACGAACCTATTAAATATCGGAATCATATATTTTAGTTAGTATTTATACAGTATTTTGAGAACCTTTGAGAATCTCTCAAATATCACCCAGTTATTTGTATATCCCAGAATCAACATAGATAAAACTACATTGCGTATTTGCTATAGTTATGGAAACATCTAGCTTATGAACGAGAAAAAATATTTTACATATGCAGACGGCAGAAGAAAAATGAGATGCTTACGTAGGTAGCCTCTGTTGACGAAATCAGACATAAAAACACAAGACGAATTGTAATGGAACGGCAAAGGGAAAAAAAAGGAAGAGAGGAAAAATGGTAGGGTAACTTCCGTCTGAAAGCTGAAATGGTAGAAAACAGCCGCGGAAAAAACTCCGGCATAGTAAAGCAGCGACTGAATGGACGACAGAAGAGAAAATGGGACGTGATATTCGTGTGGGAGTTGGATTAAATGGAGGTTTTTAGAAAAGATGGAAGTGCGGAGGAGCAGGATCTTTTCCCCTTTCGCTAAATTCCGCTTCAATCATCAATCATACGTTTCTCTGCCATGGTCATCCATCTGAAGCAATATCTCCGACTGTATCCAGTGGCACTCCCATCGCCACTGCTCCACTCCCACTCGTCCCTGCCTCTTGTTCCTTCTTCCATAACAGCTTTCCGTTCGCCAGGACTTCCCCTGCCCGGCAAACCCTCTCCTCCTTCACTTCAACAACCACTCAAAGCCAACTCAAGCTTCGAATGTTCTTCAGCGAGAGACTCCTCTGATTCGCTCTTCCCTGTCTACGACGCTCGCAAAAACATCGCACTCCTCTCTTCTACTCCTTTTACGACTATTGCACGCTCACATATTTCCATTCCTTCCCACTTTCCTCTCCTTCAAAATATCGTTTTGTTTCCCTCCCTCTGAATGCGACCCTTGTCATTCTCGCTTTACTTTTGTCTTCCTTTTATTCTTTTGAAATCACGGTTACTTCGATCTTTTTCCTATCTTCAACATAGCCATCGTTCTCAGCAAACGCCCATATGTATGTACGATGTGATGTAAAAGTACAGTTCAGCTTAGATTGACCTTTAAGGGTTAAATGGAAGATGGAACTTTCTAGTCACAATTTCGCTCAATTAATAAGACGTTTGTATTGAATTGTATCTTATTATTTATTGGTCAACTCACACTATTTCTTACTCAAATACAAAATTAAGAAATTCAGATTGTTTAGAACTCTATAGGTATCGTACTTTATTTGCCTTCGTCACTAAAAAACATGTCTTTCTAGCTCGATCATAGGAGAACGGAATTTTTTTTAATTCCATAACCTACGATTAAATAATTATACTAAAATCTGATAAGCAGCATCTAATATTTAATAGAAAAACTTAGAGACAACTAATACACGAGAAACGTAGAAAAGTAGTGATATTTGCTTCAGCTAAGGAACTATGTGATACAGCAAACGACTCGCGGTGTTCAGGGATTTGTTATAGTTCATTTCAAATGTACGACATTACTAAGGGAAATATGAAGGGGACCTCAAGAGCCAGGATCAAGGCCAAATATGATGGTACTTACTACTAGAGAATTGATTTCAGGGAATGTGAACATGAAAAATTTGTATTTATAACATACATTTTATTTTACACAAAAAATCTTTAAATGTTCGTTAAATTACTGTTAAAATTAATGCATAAATCTTTAATTTACAGAGATTGCATTAATGAGGTAAGTGACACGAAACTGCAATGAGGAGACATGCGAACACAGGGAATCGTTAAGTTACATATGAGATTCCTGGATATCTTCCATTTATTGTCAAAGTCTGTTGGCTTGTAACTACTATTAATTTTGCGGAATAAAGCCATCTGTCTTTTCACTTGCATCACTTCTTTTCACGGTTTCCATTCATTCATTTTCTCTTCCTTCTCAGTTCCACTCTGCTGTCTCTTTCACTCTAAACTTCGACCCTTCCCCATATCTGATTCTATCCAAACGGGCGCTCTTTGTACTTTACTCGGTTCCTTTCGTCCATCATCATTGAACCTTATTCACCCACGTTCCCTAAGTAAGATTTACAACTTTTCAAGCTATTTCGAAAGGTAATTTATGAAACCTACAAAATTTTATTTTACACACCTTAGGAAAACAAAAATGCAATTAAAAGGCGTGTAATAATCATCGTATTCACAAGATTATTGACTCGAATGCAAAAGTAAGAAAATCAGATTTTTTATAACTCTATAATTATCGCAATTTATTTAACTTCATTCATGAATAACATATCTTTCTGTCTCGAACATTGAAGAACAGGCATTTTTAAATTCCAAAACCTACGATTAAATCAATATACAGAAATATGCTTAGCAGCATCTAATGTTTAACAGGAAAACCTAGAGCTAATTAATACACGAGACACATAAAAAATGGACATTTAACACACAAATTCGGGATCCATACCTATGCACTACTAGTAGATCTATTTATGCATTTCATGATAATCTGAAACATTATTACTATTAAAAAGATTAGGACTATTACGAGTGATTACATTTGCTTAAAAAGCGTTCCCTTTAATTATAGACAAAAGTAATCAGTGATTGCCTTCTGGAGATGAAATATTTGAACTGATGGTATATTAACTTGCGTTTCTAGGTGTACTGGAGTTCTACATTATTTTCGGACATTTCCAGTACGAGTATTTTTGTTGCATTGTCTGTACTCACTGTGATTTGTTACATTTTTCTTTAAATAATGAACTATAGATCGAAATGATTTTGCATTTTTTTTATTCTACCGAGTGTCTTAATTAATGTAAATTCAGACAAACGCGTTACGATACAGTTTAAAAGCGGTTTGAATTTATATCCGAAAATAGAAATATATTTTTCCAACATGGCTCAAGAGATTCTACTTATTTTTTTTTACTTCAATATTGCAAATGTTGCTAAAGAAGTAATTAAGTTCTTGTTTATCTCAAAACTAAACTTAATGAGAATATTTTTGTAAAAATGTTAGTGTCCGTTTCCATAGATTCTGAAAATAATTAATGAACTAAATCAGCGCTTGAAGTGGAATAGGTCTTTAAATACGGTAATTTATATCTCATGATTTGAATTCATTTTATTCGTCTCAGTCTAAAAAAATGTTTCCATTTTGGCACTAAACGATAGTATGAACGAAAGAAAAAATCCAATGAATACTTAATTAAGAAGGGAGGTAAATTAACATATCGACGCTAAAGAATCGGTTAATGCATTCACCAACCGCTTTCCAAATGTCCTTTGATGCACGCCATACAATCACGGCATGAAGTGGGTGTAAATAGCAGTCGTCTATTTATAGGCGAAGAAGGAATACGATACTACATATTCCTGCAATTCCTTACCTCTTTTTGAAACACTCGACAAAAATGTTGCAGCCTCACATCGGAAAACGGATTCTCATAAAGATATACTGGTTGAACTTAACCGTCTTATATGCATCACATTCCTTCCTCTATCTCTTGAACTATGGAAGATACAATGCCAATAGCGCCCTTTCCCGAACGCACTTTGATGTCCCTTAGGCAATTCACGCCCCGTTTCCCGCTCGTCGGCATCAGCTCTAGGAAGTGAAGTGGGAACAGATCTGATATGACTTCTCACAGATAAGACAGTATTTCGAGTACACCGAAATGCATTATGTGTGTCTATTTCTGCTTCATGATAAAGGAATTCATGAAAATCCATATAGATATTCAAAGCGCCTGACATACTTTTCAAGGAAAAACGGACTTGAGAAAGTCAACGGCAACTCATGCTATGAAAAGTTTCTATTTTTATTCATCCTTTACCCTTTAGCTTAAATTTCATCATTTTAAGTTTATCTTAAAACTAAAACTGAAGACTTTTTGTCATCTTCTGTGGTACGAGAATCGTATATAGTATGGTTTTAATACCAGCATCTAAGGTAAAAATATCACCAAAGCTTAATGATTTCCCACACATCAGTATAATGTCACATATTTACATATGTAATGATTTAATTCCATACAAAATACTGAGTTGCTATTCAAGTTCATTAATCTGCTAATTTGCCTTCCTAGTCTTATAAAACACGACTTGTTTAAATCATCTGGATGTAAGTATGACTAGTAAGTCAATGCAAACTTTTTTTTATTTCCCTTCATCATTCCGTAAATGTATTGGGTGATTAATTTACAGCCGGGCTGCACATTAGACATTCAACTCTAGCATATCCTTGCCTTGAAGCGATGATTTCTTGTGTGTAATTGTGTAGTTAGAGAGCTAGAAGTTCTCGGTCATTGCTGCTTAAATTAATACATATAAAAATAAAATAGAATCTCCCTTTTACTCACAATTTTGTCAAGCCACAAGTTGGTTCGGGAAAGTTTGTTACCTACCTGAAATAAAAGAAAAGTTTTCATTAGAATACGATATTGGATACATTCATAAATACTCGTATATCTAGATATTTCATAAATTTCTATAAGTCATTCTGATATTTGAGTGTGTACTTATTTTCTATGTGCAAATCCTTACTACTAATATAATGATGAATATTTTATAAACTAATAGAACTAAAATGAAAATATCTTTAAATATAATTTTTTGAAACGATTCGATTCTGCATCACAGTAAATTGATTCCCAAAAACCTTGTCCTGGCTAAACTGACAATCTTTTGCTTCATCGTAGTTTCACATTTTACCACATATGTTAGAACAATATCCAGAGGAAGTACTCAGAAATTATTCAGAAAACCCTTTTCCTTTACACTATTTTGTCCTACATGATAGGCTCCATGTACATACAATAAGAAATATTTACACCAGATACACCTTCTAAATATAATGTAAAAGAAGCAATGCGAACATCGTTATTGTTTCCTCCAAACTATAAATAAAAAATGTATATGGACACATTAGTTACCATTTCGGAATTTTCTAAAAAATAAGATTCATTTAATAGGAAATAACAATTACGCAAATATAGACTCAAAACTTCAATCTTATCAAAGGCTCTCGTGCCGAAAATTTCCCATTTCTTTATTCCAACTTACACCATATTTCCTAAAAACATCTGCCATGATTGAGAAGTTCCGTAGGATTTCCGCAGATAACGAACTAACTTGAGGGTAAAGCTCGGACATAATTTAATCTGACAGAAACAGGTTCGTTCATTTTGGTTTAAATAGCGAACATCTTCACCCAGACGTCAAAGGGCGCGACATAGTTCGGGAAGGAAGCTTGTAAAAAGGCTCTTGGGGAAGCAACCACACGTTCGGGCGTTCCCTGGTATCCGTCATACGTGAAGGGAATCGCTTCCGTCCATCCATTCCGCCTAGACTGCGCCCATCCGCGTAGAAGCTAATTAAAATCGCCGAAGTGGTTTCTGACGCGAAGGTGCTGCTGGCGGACATTGTGCGGTCGCACGTCCCACTGACAAGTGCGAATCGCGTTCCGCTGCCGTGGGCGAGAGACAAACAGACAGGAATGGGGAGGAACACGCATCCAGGGAAGGAAGTGAAGGAAGAAGGAAAGAATATATAGATTAGATTGGATGATGTCTTCATTAGGGTTACATTGAGGTCAACCAGTCTCTTGTTACCTTTGTCCTTCGTCATTTTCCATTAGGAGCATTGGAAACAGCAGACATAAACATGTCATATACTCAAAAAAGACATGGATTACAGTACTTTTTTAGACTTAGCTTCACGAAGTTAAACTAGATGATCTTGAGTTTAAATGTAAATTAAACTTAGCTGCCTAGATAGCTCGACTCTTTCCCTTTCGACCCTTTTGAAAATAATCTCGATGATAATGAATGTAATGTAGCACTCTATTAGTTTCTATTTATACTAAAACTTACGGTTCGTTTTTTTAGTTCAAGCGCAGGATTACTGGGTATCTCAAACACTTGATAAGCCAATGAGCTTAATTTAAGGTAGCTTTGTTTTTCTGTTTTCGAATTTCTTATTGAACGACTTTTTATTGCTCTTCAATGTCAAAGTGTTTTAGAAACATTTATTGCAACCCCTTGTGGTGATCGCTTCTTTCGCTTATTGCACTTAAGCGGCCGGTCACGACCGTGACCGAGAAAGAAAAACAGTTGCCTCCTACGGACACTAAATGCATATTTGTTATCAACACTGAATATGGATGTCTTTATCACCGCGCAGTGTGAATATCTGAGAATTAAAAAAAAGAGTATCAGCTAAAACTAATGTAGAAGCATGATAAGGGAGAATTTGATCTAATCCTTGCATATGCATTGAAGAGAAAGCTATCTTTGTATAAAAGATCAGAATATAAGGCAATTTATATCTTGTTTAAAATAAATTCAAGTATCGTTATTCAAATAAAAATCTTAAAAACCAATGGTCTTAATGACTTATA
Source organism: Ladona fulva (assembly GCA_000376725.2). Lineage (NCBI taxonomy): Eukaryota > Metazoa > Arthropoda > Insecta > Odonata > Libellulidae > Ladona > Ladona fulva. Next base: position 367,078 of record KZ308215.1, on the reverse strand, counting down.
GGTAGTAGTAGTATTAAAAGCGCTTCAACAGCTGAGGTCATTTCGCACATGGGCTCCAACCAGGAATCGAACCCGGGTCAGCTGTCATGGAAGTCGAACACGTTGCCCACTTGGCTACCTGGGAGCCCCGACTTAAACGTAATCGGCGAAATATACTCACAATAATTACAGTAATTATAGGCACTGTGCACAGATCAGTTCATACAAAGTAGAATGAGTATAGATATTTTGGTAGATGAATGTATTGTTAAGGTATAAGGAGAAGTGGAAGGTTCGTTGATGATTTGAAAACGGGAGACAGCTTAACGGAATCGAAATACATTTGCATCGATTGACGCAATTAAAATCAGTGAGAGAAGAGGCTCGTTCGCTGTTAATCGCTTATAGATGAGGAAATCGAAGGTATCTACAACGTGCTTAAAAATAGATTCCCCCAATCGCGAATATTTAGTCTCGAGAAATAATTTGTTCCAAACTCCCTACTGCGTTGAAGGAAGGGTGAGGAACGGCGGATGGGGTATGGAAGGGAAAATAGAAGGGTCAGAGTGCTGTGGGAAGAGTGGATATCATTCACGCATCCCCGGAGTGGTTTCCGGCACTCGGGTTGGCATCCTGCGACTCCCGGAAATCGATAGGAATTCCAGTTTCTGAAGTTGGGGAAGCAGGCCGTTAGCCACCTTGCCGGAATTTCGACTCTCGAAGTACAGGGAAATAAAACGGATTGCATAAGACAAAGTGAAGGTACACCATCGCCAACCCTATCCTTCTTCCGCAAAGCGTGTTACTCACCTCACCTTTTCTACCACTCGAACGTTCCCCTTCCGTGGATCTGCAACTCCCTTCTCAATCCATTTCCACTCCACTGCTCTCTCTCTCTCTTACCCATAATGTACCTCGAAACGTGCTGCTGCTATCGTATCTCCCAACATTCCGATAGCCCTTTCAGCTCGCACATGAGGTCCCCTATTCAATATCCCAGGTATCCTTTTTAGTTTTCTCTCCCTCTAAACATAACGTGGCTAATTAATCTTGCTGTTTCTGCGAGTTTACATTGGCTAAGAAAACCCATGCAAGAACTCTGAATGAGTTCATCCTAAGCAGAGCACACGTTCGGTGTGTGGACTCTACGGTTGAAATGAATATCATTTCCTCGGTTTAGACATTTCAACAATATTCCGACGAATGATTCAGAGAGATGAGTTTCCTTATTGAATGACAACAAGTCTGAGTTTTACTGGGAGAATCAACGGCAGAGTAAGCAAAATGTGACTAATTTAGCACCAAAACAATGTTTACAAAACTGGAATTGTGCAATCAATTTTTATTCTGCCGTATATTTATTATCAACTTCTCTATTAGGTTAAAACTCTGCTAATGATGAAATATGCATTTTAAAAATAGAGTTAGTTCATTCATTTCTCCACAATGTTCGACCCTAATACTTTATGAAACTATCAGAGCTGATCTGATATTTTCTATTCCTTGTCATTTCTTGGATTTTTTTACATTTTTTATGTATCATTAATCCTGAATATAAATAAAATGAACAACTCTAGATATCTGGCGGTAATAAGACGTGAATTGTGGGTTTCAAAGATTAACCGGTAAAAAATCAAAAATTATGAAATGATTCCTCCAAAGAAATAAAGTAAGCTACATTAACATAAATATAGCATGAAATCAAAGTCTCTTTCAATCAGCGACAAAAGATGCATATGGAAAATATGAAAAATGATGGAAGTCCTTCGGTGAAGTTTATACGATAGACTGATTACGAATGGAAGAAAAAATTAGAATTATGGAACTAAATTTGGACTGGAATGTCAAATTGTAGCAAATAAAGACTTCCGTTTGTAGAAATATAATAAAGAGAAAATAAACAGAAATATTTGTCTCCTGAAGTGGCTTTCATTTACAGCCTACCTTCGGCTGATCCCAATAGCTAACTAAGTACGAATTTCTGCTCATTCTAATACAATTTCCTAGTCGTGTACGATCTAGCTCCTTAATTGATGTCACTCGTGAGGAGCGACCAAAGAGACGTTCAGAACTCATTATCCCTCGTAAGCTGTATTAAATCGGTACCCGTCATGCATTCTCATCCCTGGTGCATTGATGATTCAATATTCAGCTCCTAATTACCCATATTTTCCATTTATATTTGAGGAAAGCCTTCACAGCTTTGCTTATGCGCTCTCCTTATCAAAGTAGTAAAAATTATCCATCAGAAAAATCTCAACTTTAACAGCTGATATCTGACGCAAAATTACGATGTTCTTACTTTTATGATGCGTGCGAGTGAAGTTCCACAAAGTCAAGCCTGAATGCATTAATTTTATAAAGAATTTTCCTTTTAATCAGCCGCTAGGAATTCTAAATGCGGAAACCTGCCATCGACCGCAAATCCTGATAAAAATAACGATAGTTTAAGCAAAATATTAAATATTGGAAAATTAGATAGATTATTCCTAAGAAATGCAATTCCCTTCTTTGTGTTCTCGAATTGGTAAAATTAAAATGGCTAGGATAATCGGTGTTTCCATGTCCTAGGCCACTTAAGTTTACCATTTTTTAATAATTTAGGCATTCTCTATTCTGTTTATCATCCCTACACTTAATCACATATATCCATCCTCTACCTCTTGCAATACAATAAATTCTAACGTATGGTCCAAAGTTTGCGTATTATTAAGAAAGAGTACATCATTTTGCTGGATTGTCATTATATATTGTATTATTAATTGTCATTATTACAGGATACATCCATTCAAAGAGCTCATAAAAATATCGGTGCTACCATCTTAATTGCATAGTTGAAATTATACAATTAGTTCAATCAAACGTCAAGATTAAGTATAAAAGCAAAGTGATTTTTAAAATTATCATTTTTTAATGCAATATGTATAAGTTCTATTACCTATTATAAAGTAAGTAGATTCCAAGTCATGGAATGTTGGATGGAATGGAATTCAAAATGAGGCCAATACTTTTCTAGATGTGCCTCTCGCAATACAGTTTTATCACATTCGTGATCAGTATAAACTGCTGAAATTATGAGGAGAATGATAAATATTCCCAAGGAACCTCATTTTGGGATACGCGCTTATAAATTTCACAGTGAAGGTCTCCGATTATATCTCTGAAACAAAAAATTTCGGTCACTGTGAAAAATAAAAACATCTAAGAATATGTACCATCGGACATTATTTTATTTATCACCTCAGCTTCCCTTGTAGCACTAATTTCTCAAGGAGTCTCGGAATCTCGGGTAAAACAGGCAATTTAGCGAACAAGATCCATCCTATCTTCACCGACGAAAGGTTTTATATTCTCTCCTTTTTCCGCACCCATACATTTCTGGGACAAGAAGAACGTAATCCAATTATGGATTAACCAATTTGTAAACCCTGAAAGATACGGTGGTGGGCGACGGAAATTTATGTTTTATATTCATTAAATATCTCTCCAACGACGTGCGAGCCTGAAATCTGAGTTGGCGAAAATATAGCGCTAATCCCTAGAGGAATGCAGGGGTAAGGAAGGCGGGAAAAAAATTACTCCATCATGGAGAGGCGAGCGGTGAGATTTCAACCGCCATTTTTCCTCCCAAAAGAGTACAAAGGAGACAGAAAAATTACGACGGTGAAAAAGTCTCGGGGAAGAAGGTGGGTAGGAGGTGTTGCTTCTTGCGAGAAGACGGTCTTACCCTATTCACTACTCCTCCCATCCCTTAGACCGAGATAAAGGCCACTTATTACGCGGGATTTCCTTTATCGTTGCTCCTTTTTCTTTTCCTTAACTCCACCTAAACCTCAGCCGTCCCCTTCCCGGCATTCCTCAGAATAAAAAAACGCGCGAAATCGTGGAATTCTCCCCTGTTCTTCCTCGCCGCTTTTGAATGTGAAGCAAAAATGGGCCTCCCTGTGATGCGCCTCTTGTATTCCTCATCCCTAGGAATCGCCGCAGAGTCGTCTTTTGTCGCCCGATTTACGTGCGTTGCATTCCGGGAACGATTTCAAAAAGTGTGCGCGATGTGGTAGATGTGGCAGTTTTCGAGCGCGTGGGATCTCAATTAGGTTCCTTTCTCTTTAAATTACGTCACCTTTGACGTAGTTTTAAGGGAGGAAACTACGCCGAAACAGGATGTTCTACAGAGAGAGGGTAATTTGCTTTTTTCTAATTGAACGTCCGGCAAACAAATTGAATTAAGCTTTTATATCTACAAAGCAATGTGTTGTCAATAAAAGCGACGGCTCTTAGCGACCTAAATAAACATTTCCATACCTGCTGACTCAGTGAATGGAGCTTACTTATGATATCGGAGGCTTTTTTCGAAATAAAGAAATTAGGTAAACGTTGATTTATGTGAAAAGGCAGAAATCGAAAAAACGACATTACTATTCCATTTCCTACGTTGATGCTTATCAGCCGCGTGACGTAGGATTTTGGCGTTGAAGTGAATTCTCTCCAAAGAAAAGCTATCAATTGCTGAGACAAAATCTCAATTTTTCAATTGTAATCTTTGATATGAATGTCAAATGTTTTTCGACTGAAATCAATTCTCCAATAAATGTACTATACTGACACAAAATGAGAATAGAAAGATTTGACAATATAAAGGAAAAAAAGAACTGTAGATTAAGGCGCATAAAAACTGTGAATAAGTCAAGTCATTTCTAATCGTACATGGTATTGGGCTTGATATTTGAAAATATTCCATCGTAATGATGTATCACAACAGAGCCTAGTCCATTCATAAAAAACCGATGACCTTTTCGAAACTGGATGATCCTTAGCTTTCTTCAAAGCCCTGTTGGTTATTAAATTTTCTTAAATGAATATATGTGTGTATTGTTTTGTTGTTTCTAGCTATGTTTAAACTCCACTTTTTTGAGATTTAATTAGAGAAATTTCATTAAATTCCCCGTATTTCTTGTATCGTAATTATAACACACATCCATCATTTTACACTTGCGTCTTTCATTCTATACTGGTCATAGTTTTCCTCCTACGCCCTCATCCAAAATATAAAATCATATATATTTGTTATCAACTCTAAATGATAAGATTATTCAATTGAAGGATTGGCCTAAAATGTAATCAAGCGCAATCGATTCTAACGTTCGTCAGGTTAGTTGTACCACAGAAAGATTATTAGATTTAATAAAGATTAAGTCGGTATTAAACGGGAGCAATTAATTAGCTGCCGAAAAAATATTTACATCCTCACCAAACTTATCTGCATATATCTTAATCATTCCAGTTACAGTTTCCAAATTTGCTGTTTAGGTATTTGCTCATTTGCGACTCTTGCTGATTCATGATTACGGTTTTGAGACATGCTCTTCGGCTTAGCATTGACATTGGTTAATGAAATCAACCTCAAACTTCCGACATGTATTCCCATATTATCGTAAAATTCGAAAACGTTCCCTGGTGAAACTCATTGAAAGGAAAAAGAAATTCGAGGATCTCTTTCTCAACCGGTCAACCCAACAAAAGAGTCACCTCTTCGTGTTATTTCCATCCTACCTCTTCCTCTAATTCAAATTCCTTCCTTCCTTTCATTAACTTTTTCTATTTTTTCATCTTATTCCGCCACGGAGAATCCCTTTCATCCCCGGCCAATCAGAAGCGGTCATCTCTGTTTCGTCCCCGTTTCTTTGTTTCACATAAAACTCAGCACTATGGCATCCGCGACCGAAGCCAATTCCACCATCGAGAGATGTGTGCAGCAGTTCGCCCGTAAAATCCGCTTAATCGACTGAATGGCGGAAACAGCTAGACTGTCTCGCTGGAAAAGGGGGTAGAACACCCTCGCACGTGGAAAAACGGAGTGAGAGAAGAGACTAATGGGGGCACAGCGGTTGATAGAGGCGAGGTTTACACAATCGCGAGAACGTATTACCCCCTTTCCCGGTGCCGTTTCGTTAATCGCTTGGGAAATCGAATCACTTTATTGTTTCTAGTCCGGGTGAGGTCAGGAGAGGCGTTCAGCGGTGCTTGGGAAGGACGCTGCCCGTCCCATAACACACGAGGATCGAGTTTGGGGCGGAAAAAATGGGCGGGATATCCTCGGTGAGGGATTGGCTGCGGGGGAAGAAAAAATGGGCGTTCCTCGAAATAAACGGAGAGAACGCTTTCGTTGGTCGAATAATCAACGGATATGCGAACGGTTTCGATGTGGGAACTGTACATGAGCGGTTGCTTAGTCATTAGCAAAATGGATTCCGAGTGAGCGGGGATCTAAACAAACCCTTTCTATTAAAGTCAAATACACGTTATTGACGCTGCTATGCCACGCGAGAGAGGAACGACGGCAGAATGTATTAAGAAGACTCCTAATTGCAAATATTTGTGTAATGGGTGCATTTACGCAGTTAGCTAGACTTTGGTTTGCTAAGGGGTTAGGTCAGTCCTTTGAGTTCCTAAGTTTCCTAGGGATGATGAAACCGACAAATTTTGAAAAGCTGATTTTATCTAAAACAGAAATAGTTGAGAAAGGATTGACTAAACATTAAACCATAGTGTATTTATTGCGAAAGAATGACATGAAGCCAAGATTAATGAGATATTAAAAGACTGGAGGCTCTAAAGACGTAGGAATGGCGTAGGCAAGAAAATCATGACGAGAAAGAATAAGAAGCAGGAAGTTGTGGGAATGGTGGAGGATGAAAAAATGTTAGTAGTAGTAGTATTGTTAAAAGTGCTTCGACTGCTTTGGTCATTTCGCACGTAGGCCCCCACCGGGAATCGAACCCGAGACCGCATTCACCGAAGTGGAACGCGTTGCCCACTTGGCTATCCGGGGGCCTCGAAAAAATTTTATTTCGATTTTAAGACGTGATAGGTTGTCTTAGTAATTTATAAAGAAGAGAGAAAGTATAAAAGATGTTGAAATAGTTTGTTTTCAGATAATAAAGGAAACGTTCATTTGGCAATCAAGACATTCTTGGCGACTGAAACGAAAAAAAGGAAGTAACGATGGTGCATTTCATCGATATTTCTTCAGCATTCATATTTCCTAACAAAAATTCGCGTGAGAGTAGAAAAACTTTGGTTTTAAACGTATAGATATTAGTAAAATTTAAATAGTTGCCCAATCTTGGAAAACTGTTTAATGCTAATTATGGGTAATTTCAATGAGAATGCACCGAGAATACTAACAGACAATCTTATTTGATTTCATATATGGCGTGTATGAGTATACTATAATTATATTATGTAATGTATATATACTTATTACAGCAGATTTCACTTAATTTTATTATGAGTCTAATTATGATATATATCATCAGTTGCCTCTTAGATTTCGCAGCTCTAGTTATTCATACCGGTTTATTTAAATGTTCAATCCTAGATAGTAAGTAAAAAGTTTGATAAGTGAAACCTTTCGGAATTTTCTTACGTCCAAAATTCTCAACTTATTGCCCTTTCTTCTATTTCTTAATAAGAGCGGACCTCTTAATGCAGTATTAATGAACCACATCAAGTAATTTTGAGAGTTTTGAAATAGTAAAGTAACTCTAATCTATTTTCCATTTCATTGATAATCAATTATAAGTTACCATCATTGGGAACTTAGCAACGTTTCCATAATACTTTTTGCGACCATACAACTGTTCTACTCTATAGTATTTGCTCCAGTTACCTCCTTTAATCTGCGATTTTAAATATATAGATATCTTGCAAAGCATCACAAATCGAGTTTAAATGGCTCAAGACTAGTTCAAAGCAGAACTCGAAGGCCGTGAATATTAAAGAAGAACATTTATCAGTTTTAACTTGAATTTAGCAAACCTAATAGGAGGACTATGATAAATATAAACATCGCCTTCGTATTAATTTAGTGTAAAAGACTAAGTAATAACATCAGTAATGAGAGGATAACCAAATTTTCATATTCTGTAAAATTTCGCAAAATATATGCTTTTGGAGCATATCCTTGATTATGAACTGAATTCTACGAAGTTTAAGTCCTGAAGAGCCTTCCATCACATCTTTGAAATACTGACAAAGGAATGTACTAAAATCTTCCAACATTTAATAGAGTGAAATAAAATATATACATCAATATAATGTCTAAAATCCACGAAAAGACCTTTGAAGGTGCGGTTAATGAAGTCTTCATCAAAGAAAAAATAATATATATTGAATTATTCTTTCCAAGTATCCATTCAGCATTTCCGTTTCCAAATTTCATAACTATCTTTTTCTCTTTATATAGCTGAAGAGGAATTATTTTGGATTTAAGGACAGACATCGTACTTTTTCCGTAAATTATTCTTAGGGATTTTTTTTCAATTTTCAACTTTTCAAATTTGTTCTTTCTAAACAAAAAAAAAACAATTTTCGAAATTTACTTTGATGTATGTATATTTCGAAATGTACCCACGTAAATGCTACAACTATTTTAATTTAGAATGCTTCTTAAGATCCAAACTGAAAATTAACCAGGATGAAATCAATTTTAATGAAGTGTTTATCAAAACAATATATTAGCTTCCGTAGTAAACGAAAAGTAGTCATGATATTAGTTCTTAATGCAACCTGTAGCATGTTATTTATTTTGAAATAAAATAGTGAGTCCTTTGACCATCGTTAAGGGTACTTGGAACTATAAAAATATTTTCTGATATGAATTAAATTTGAAGTCTTACATTCAATAACACTAGAATCTTTATGAGAAGCTACCTTGAGTAGAAACTAAGAGTATATTCTTCATTACTACAGCAATGCACTATTACGTGATCACTTCAGTATTAAATAATCACTTTAGCAGACTGCAAAAAGAAAAATCGATGTTACGTAAGGAACGATACTCCCATGAAGGGAAGAATCACTGGGAAAATTCTCATAAGGTGGTCCTATACAACACCAAAAAGCGAAAAAAAGTGTATTTCCCGAAATCGGTAAGAATAGAAAAGTAATAAATTTCCTCACAGATATCGCGTATTCTTCACTACCTCCAGAAGATACCGCCAAACTCTTATTTCTCCCGAAATCCTCTCCCTTACGTCGCAACCATCTCCATATTTTCTTCCGAGCTCCCTCGTTGACAACCATCCTTATTTTTCTCACGCCCTTCCTATTTCCTTCCGACTTTTCCATCTATCCGAATTTCCACTATTTTCGATCCCATACACTTCAATACCACATCGTCCTATACTTATATCCACCCCTCTGCATTCCCTTAGCCGAGAGACACATTTCTGCTGTTTTATGCCGCTGCATGTTCGCGAGAATCGCAGAAACACTCGCGCTATTCGTGGAATCGGAATCGAATCGTTTTTCCCCATCGGTGGCGGAGGAACGCGAGGTACTTTATCTCCCTTGTTCTTCTCTTCTCGGTAGCATTTCCCTATCTCTCCCTTTCCCATTTTCACTGTGGAAGAACATGCCGCTTTTTCTTCCCAAGCTTTTGCCTTGCGGCACGAAAGCCGCGGTCCTGGATAGAACCCTTGAGGAATGCCCTCTTCCCACACTCGCCCAAGATTCTGAGTGCATTACTGAACGAAACGGCAAGTCTGAGGGAATCCAAGGTATTCTGTATGTTCTAGTTCCGTGGTTTCCTTGTTTATGGGAGAAAAAATTAGCTAAATTTATTTTTTTCCCGCACTGTATGTCGTATCGATGTTGCCCCATACCTTAAATGTGAAGCATATTTTCTTCTGCAGATGTCGGAATTTCCAATAAACCTTCATATACTCGTATATAACACCATGGTATTGGTATTTGCTCTCTCTCTCTCTCTCTGCTTCTTTAACTTTAAAACACTATAGATAGGGATTATGTGACTTTAAGGACTAATGCGATTGCTATGTATCCTCAATTTGCTCTCAGAAATGAAAAAGAGCATCCCGAAAGTTAATTGCCAAAAGTCAATAGTTTTTGAGATTTCAGAATTATATTTATTTGCAGGCAGTTAGGAGACCCTAAGAATGCGTTGACTTTTCTATTGATTGAATAGGTACAACAAAGTAGCCTTCTCGTCGAATCATTACTCCGATTAAACTTTGATTCTTTTTTAAGAACGAAGTAACGTAATGCTTTATTGAACATCTTCAGCTGTAAACCTCTTTTGAAATTCCTTTCTGTATAGGAAATCAGAAAGTTCGAGCTTGGTCCGCAAACTAAGATTTCAAATAAAAATTTGCTTTAAAATTTTTATTTTGATTCCGGTCTAAGGAAATGATTCTTGTACGGAGTGAACGTGCAAACAGAAGCGAATCGTAAGGCCGTTCAAACAAAAAAGAAGAACGACGCAGGTTGGAATTGTGTCGGAGAGGGAAAAGTGTTAAAACCGTTTTAACAGCGTAAAGAACTCAAGACTTGCCTCAGTCCCACTTTATTTCTCGAACAGACCGACTCCTCCACGGCTCTGAGAAAACTATTTGAACAAGATCTCTGCTAATGAAGCACAGAAATTCTCGGATAGACGCGGTGGAGATTTTCGTCAGTCCGCGAACGCTTTGTTTTCCTGCCTTTTTTTCATTCTCCTTACCTCAAGTTAATCTATATACATTTTCTGCAACATTTTAATTCTCTCATTCGCAACCCCCCTCATCTAATTGTTCTCTTCTGAACACTCATAACAATTAAAGCATTCTCAGATCTGAAAGTCTTGACAAACGGCGGTATCTATAAATTATTAACTCGATGAAAGGACAAAAAGAAAACTTTGATATATAAGGGAAGAAAAATCCACCTTGAAGTTAGAGCCACTCATTCAGAGTGGAGAAAGGACATTCATCTTACATTACGGTTCGTTTGACTCAAAGCTTTGACCCAGCTGAACTGGAATTCTTCTCCCATATTTTTAAAGAAAGAAAACTTCGTAGTTTCAAGGGACGATGTCAACTCGCAGACGAAACTAGCCAATAAAAATATGCTGCGGAGATTACGAAGTGTACTTTCTTTCAATATGTGTGTTCAGTTCCACGAAGTCACGCTTGGATATACTAATTTTATTCTTCACTCAAATTTGGGCACGTCATTAGGAAATATAATAAGTTATCAATTATACCGGCAATATTTAGATCTTTAATAGATACTTAGCCTTTAAAAATTAGAATCAGTGCTTGGTTTGTTCCATATGTGATGGACTTATCATTGTTAGAGCTAGACACGAGATACAAATTCATAATATTACGTTGTAGTATTTATAGTAAATACGAGAATCATGGTAAGCTAATCTTAGATTACATATCTAATTAACGAAAGTTAACACTTTTAGTAATCATCAGATTTATTGCCGCTCAAATTGAAAAATTCGAGTGAGACAATTTACTTTCTCCTGAAAGGCTATTGATATATTCATGTATGTGGTCAATATTTGTTATTTATATTTTATCCTGAATCCATTGGTCGTTAATCACCGACAATAGGACTTCTGTATTGATTTTGTGTAGCACTATCATCAGAAAACAAACATTATCAAAGAAAACTTTTCAAGGTAGTTAAATATTCTTAATAATGGAGCGAGAAGCAACTTAATTTATGATAGAGAAATTCCATTTTAGAAAATACATTTTTGTAAAAATTACGTCTATTGAGTCACTTGAGCTTCAAGAAAGAATTAAAAAAATGTGAATATAATCCTTTGAACTGAATAGCAGTAGATATGGTAATTTTCTTACTTTAACGTTACTAATATTACTTATACTTAATCCCTGAAGCATGTTACATTTCGATAGAAGGGCAGTAGCCAAGTTTTCGGACGTTACCGTCTCAATTTCGCCTCAATCTCAAACTATTTCCTCCTGCCGAGGCGAAATTTTTTGCCATCTCTTCCAATTTCCCACAGATTCCATTATTCCTTCTCCAGACCTTTCCCTGGAGAGCGGCATTCCTTACGATATTTTTTGCACCTTTTGTTTCTGCTCCTATCCTTTTTACTTCGGCAATTTTATTCATTCGTTCTTTTTCTGGCCTCCTTGCTGCGAAATACATCGGCCCGACGCTTTCTCATACTCGTAGCACTGCCTCAGAGATATCAGTTGGACTAGCTCAGATTCGAGATCGTTTCGGAATGCTCGTTTTACCGATATTTTATAAAATGCGAGCCTTAAGAATATTTCGCTTTGCGTCTCCAGCCTCCGGACTCAAATATATTATTCTACCTTCCAATTCCCGTTACAAGTGTTTCGGATCTCTCTGCAAATCCTTTGCTCCATTATTGTAACCCAAAAGATATTTTAACCACAATATATCGCCTTCCTAGTTATTACTGGAAAAGTGCCTCTACTGACTTATACAGTATTTCAAAAACAAACTGAAACCAGCAGATACGTATGGAATTAAATTACGCATATAAAGATAGCCTTCTTTTCTTTAGAACTCAAATCTTCTTTTTGCTTTACAGGTGACCAGTACTTTAACACAAGGAAGAAAAGTACAGATTTTCAGGCAATTAACGTATTATTTCAATTAAATTGACTCTAAAGTATAACGAAACTAAAACGACATTATAATTGCAGTTTGCCAATTATGAACTTATGGCTTATAATACAGCAATATCACGTCTGAAAGTTACAAAACCAACGTATAAATAGAAGAATCTTTCGAAGAATCCAAAATAACTGCTAACTGAAGAGATCCACGATGTGAAAAGTTTAAAAATAAATAAATAATTTAAATAAAATTAAATCAATGTACTGATGGAATTAAATTAATTTAAAAATATGGCACAATATACGAACAAATTAATGGATGGTGGGAGCAAACGTAAAATATAAAGATACGTAATTCTGAGCCTTTTAGATAATCTTTTGTTAATGATAAATTTCTCGAACTTTACCATAGTAATGCTTAGAAGATAAGTCAATCACCAAAGTTGGGTAAGGTAAGCAGATTTGAGAGGAAACGAAATTCCGATTCTGATCATTTATGCGCTGAGTTCGATATGATAGAATGACTGAATATTAATTAAATATTAGCAAATAATTGTCTTCTTCATGGAATTGCTACGCATCAGAGGATTTTTTAATGAAGCAATTACTTGACATTACAATGAGGTTTTGCCTTTCTTGATCGTCGCACAATTTTTATTATATTCATTCACTTTAAGCCTTCTATTTTACGAGCACAACTGCGCGTGTCTCTTGCATGTAAACCTCCGATTCTTTCCCCTTTTTCATGCTTCCCAATACCATAAGCTTCTTTTCCCCTAAGTTTTAATTAATCGGATCATAAGTAAAATAAGGCTTTCCTTCGTCAATTACTGCTATTAATTTCATTTCGTACTTATGAAGTTTCCGAAGCAGCCTAAAATTTTTCTTTCAGAAAATTAATTATGCGAAGATATTCAATTCTATCCGTAATAAATATTAAAGAAAATTAGAAATTGTGAAATAGAATCTATTTTAGAACTAGTAAACTATACGCTATATACTATAAACGCCCCCGTCAAGCATGACGGAACTTAACTTATTTTAAAAATATATCTGTAATCATGTATATCTGGTCCTGCTAAGCCAGAAACTGTCCGTCGTAAGACCATAATAACACAATGTATTTATTACCGTTAGATGGTTTATTTGATTCTGAATAAATTTCGAATGATTTTTTTAATAATTAAATCCCTGTAGGGAATATTCTGTTATTCATAAAAATGAAATCAAAATTAATAAAAATTTCTGATTTTCAGTTTTAGGCCATAAGATTAGTTAGAAAAAATACTATCATCTTATATCCGTTATTTGTCCTTTTAAACTCCAAGCGAATTCTTGTAGGATAAAAATATGTTTTCGGCATCATATATCGGGTATCAGAATAAAGGAAACTTTGTAGTTTTCCACAGGGATTTCCCGCTACTGCTAGTATTCGGTACCGGTAAAGTACAAAGTTTTCTTTATTCTACAATGTCTTCCTACGAAATCACGCCTTCGGATACCGATATAAATATCAGGTACCTTATACGCCCCCGTCAAGTATGATGGAACTCAATACAAATTGAATAGTAAATATATTGTTACTGAATACACAACCTATTCATACCATAAATTAAAAGAACACTAATCAGCACAGATTTTAATTCAACAATGTTAGCAGGATTTCAAAAAATTAAATACACGATTTCTATGAACGTTGCGCAGTTAGTGGGATTTGCGGAAACTCACAGCTTTAAAAGTTATAACAGTTGTAGTTAATAATTATTATTTGGTGAGTTTTACTCATAATAGATAAAAACAATTTTAATATGCCTTCATTTTAATATAAGTAATAAGAATCCTCGTTCAAAACATTCCGTGGCCTATTTAATCAGTAAATTGATACTTATCAAACGCCCTTCATTAAAAAGTCACTGCAATGATGCTAGTTCATCCGACTCCGAAGTAAGAGCAAAACATTGCAAAAAATGGTGCTCTAAATAGAACACTAGAAATCCTTTATAGGTAAGCAAATGAGAATGTGTAGAGGTGCTTCGAAAAGTGAATAGCAGAAACATATTATGATTTTCTCTTCCATTTCAAGTGGAGTATACAGGACTCACCATCGAACTAGTGCTAGAATTATTAAAACATTACATTTATGTGTATGTTCAATAGCCATCAAACTTTGTTGCTACAGTTTTGTCATTCATTCATCGAAAAGGTACACCTCAAATCTAAATACCGATACATGAGCTATCCAAAGTATCCTACATGGATATAATATAACTGAAAAATAAAAATGAATATAAATTCATTTCATTCCCTAAAAAAACATAAAAGTTAAATAGACAGAACATGAGGGAGGGAATAATTGGATCGTAATAGTATAAAGAGTATTATTAAGCATATCATAAAGCTTTAGCATGGGTGCTTCTTTGCTCAGTAAACAAAAACCTCACAGAGTAAAAAGCGATGCAAGTAAAACTTTTTCACCATTCTAGGGAACCTTTCCTTTTAATTATTTCCCAGTCGCTTTCAACTTACATAACTCGAAAAGTAAAAATTTGAACCGAATCAACGAGATCTTTCTCATCATCGGGATTCGGTCATCTGCTTGTGTTTGGACCTTGTCTACTCCTGCCGATCCGTTTCCTCTCGTCCCCGAGCGGCGAACGTGATTTGCAATCTGTGTAATTCCGATTTGAGGGCGGACCCGCTATCCATCCATCCTCTTTTAAAGATCAGCGAGACAGTGGAAATGCGACAGGAAAGGGATAAGATTATCCCAGAGAGGGCGGTGAAGTTTGGGGGATTAGTTGGAGCAGAGAAAGGGACAGGGAGGCTAAAGGGACTTTGTAGTTAACACTGCGCATCGGAGCCTTTCGATTTATGCGAGCCGGTCGAATGGGGCAAAGGAAAGGGATGGGGAAGATTGGGCCGAGAATGGGAAGGGATGGTTGTGATCTGAATTATGATGGAGCGCAAACCGAAAACTTTGGGGACGTAACGCGAAAGAAATGGAAGCGAGAATACAAACGGGTCGCTGAGGGAGAAAGCTCTTGCGCAAATATCGAAAATTGCTTGCATTACAAAGGATTATCAATTTTTACGAGCATGCAAACGGCTGAAACCTTTGAGTTACAAAGGAAGACGAGTTTCAGTACTAATAACGCCTCGGAAAACTTTTCGAATGTAGGATATAATTGATAGGGAAAGATTCGGCTTAAATACACATCCATTACATTAATAGGCACGAATCAGGGATTGCTGTTTCCACTCTGTAGAAAGATCTACACCGTCCTATTTGGCCGTAGTATTATTATTACCCTATGGGCAGAGATTGGTTCCGTAAGAATAGCAAAAACAAGAGATTTTAAATTTATTTACGTTCGCCGATTAAGCTTGTTATATGCCATTCAAATATAATTTCATTTGATTTAATGAGGCTCTTTCATCTCTGATTGATTTTTAGATTCAAATCGTAGAATTGCAAAAAAATGTTTAACATGTTGTGCATGTAAATTTTGAATGTGACCTGAGAAGTTCGAATGTTTAGAAATTTTGGTAATTGGACTATTAAATTAGTGAGCTAGAAAGTACTTTTATCTCATTACTTGAAACAGCAAAGATTTTCACACGTAAACTACTTTTATTTTTTTGAGGAGAAAAGCTATGTTGACACTAACGAACTATCCACTAACGACAGGTTCCGCATGCAATTTATGAAATTACGAAATTTATATAAACGACAGAAAGCTGGTAAGTGTACCGTATGAGCTTCATCTTATTGCACTCATATGCTTAAAATGTTGGTCGTTTCAATAAAGCTCGAAATTTGTATACCTCGATTGTAATGTGCAGTGTTTTCCTTTACTTTATAAGAAATAGTATTTGTTAAATGGTAGATAAAATAGAACCAATTTTCACAAGGAAACTAGTAACTATTTTATTGAAGAATCACTTTGCACAATACCACACACAAATACGATACATTTTAAAACCACGACATGTTTCAACGCATTAGCGTCATTCAATCAAGTGTGTTGATATATTGATAATAACGTTTGTCTGAAGTTAGTACCTCTCCCCATCATCATTAGGCTCTTCAAATTTATATGTTAGCGACTAGCAGCACCACTTACTCGCTCTTGCATAATATAACGAGAAATATTTTGGACGCATTCATATCCGTTTACGGCCAAAAGTACCTACGTAAATTTTACCTCTGTAAATGGTGTAAAAACAAATTCTCTCTACTATGTACGTTTAATTACCCTGAACTACTCGTATATACATTTGCGGAGGATGTTGCTAAGTATCTTGCGTATAGAAGACAACGTGATCGTATATAAATCTTGAGTATAGTTTTTACTTTTAACGCAAATATTACTTGAAGTAAGCTTTAAAATATTTTAACGGTCGCACAAAGGATCAGCTCTTCGTGTTCGACGAAGACCACCACAATAAATCTTCTTCACTATTTTCAGTGAAAATATTCTAATATCGTGATCTCATTTGAAATCAAGTCATCCAGCCGTACACCCTTAGCCACGTCTTCAAATGAACCAAATTTTTAAGAAATCATCGCGCAAAAAATATAAGTACTTCTGCGGTGGGAACCATGCAGTGGCAGCACTCAGGATTTGAGAATTACCTCAACATCCCATTTCCTACGAAGCTTAAACTTTTCTCCCCCGGCCTCGGAAGAACGCAGTTCTCAAAACTTAACCCACTCCTAGAGTTGGAAGCGCTCCACCAAAAAAGTGGAAAAAATATCGTCTAAAATTCCTACGGAACAGAATCTGAAGGAAAGCGTCGGAGAAATATTCCCCCGGATTATTTTTTTGCTCGTTCCGCCCACTTACACAAACATCATAAATACGATTCCTTCTCTTCCTTTACCATCCATTCCCGTCTATTTAGTTCAAAGATGGGAGGGGACGGTGAGAGAGTGCATTGCTTGGCACACGTACGTACATACATCATCCATTCCTGGAATAGAAATTTCATCGGAGATTCTCCCTTTTCTGAAGGGCTTTCTAACCATCACTCAGGATGCGCACATGTCTCGGCGTGCTTTTCCAAAGGCATTTTCCCTCTCTCTTCCATTTCTACACATCCCCTCCCGGCTCTTCCATACAACAGAACTCATTCGATTTTATGTATCAAACATCCGATACTTCGCATTTCTCGTCCCGTTCCCTTTCTTGCAAAAAAGAGAGAGGAGCGGGGAATGAACCGAAGGCTCGCGTGGATGCGAGCTCGGGAGGCGCAATAAAAGGAAGGCAAAGGGAGAAATGCGGGAAGAAACGGTGAGATGGAGAGAGATGGAAGCGGTAACATCGAAGGAACCCGAAATAGGGTCAATAAATAGAGTTAAGCCTTCGAGAAAGGAAATCGATCGAAACATCTTTCGATGGAAATATTCTTTAGAGCACTTTCCAGAATTTTTCAAACTTCATATCCCTATCTCACCCCGTGTTCTCGATATTTACCTGCTATTCAACAGCCTTGGTGGCTGATGATTCTACCTCGGCAGTGGAACCGGTTGCATACACAGAGCATACTCCAGAAATATGAAGTTTTCGTGTAAGTCAACGGCCTTTCGGAAAGTAATGGCAAGCCATACCGACTTTATTCTTTAAATAAAAGGAGAAGACTAAGGATCGGTAATATAATGTATACTTAAATGGTCGTAAACAGAAGTTCAATTTAAGATCTGGTATTATAATGTTTTCTTAGAGTTAAAGCGAAGATTATAGTAAATCTCCTTTATGTATGATGAATTAGCATGGAGAATCACAGTAATCTTCATTTTAACTTTAAAAAAAACAATGTAATAACGCGCTCTAAGGTGAACTTTAGTTAAAGTACATTTTAATTACATATTATAATATCGAGTCTAAGAATATTTATTTTCGTCTAAGAAACCTTATAAAATATTTCTTCTCTTATATTTGACGAAACTCCAATGTTACAACTTTCATCAAATAATGATTGTCATCTGTGACTTGTGATTGCAGTTCGTATAAGATTTAATTGAATATATGATCATAAAAATGAAGTTAACTATCAATTGGTCATTTACATAATGGCAATTTCTTAAAAATCGTGTTTTAGGAAAGAGAAAATTAGGTCCAAATGTATGGAAAGAAATATCTCCGCAAATCGTTGACTATATTTCAGTATTTAAATATTTTAATCAAGTAATACGATAAAATTAGAAACGTTTATAGCATTTATATTGGAATATTATTTATATCTGTGCTACTGAGGAATGCCCTTTTACTTAAATTAGGAGTATATGGTAATCTGAAAAGAGTTGGATTTAAAGAACAATTTTATCAGAATCAGTACATCCATGTGGTGATAGTATGGAAACCTTGCATTTGAGATTGTAAACGAAATAAGCTGAGCTGGTACTTCTTCTAAATTAAGCGAACAGAATTCAAATGGAATCTCATCAAAAGGTGTTGAATTAATGAACTACATTTGTCAACCTCAAGCTAATTTTAATATTATTATTAGCAATATCACTAGATATTTACGATCTCACCAAGAATGTCTCTATTCCCATTTAATCAAAACTTGTGACATCTCTCCTTTCATAAACTATTTTGGTATATTATTCACTTGATTTCCAATTGTCATTCTTTAAAGCAGCTTTCAGACGTTTGATAGCTATATCTCGTAATTAGCTTCTCTTAGGCCAATTATAGTCCTTCGCTTTTCATGTGGATGTTTTAATGAAGAAAATAAATTAGAGTACGCCTAAGATATCGATGAGGAATATAAACTAACATTTCTAAAGGAGATTTCTTCTTCCTAGGTAGTTATTTCAGCAAGTTAGTATTTCGGATATTTTTTTTAATATCACAATATCAAGAAACGCAATATTTCACTTTAAAAATTTTAAAATCTTATATAGGTGTGGAATCAGAGATTAATAAAACGGCAAACGCCGGTCACCACTAAAATGTTATCGATTTTTGGAAAATCGATCCGCTTTTCGTGTTTTGGGAAAATAAAATAGAATTCTGCCGATATTCCCTTCTTATTTTATTGAAAATTTAGCATAGAATGTTTTACAAAAATATGTCAAAGACAAAAATCGTGTCACGATTGGGCAAAATATCTTGGCTTCCATGCTCGTGAATTCTCGAATATCGATATTTGTAGAAACGTTTCTAAAAATAATAGCTATAAATATTTCCTGTTCCTGTATAATCAATTCTTAAGTAAACTCGTTAACTCTATGCTATTCGTAAAATACTTTCACTCCAGTCATAGTGAAAGTATCGTACGAAATAAGCCGAATTTGTATGCACTTCCTTGAACGCAAACACCACGAAGGAGGAGAACGGAATGAAAGAAATAAGAAAAGGCGAGGAATGATCGAGATGGTCGTAAGGAAGGGGAACACCGATTGCATGCCCATCAGTAGAAAAGAGAGTGAGAAAGGAACCGAAATAGTTCGGATGAAAGGTTTGAGTATATGTATTTGGTCTGAAAGGAGAGAATGAATAAAAAAGGCGCGGCATAAAAGCAGCCGAACGGATGAGAATGGGAAGGAAGGAAGATGGTGTGAGGTGCGGGTGCATTCCGTCCGGCCATGGAGCGGGTTCTCATCCTCTGCTCCGATCCAAAGTGTATCAAATGCCGAACATCTCCGCTGTATTCACTCGAGGTTCAGCCGAGATAACCGCATGGTAGAAAAAAAAGCACAGGAAAAAAGTTCTCCTGAGGAAATGGCCACGGGAAACATATTTTTACCGTTGATGAAATATTTATCGGCATTTATCATCCGCCAGTGGATTGAAATCTCTTCGATCTTTGTTCCTATCGACTCGTTGAGACGCTATTTCGAATTTTTTTTGCCGGAAAATATGGCCATCGAGGGAGAATTTCGATATGGTAATGTTATGACGTCGTCGAAGCCTTATATTCTCGCAGATTGTTTGAGTTTCAATATGTTGAGATGAGATAAAAAACGGTGAAAAATTGAGTCTTCTTAAATTATGGACTTATCCTGTAGATTGTGCGCCATATCTCATAGAAACTATTCTTTCTTT
Source organism: Ladona fulva (assembly GCA_000376725.2). Classification (NCBI taxonomy): domain Eukaryota; kingdom Metazoa; phylum Arthropoda; class Insecta; order Odonata; family Libellulidae; genus Ladona; species Ladona fulva. The sequence goes on along the minus strand of KZ308215.1, from coordinate 346,632 downwards.
TTCCTAATTCATATTGGGAATTTTTCTTTGTGTAAGGAATTTTCATAATTTATACGGAAATTACTCATCGATCGCCATTCTCAAACAGCTGATTTAGTGCTTGGGTACGACTGAAATATACAACATTAATAATAATAATAATCATAATAATAATAAACGTCTTTAATGGGGTGAGATTGAGACTAAAAGTCTCCTCTTCCATCTAATCCATCGTCATATTCTATACAGTTATTAACTAAAGAGGAAGGAAAAGTTTTTACCGTCGTGGAGAAAGAATATAGAAATCTATATTCTTTTAGGGATTTTCTATAAAACTCTCATAAAGAAGTCTTCGGGATATTTGCTCGTGTTATTTCAGTTGTGTACGAACGCCTGATACTCATGTTTTACGAGTGAAACTAGAGATGAAGAGCTAAAATGGTATGTGTATAATAGCGAAGCAGCTTTATGTTAATCTGTGTACTAGACATGCAACTGATTTGCATAGCCAGAAGTTTAGGAAACACTTTTGCACCTCAGGTTTGAATGATAAGAAAAAGTCGAATCTCGAAATCCTTCTCAGATGCTGCATTGCAGAAGTTGATGATGAACCGCCTACTTTTTAATTTACATTGGACTTTTCCAGTCAACTACTACTTTAGAAAATCTTTTGCAGAGACAAGGAAAAACATTATCTTTCTCATGCATATATTTGTCGTGAATTTCTCACGGATCGATGGGCTTAAGCGACGTTTTATATTTTAATGCTGTTGGGCTAAAACATCGTAATGATTAAATCTATGGTGGATTGAAAAATGAAAATTGAAATTAAGCTAAACTCAAGAATAATCGCTACTCTTGAGAGAAATGTGGAGGTAATGCGTTCCACTGTAAATCTCACTTTACGGTGAAAATAAAGATTATTTTATTTGCTCGGAGATATCGATATTTGCGCTTGATTGATTTGATTGAATTGATGAAGCCACCATCAAACAGATCAAACCTACTCACCATTTTTAAAACTGTGACATTGTACGTGGAATTCTCTTCAAATTAATAACCTAACTCTAGCTTCACCAAAAATATCATACCGATTACATTCTCGTCAATGAATTATCCTAAAGGCCTGAAGGGAGTATCCGTTTCATTGAACCAATCAGGGAATGAAAGAAACGAGTGAGACGTGTATTTCGTTTCGTTACGTGAAATCATTGCCTGTTTAGAAAATCATGCCTATACCGCAGAAGTTAAAGCCTCAAAGCCTCTCCTCATCAAGGGGACATTCATCTGTCGTTCTCCCGACCGATCCAAATTCGTCCATTGGTGACAACAGCACTTCATTTCATTGCAATCGTTTTCAGCACTAATCCCGTCTCTAGCCGAGGGAAACATTTAACTCTATGATTTGCTCCGCAAATTGGATTGATTCGAACTCCAGGAAATTCCAGCATTAAAAACCAATTAGTTTTCTCTCGCCCGATTATTCAGCTCGCTTTGGAATTACATTCAATGGCACGCGCATAATTCATCGGAAAAATCCTCTTGAAATAGATTTCGTCGCCGTTTCCTTTCTCTGCTTTAGATCACAATCGCTATTCTGGCGTGCTCATTCCGATAGGATGTGTCCGTTTCAACGTGATAATTACTCTGGAAATGATACGAGCACGCGTATCCTAAGTTCAATAGCCTGACACATGTACGAATAAACACATCCAATCATAATTACGAGACGATTAGCTGCCTCTGCACCTACACCACCTACCACATACATTTGTAGAGCAGCGGAGAACACACAATTTCCAACCCGGACGAATTTGCACTGTAAGGGTGGGCAGGCAGTGGGATTTAAAATCAAACGTAGATTAGGCTCCCTGTGGGAGTAAAAATTCACGCCGAAGGCAAGAGAGATTTCGAACAAAACTTGCAATCATGCACTCTTGCATGGAAAATGTGAAGCATACTTTTTAGGACGTTGATGCAAATAAATGAATATTAGGATTATGTTCTGGTCCGTCTGATTTTCCCTCTGCTTCAAGAGGGGAAAATGTAATATGAATTATCTAGTAAGATTGAGTTACTCAGTGAGTTGAAAAAATTATTTGAAATAATTTCTCATTACAGAAATATTACAAATGTTTCATGTGACCCAGATAAGATCGTTTTTGTCTTCAAGTGATACATTTACCACATAAAAATACACCTTGCGATACCAATATATTATGAGTATGATCAAAGGTTTGTCATTTATGTATAGAAACAACTAAACTTCCCCTAGAAAAAGGGTAAAGGTAACTTTGCACGTAAAGGCGTGCACCTAGGAAAAATCCCAACGAAAGACGGACATGAAAAAAGTCTCAGAGAACCAGAACCTGAAATCTTTCATTTACCAGGCAGACAAACAGACCCAGGCTTTAACCAATTAACTCATCGAGCCAGACATACTCACATACTCTCAAGGTGTTTTAAGAGACTTTGTATGCAAGGGCAAAGTGGTTTCGTCCGACAGTGCGGTATCGTTCATGGCCAATGTTCTCGTTGTGATCCTCGTCCAGACTTTTTTCATGTCCGTTTATCCTTGGGAATAAACTTCCCTTCAAGTATGATAGACCGAATTTAAATTATTTTCAAATATACCTGTTATTGTATACATCCAGTGCTAATAAGCAAGAAGATATGATTTGTAACTCTATAATAATTTAATATATGTGACAGGTAGATGGTTCTATTGATAATGGATACATTTCTAATAAAGTTGCTCATAATTAAATGCATGAAGAAATATTTTTTCAATTATAACTGTTAAATCTCAACTCTTAACCATAAAATTAGCTAGAGAAATTGCCATCATCTTCTAACCGTTAACGCTCCTTTTAAATTCAAAAACTTACATACTCAATTTCGTTGAACAATGTGCGGTTCCTGAACTTTACAAAAACTCAGCTTTAAAGCCACGTCTACGTTAAAAATCTGTTTGACTCCCTAAAATCTTCCCTTTTCGCACCATAACATCTCTTCGTCATCATGATCGTGACTAAACTACCTAACTTTAGAAACTCTGATTGATTAAGGCGCACTCCTACATGGCTGTTTGTCCCAACGATTTATATATCGTACTTTGCATAAGCTGGAATCACAGAAAATTTCCTTCGTTATAAAGTCTGTCATTATTTCCTATCTTTAATTCTATATGGACCTATAATACAGTATCGTAATGGATAATACATGAGATCGAATTCAACAATCGCCTTGGTCATCAAGGGAATAAGATTTTTATTGCAAATTTTACGAGATTTCCGTTTACTTAATCGATATTCCCGCAATTGAGAATCTGTATCAATGTCTTACGACTAAAATCTGAATTTATAATCAATATCTTTTTGACTAATTTTTTACAAGAAACGAAGCCAGAAAGACATGTAAGCCAACATTTCACAGATATGAAAAGTTTTCTCAGAGATGAAGAAAGTTTTCTGGATCATTCTATATCTTATAAACAAAATACTGTTTCTCCTCATTTTCTGCCTCAAACCGTTCCTGAAATAGCGGGTGGAGGGGGGCAGACGGACGGACGGACGACGACATAATTTTTATCGCGATACCTATCGATTTTTCTAAATTATTTATTTAGTAATAATTAACAAGAGGGTAAAACACCCGAGAGACATAAAATATTTCGAAAAATTGCAATTTATCTATTTAATATCGAAATGTAAAAACCAAGAACACATTTTGTCTTTCATAGACATCTGAATATTTGTTGCACACATGAGTTAAAATCGGATACGTTGAACTACCATATTCAGGGAAATAGATTGTATAAACTTACATTTCTAACACGTTAACAGAAATACTGTTTTACATGTAGTAAGAGAATGAGAGAGAGATAAATTTCGGAGAAGAATGATAGATCGTAGAAAGGTAGCGAGGAGAAAGGCTAAAATTATCTTGTGGGGCAAAGAGGAGCTTGAGAATAAGAGGTGCACAGGTGCCGCGGGCTACAACACGAGAAACTGTTTAAGAAATTGGTCGGATTGCTGTTTTCTCATTTTGGGAAATTACAGCGAAACGAAAATTGGGAACTGAAGTAGAAAGGAGAAAGGAAATAAGGAAGGAAATGCGAAAGGAAAGGGCAAATAGAGAAAAGCTTTCCTGCTACGAGAGCTAAGTATCCTTTCCTTAGATTCTTGCTCTTTGAGGTTATTCACTGTAAAATTTATTCCACTATACTTTTGTGAAAATCTACTTTTAATCCGAATGCTCTAATTGACCACTTTTAAATTTTAGAATCTTTCAATCGGTTTTTTTTCACACATCTGAAGTAATAAAATGTATCCTTCGGGGGTAATGGAAATAATTAGGCGTCGTATATTTCATACGAACACACAACCTATTCAATTACTTATTTGAATACTGATATTTAAATGTTGACATGACAACAAAGTATTACACGAAATAGAATTACTCTACTCGGAAGATATAGAAATAATAGGCAAATTTCTCGAGTTAAATGCAAATTTTATAATATTCCTTTGGAACTCAGGCCTCCCTTGAAAATCTTGAATTTATATATCATTAGTCCATCAGATGTCCTATAGCAAAACAAATAATTTGAAACAATTCAAGAATCACCTTAAGAGCAAGACTAACATAGCATGTTGAAGTTTAATCCGAATATATTGAATATGATCTGATCGTACTTGGTGGAACGCCATTTTAATACATGAGACAGCGAGCTTCGTATTTTCCAAACAATTTTTATTTACGACCGATTTCGGCATACAGCCATCTTCAGGTACACCTGTGAGTTATTCATGAGGTATGCAAGCCAGTCGTAAATAAAAATTGTGTGGAAAATACGAAGTTCGCTTATTTATTGATTTTATCCGAGTTCATCCTAAGAATGGTAAGGTTCAATCAAGAAAAGGAATAAAGAAAATACTCTGTAAATAATTGACAAAGAAATCAACCCTAACTGAAAATCAAGACTCCCCTAAATATTTCTCAGGTTTTTGAAAAGAAGAATCATTTGGTTATATGAATTTGAGCATCATCCAATCCCGTTTAAAGTCGAAGTTTCACCTTACTCTGCGCAGACGTCCACCGTCAGCTATTTGTTCTCTACCGTGTTAAACGCTACGAAGTAAAGGGAGTGGGCAAAGTAATTAGTATGCATTTATTCCAACAAAAGTTTTAATTCTTCCCGGAAAGGTCGAATTTGCACACATTTACATTACTTCGCTGTGATGGGACGCTTTCATTTCTGTAATATTCCGAGCACATTCTACATTAGCGGTGACCGCAGGTAACATGTAAGTGTCTTCCATCATCCGAGTTCGCGACTTTTAAACTGTGATAACCTTGAGATATTCGGGACGAGAGTTAAATAAATAAAATGCTTTCCTTCTACATTTATAAAGATGGATGGCTGCGTGGCATGGTAAGGTAAGAAGGTGGCGCCAATGGCACCGAGGTTGTCGAAGTGGGAAACATTTTCCTGGTGGTGTTCTTCCCTCAGAACGTTTTTTTGGCGTTTATTTTTTATTGTTTTTGCCTTTCTCCCTCCTTTGAAGGAAAGCTGGGTGCTAAATGGGCAAGGTAAAGGATGCGCAGTCCTTTATATCCACCGAAGCTTTTTTGGCGCTGCGGATGTGGAAGGGCGAGGAAATTGTTTAGACGAAACTTTTAGAGGATTTCTTTTTCAGGGGTGAAGTGATTTGAAAGGGTAAGATATGGAAAATAAAGAGAAGCACTTTAGCATTTTAGATGAAAGGGGCGCTAAAGCAATCTTTTAACAGACGCAGTTAAAACGGCCAAAGAAGAAGAGCGTGGATTCAAGAGGAAGAGGGTGAATGTTCTTCAAGTATTTCTGAGTGAATCTTCTTGTACTTGCGGTTATTTCCGAAGAGGAAACACCAATCAGAAATTGCCACATATTGGAAGGATTGTTGAGAAGTTTGAGAAAGTACAGGACTATTAAGATAGCGTTGGATAAAACTTTGGTTAATCGTTAATACAACCCTTTTAAAGAGAATCAGAATGAAACTATGAAATAATATAAAATAAAATCAATTGAAGTAGCCGTTACTATGTGGAATTCCATCACTGGAAACAAATGAGTACTGTACAAATTCAACAGAATTATTCATCAACTCACCGGTTTTAACAACTTAATGGTCATCATCAGGATACTGAAATTTTGAAATTATGATAATGTTAGCATGAGGAGCTAAATTTGAGAAAAATTTAAGTGATTATATAATTCGCTAAATAATGCAAAATTACAATTAAGAAGAACAATTGATTAATAATCTAAAAAAATGTATACGTTAACAGAAAGTGAAATTATTGAGGAAAACTATGTTTGCCAGAAAAATAAATCCATGGAATTCTCTACGTCTTTTGTAGGAATATTTGAAGAGTAAAAAGTAACTGGTCTTCAAAAAATTATCAACACGGCTTGCTTCACATATTTGAGATTTAATTCTAAGGCATTTTGATTTCGAGTGAAATTCTACTTAAATGCCATCGCTGGTTAATTAAGCACAATATTCCAGTTCAAGAAGTGCAATTCATAATCTAAATCAAATTATTTGGCCATCTGTAACGGCAAGAAAGTGGAAATAATGCTACACGAGGAATCGGTGCTGATTTCCAAAGGTCACTGCGTTACCTATATTGTAGAATAATTTACTGTTAATATGAGCGTAAATTTAACCCCTTTTTTATCGCGATACCTATCGATTTTTCTAAATTATTTATTTAGTAATAATTAACAAGAGGGTAAAACACCCGAGAGACATAAAATATTTCGAAAAATTGCAATTTATCTATTTAATATCGAAATGTAAAAACCAAGAACACATTTTGTCTTTCATAGACATCTGAATATTTGTTGCACACATGAGTTAAAATCGGATACGTNTAACTCTGTAATTATTTTAGCATAACTTTAAATTTAATATTATTTTAAGCTACCTTTATTTGTTCGCACGCTTCATTAGAGTTTGAAGTTTCAATAATTTATCAAAAAATTAATATTCATTCATATTATTTTTCGCTTGTTAAATACTGAATATGCATTAATGACACTCGGTATATAAATTACCCATGATTTTTTTCTGGAAACAATGCGGCGTTTGAAATTTTCCTTACAATTGGTGAAAAAAATTAATTTACTAGAATCGCATTTCTCTATTTTGTTGGTTTTATTCGCATTTTGGATGAAGTTTTACAAACCATGGAAAGTTTCCCACTTTCCAGCATTGATTAACTTTATATAATCTAATTCAACGACGAAATTATGCCACTATGCCATTATACATTGGTGGAACATTAAAAGTCACAGAAAGAAGACTATTCTTACGGTGCTTTTCAACAAGTCATAATTCCTCTTGCCAAAGATTTCCTTACAGCAACGAAAAGAAACAGCATACCAAGTGATAAATTTTTTTTTGTGAATTACACAGTACAGACGTTAGGAAAAGAATACATAAACAGTATGACATGCAGATGTTACTGTGTGGATCTTTTGCAAATGAATCAAGTATTAAGGGACATAATAAGAGGGAAAGAAATGCTGATTGGTATGACGGAGCTCGGAGAAAGCTCGGCATGTGACCGTCATCTGTTGGTCCGGCTGCACATTGCCTGAAGCAGATGGGGAAACGATCCGGAATTCCGGAGTGAAACGGGAAGGAACGAAGGGAAAGAAAATGAAAAAAAGAGGAATTTAGTAGAGAAATTCGAGGGACGATGAGTTTTCTGCGTTTAGTGAGAAGATTGTCATGGTAGCCAACGACTAGGGTAGAGAAAATTGTAGTAGAAAGTAGAATTAAAAATTAAAAGTAAAAGCGGACGATAAAAAAAATGTTCTTGCATTTTATTTGGCCAAAGAGGGCAATATTTCTATTATTTCCTTTCTTGAATTCTTACCGTACTTAGTTTAAAGTGTACCTGAGTAAGCCATATGCTAATGAAAAATAGAATTAGTGTTTCCTGATCGAGAGAAACTATCAAATGCAAAATGAGAACCCATTTTGTAAAGCAAATAAAAATTATGAACGTAAATAAATTAGTTATGTACTCCATAAAAGTAGAAAAATGCATTCGAATTCCTCCGGAGTTAAAGGCTTATTTTTTCAAGACTTCTTTGTAACCATATGAAACCAAATACAAAACTTATTGAAAAACGAGAGTTGCCAAGGTATGAGTATTTTCAAATTTATGTTGCATACAGTCACCGTAAAAATGCATGTGTTTGCGAGAAACAACTTGAGGAATTATTAACTTAGTATATTTCCTTAATAATGACCAGTTTCACCGTTATAGTTACAAGGTTAACTTTATTTGATAAACAAACTGTTGGAAAACCAATATATGTAAACTACTAAATAACGGAAAAGAATCTGGTACGTTATGAACTACTTAACAACTGAAAGATAGCGAAAAATAGTGATTAAAATACCATATAACGCAACGCATACAACCTTTTTGATTCATACATTGCAATGAAATGACTAAAACAGTGTAATGTTCCATTTAAATAAATACTTTTCCCAAGAAAATAGAGTACTTTCTGTTTATCCTTAAAATAAATCTAACTGTATCCGGAAAATTGGAAAAAAAGTCACGCAGACATTTTCCCCGTTAGAGGTACAGCCGAATTGAAATCGTCTGCTTTAAGTGAGCAGCTCACATTTGTAAATACATTTCACGTGCGCTCAAAGGAAAACAAGCCATTTGTTAAAATTATCTTGCATGATGGGAATGCATAGTATCGCGAATGCGCCTGCAATCTCTCGTCCCTGATAGTTATCATACCTACGAATTGCAGCATATCTCTCAGAAAGTAAAAGAAATGATAAAAATACAGGCAAACGTGACACGGCAAATGCCTCCATAAAGAGGGACGCGTTGCGTGTTCCAGAAATTGTATCTTTCCAAATATGCGAGTACCGGTGGAAGTCCAGGGGTAATTGTTTTGACGGAATCCCTCCAATAGCCTGGGAATGCGGGGGTGAGAAGGTGGATTCTCAGGATGACGTAAGAAAAAAAGCGGAATAGAAAACGGGCTGTAGGAGAATATGAAGATACTGAAAGATATAAAAATGGCGAAGGAGCAAATGCCGGACATTTTCTCGGTGCTCTTGGCGTTTGTTTATTTTATATTCCTTGGAAGAAAGGGTATACAGTAGAATTTATACGACTCGACGAGATCTCAGAACTAAATCGAAACGAGTTACACTGTTTCCTTGAAAGAACTCGATTTTGTTAAGACGTTTGCCTCGTCAATTTCTCCATTTTAAATAAACTAAGATATTATGCTCCACCGTATTTTGTGTTTAATTTGAAGAAATTATTTGATCTGCAGAATTTCAGAAAACTCCAAGTACTCACCCACAAATTGTCTGTAGATTACATATCATATTTATAAAGTTATTAATTATTAACTTATTGTACAAAGATTCTTTTCGGTATAAAATGCAACAATGATGTTGACTTAGCAACTCTCGTCCATTAAATTTTATAAAATTTTCTCGAAACCATATTACGCGATACACTTTACACATTTAAACTTTGACACTTTTGGGCGGCTATCAATTAAAAAAGACAGCTTCTACAGCAGAATTCTTAAAATATATTCCTTGTTGTCTGCTTTCTACTATCCCAATCTTTTATAATCCCTCCATTAAGTTGCAATTGGTAAAATCATCAATATAAAAAATTAAGGCATCTTTAGAGAATCCCTGTAGAAAGTGTCTTAAAATAATCTAAATTTACCGGTATGAAGATAATAAATGCACACGCTTAAGATAGCAGCATTTCAAGGAATATAGTTGGAACAGTCCCAAGGAGAAACGGACATGAAAAAGTCCTACGGGACCGGGACTCTAACCCAGGTCTCCCAATTTCCGTCAGGCTTTTTTCATGTCTGTTTCTTCTTGGGATTTTTCCTAGGTCAACACTATTACGTGCCAAGTCACCTTGTAATTATAAAAGTGGTCCCATTAGACTAAAATTTGCCTAAATGAAGATATTATTATTAAACAGTATAAGAGAAACCATCATCGTAAATAAATAGCGATCATGATGAACGAAGTCTCAATAATTGCGTTTATACTTATTTAACATAGTCTGCCTTGGGTTTATCGACGATTTTTAATTATCTGTAGCACTCACACTAGGGCCGCTTAGATAGTAAATCCAAGCTCTTAATTAGAGACTACATCTTTCTAAGAATGACTCATGTTCGAAGGAACTCGACTTGAAAAGGTTCTTCGGAGACCTTCAGAATTTGACCCTTATTTTTCCATCGCCTGCGAGCACATTCCTCGGGTCCGATTCAGGGATCGGGGCAAATTGTGTGGAGGGAGAACCCTGGTAATACTGACCCTATTTCACCGTTACTAGGCCATGATCCCTTTGATGTACAAAGGCATCGATTTTCCATCTTTATCTACATTTCGCCCTCTTTATCAATCTCCGGTCTGTAGCGTGTCTTATGGCGGTCACAGGGTTCGATTGGTCGATGGACAGACGCCTATTGGAGGAATACCATCCGACGGCTTACATTTTGCGGCTGAGAATACTTAGGAAAGAGGAAATAAAGGAGACGGCTGGATGACCTGTGACACAAGCTCGCTCTCAAGAATAAAGCTAAGCCGATTGGATCCGGGAGTTTATTACGGCCCGAAAATCGAAGCACCGAGCTGTGGCGTTAAGGAAAAAAGAAAACATTGATTTTTAGTAGGAAAGGGGCCTTAAAGCGTTATTTCGTTAAAGGAAGAGACCGCTGATTTGGGATTTTGAAGTGCTTCTGCTTGAGCCTGTTCATCTGTAATTGTCAGAACCTTTTTAATTTGTCAGTGAAAAAGTCGCGGAGACGACATCAGAGAAAAAGAAATCATTAAAAATCTTTAATGGTGCCTACATCTTTACAAATAAAATACAAGAGAAAGAAAACGTCTCATTGGACATATAATAAATTTAGAGAATTGTATCTTACAAATGGGTTGGCCTCACAAATGAAGTGCCTTCCCTTTTCTAGTTTTACAATAAAATTTAATTCTTGCGAAATAATTTTGCGTGTATCCGAAATCATGGTTGAGCATAATATTTATAGCTCCTCTAAAGGTTCTTTTTTAAACTATCTCTCGTTAATTTTTTCTTTCCATTGTATCACGTTGAAGTTGTTAGTTGAAGAATTAAATACAATATAATAATATTGGTATTGAGGTAGTTTACTGCCAATCCCAGAATTCTCCTGATCATCGGCTCCGAAGTTTTTCATAAATTTCCTCTTTGACACTTTTCTTATTATGATAGGAAGGTAAGGAACCTGTACACGATGTTTTAGATTTTTCAATTTTTATTCTCATAATGGTTTACCGATCCTCGGGATCGCCCATTAGGAGACTCAATTGTTTCATCTCTATATCTTGCTAGACTAGTGACCTTACGTATATATTCGTACAGAATGAATGTCGGAAAAGACAAGGTATGCCACACTAATATGAAAGTCTTCGAACTGCCAAATTATGTACAGTTTTCGTCTTATCTTTAACAATAATACTATTCCCTTATGGTTTGACCCAACTTCCTGAAACTGAAATATATTATACGTCCCACGCACCTTTTACTGATGACCTTTAGCTTTCGAAAACGTTGAGGGAAACCGTTATGGATGAAAGACTTTATATTCAAATTCTGAGGATCGTTGTAATTGAAATACGTAAGCCTCCCTCTTTTTTATGGAGCCTGGGGCAATTTAGGCGAGAATCGGATTACGATTCTCCAAAATTTTTTCTTTCTGTCCTCATTGATACAATGGATAGTTAAAAATATTTTATGTTAATGCATAATAAATAGTTTTGCTTGATTTAACATGAATGTTTATATAAATTACAGTATAACTTAATACGCTACATAAAATGTGGAGCTTTTACATCAGTGAAAGATTCAAGTCTAGTAAGAGTGCAACATAGATTTAGACATGTAAACCACTTAGCTTCAGCTCCTTTTCCATAAAACTGTCTTCGAAGAAGAAATCGTGAATTACTAAGAATTCTATTGCTTATTCAAGAGATTGTTGCCTCCTTGAATGCTACGATAAAGAGGAGAACGACTGTGTGTGAATGTTTTACGATATCCTCTCGTAATATTATACGTTCGGAGGACGATAAGGAACAGATGTTACAAAAAGTTGTATACATTGTTACTGCCACGTAAAAACCGCATGACAGAACTGCCGTGGACTCAGAAAAAGTATTATGAAAAAGGAGTAAACTAGATTCATAGTGAATTTATGAATATTCATCAACAGATAATATGTGAGTTTGCGCGCTGGCATTTGAGAATTTTAATACTTTACAGAGTAGAGGTTACATCTTATTTAAAATTTTATCATTAAAATAAAAACAATTCATATCTGGCGTGCTATTTTATGGTCTAGATACCTTCCTGCAATATATGACCTCGTGATAAGCAGATCCTTGCTCCATTTTTTGAGAATTATGGACGAAATTTTCTTCATTTCAATTAAATTAGCATTGCATATTTGGGTGGGGTATCGTTGATATGAATGAAAAATTCTGTGCTTTCTAGTTACAACACATTCATAATCAGAGCAGTATCGCGAACATTTTGTTATATTCATGCGTAATGCGTAAAATACTACATTTATGGCTATTAAAATTGTAAGCTTATGAATTCTGCAATCAGTAACACCTGTCTTTTACTCGAGATAAATCCTGAGTATTCTGGAGATAGTTTACTTCTATATCCTAAAAGTCATACCGTTTTTATCCATTAAAGTAGGATTTCAATCAATAGCTACTGGAGTAGAAACAGCTTCGCTACCCTCAAGGGAGCAATTCTTTTAAAAAGAAAAGTACCAGTAACGATTACTATCAATTTATCTAGGTTCTCCCGTAAAATAAGTCCAAAGAGGCTTTTAACAAATACCCAGAGACCCATGGCTTAGAGGAACGCGGGCCCTGACGCCACCCATCACAGTCTACCCGGATGAAATCCAGTCTTTCCAATTGGAAGGCCCTTGGAAAGAGCTAAGGAAGGAGAGAGCATCGCAATATCCGAACGATAGCACTAAACTGGGGCGAGAAGGGGGCTTAATACTGCACTCTAGAAGCCACAAAATAAAACGACATCTGATAAGACGGATATAGAGAACTGATATATAAAGGTGACGGGGAAAAAGAATCTTCTGTACGGTAGATTCGATCCCGGCACGACCGCAATGAAATTCTTTATTGGAAGGAACGAGTCACCGTAGAATGCTTCTAAAAGAAAAGAAGTACTGTAAGGAAAGAGGAAAATGACGCTAGAATGCGTGGAGCAATGAATGAAAGATGGGAGGGTAAACGTAAAATAGTATAAAAAATGATAGTGAGTGAAGGCTATAGAATTCATAGTAGAAAAGTAATATCGAAAATCGAATACCAGAAACGACCCTTTGAGATAGGAAGAATTTCAAAGCCTCGTGAATACCTTTTATGTACGTATATCCTTTTCTTCTGTTGGGGCGAATAATTATTCACCAGAATATTATTGCCAATTGACTATAATCATTCGGCAAACAAGACCACCCGTGCATAAAGGAAAAGTTTAACAATGATAAATACACTTGTTCATTTTTACCCATAATTTTCATTGAATATCACGTCAAACTTTAAGTTATAAACAAATTACACATTATGCTATTATGAACAACATTATTCAATTCTATGTACAGAGTATTGTAACAAAGTCAAAAGTTCTCATTGGTAAATTAATAGGTCTAATTAAAAAAAAATGCTCCTTGCAAATTGGAAGAACATGATCCTCCTACATGAAAATATCAATGTTTAGTTTAAATCTCCTCTAAATCTCCTCAAACGATCCTAACGTTGTCGATACTACAGAGGAAAGTAAATTTATTTCTAAAATAATTAATTACGTCACACCGCACTACATAGTTGCTATACTAATTATATAATTTACACCGCAGTAATTTCATCTATCATAGCAGATGTATTTGCATTAGCAATCTCAATAATTGTGTATGCCTTACCAAAATCATTCAGCTCTATAATGTTCGATAGATCACTAAATATTTCCATTAATACACTAGGATAAAAATTGCTGCCGCACTTACTTTCTATCTTAAAAATAACAGGTGGTATCTAATTTTCGATTTCTTACTTACTTTAAAGGTCATATTAAAGGATTTTGTAAATTTGTCACTTTATATATCCCTTAGAAGACTCGATTCAGTAGATGTCGATAGAGTAGTCTATTAAAATGTATTAAACATTTTCGTGCTGGTTGCATTGAGAGTAAGAAAGTCATATTCTAGAAGAGAAAGTATGAAGTCTACCGCTTTTACGAATAAGCAAAGAAACAGAGGGAAAATATAGTCAAGATGAACTGATATTCTATTAAGAGGTCAGTCTGCAATAAAAATGCTGAAACTGAGCATTTTATTTGATATAAACATTATTAATTCTGAAAAGTAATTTACTTTTAGGTAGTTCCTCAGCCAACTTGAAGATACGACGAAAGAAATTTTCCAACTTATGAAATTAAATGCTCGATATACTGTAACCTCCTATATCCTTGCAGAAAATTAATCTTCTAATCGATTCTTTTATAAATGGCTTCGAGTAAAATCTTTCGTTTTGAATTCTTTAAAAATATCGACACGCGATAAATTGGTCGATCGTTTGGTATAAGCAGCTTGCAAGATATTACGAACTCCACGAGCTTACGTGCATCGAAGTTTTTCCCCGCCGTGATAAGATGACGTTAGATTAGAATGCCGACGTCAGACATCGAAGCAGTTCCATTAGAATTATACCAAATGTCTATTTGAGGTTATTAGGATCCGATAAAAGGTAACGTCGAAGAAAGGCAATCGGCGTTAAAATAGGTAGCGCGTTCATTGATAAGAGAAGCCCTGGGAGACTAGATTGATGGAGAGAGCCCAAATAAAGAAGGCTAAATTTCAGACTGACGGCAAAATATCGTAATTTCAAAGAAAAGGAAGGAATGATAAAATATCGAGTGAAGTACCGTTCTCCTATTTGATGTAACAGGAAATATCTCTTCGTTCCTAAATAAGAGACTGCACTACTAACCTGAAATTCACAAAATATTTAATTGATGTAAGGTTAATTTGCATTAGCACATATGATACACGAACGAACTTTCTGTTAGTTGTAGTATTTGGTTATAAAAAACCAATTAATACCGTTCAAGTAATTATCAGTAACTCTAATAATTATCAGTAACTGATATTGGCTATACGTGGAAAAGTAAGAACGCAACTTTAATATGCTGAGAAACTAACGTCCAACAGTAACTGATAGCATAATTAATATATTTTAATAACATATTAATTTATCATAGTTAAGTATGCACCAATAACAAAGTTATGTGTAATGCGAAACAAGAATCTACATTAACACTGACATCTTGCAAGCCGCTTTTCGGCGTAGAGTCGGCATGTAATTTGATTGCAACGTCTCCCTTCTTATTATATTTTACAGTAAGTTATACAATGCAGGATCCCATTATAGAAATCAATGGTTATATCAGATTATTTCCACATAACAACCACATCAAATTTTAATATTTCTCATAGTGGGGAAAAATATCTGAGGGCTTAATATATCACCTAAGTATATATCAAAACAAAGGATATTCTAACATAAAAAGTAATTTTAATTGCCGCAAATAAGGGCAAGCTATTGCCTTAGTTTAAAAGGATGCAAACCACGAATTACTTTACTTCTTGCGTTAAAAAGCAATAAGACTATTAACTGATGAACTGAGAAAACTTTGACGAAAGATATCGGATTCCTAGCTAATCAAAGAAAGTATAAATCATTTTAAAACTAAAAACCTAAAATCTCCTTTCACTTTTCCACCTACTCTACTCCTTGATGAAAAATGACAAAAGCCAGATGTAGCTAAAAGCAACACGATTATCCAATAAACCATCTTCTCGCACGTTCACACGTTCTCTTTTTCATTTCTTTGCCCGGACGAAAATAATAACGATGTCGAGAGTGTCCCTTTGCCTTCCATTTCCGCAGTTCAAAGCGCACCCAATTATTGGCGCCCGGAAATTAGATTTCCACAAAATTATAGCTCATATCTGCAATATCTCAGAACTTTCGATCTTAAAGAAAATGAAATCATATATTACAGTAATGGGGAGATCTAATCTAATCATTTAACTTGAGTGTAAGGGTCTGCAATGGGAAAAGTTAGTTTAAAACTGAGAAATAAGCTTTTGTACCTTATGCTACGTGTATTTGTAAAGCGTAGTCTATACCTAAGTTACCTTGTCCTACATCAACACAAAATTATTCAAGGAGCAGAAGATTCAACGGATATTTAAAAATATTTTAAGGTACCGTAAAATAATACTTGGTGGCAGTCCCTTCAGAAATGAAGAAAGTATTTCCTTTGCAGTGACTGTGTTAGTATCCTACTTTGTAGAAAGCCCCTGGAAAACTACTATCTTTAGGAAGATGCAAGTTCAAGCTTAGTAGTCAATAATCTGTTTCCTTAAAATTATTCGCAACTTTCCTGTTTCAGAATGGCAAGCCATCGTTCACTAAAATATGTAAATGAGTACGGAATTCCATCGTACCTGGTTTACTTGGTGGATAAAAGTATAATATATCTTATTCTTGCAAGTTTTTGCATTTACGTGTCAAATAAGTCACTGATTTTTTATTTATCTCGGAAATTACATCTACATGAGTACCTTGCAAGTCACCTTACAGCTGAAAAAGGGTTCATGCACCTTGATTCAACTTCCTGGAATATTACTTTCGTGTTTCGTTCGCGGAAAAAATTAAATCTTGATATGACTAGTTCTAGAATCTAACTCTATGATTTTTCTCGCAGCAGCAGAACGGCCAGCTAACTCAAAGTAACATCGTTCACGGACTTCTCCTTGCTCCTAATGCCTATTCTCTTAACGGAAATGAGTTGCGAGGTTTCTGAAACATTTATGCTGACATTTATAGATAACCAGTTGAAAGTTTTCTGTTCCAGAAGATACATGTTTGCCAGGTAATCCTCAAGTTCGCGCTTTGTTATCGATGTACACATTGTCATACGATCGCAGCACGGACACATAAGATAGCCCAGCCTTATTTCAGGCATTCCTCGACATTCCACCTTCCAAAGGGAAAATTTCAAAAGACCTCCAACCAAGGGTATTAATGGAGAAAAGGCCATTTATGCCATTCAAAGGAACCGAATAAATTCAAAAGCCCCTAAGGAGTGCTGATGACATTATTAACTCTTATTGGGTCACGTAAGACCTTGCGATGAGTCAACTGGAAATTAGAGATGATAATTCCTGTGAAGGAAATATTAAAGGAATATGCCAAATTCGCAGTTTATAATGAACTACTTACAGAGGTAACATTCGAAAGGTCTTATATTTAGTCCTTTGGAAGCGTTAGAAAACGTTTGACAATTCCAAGTTTGGCGTGGTTGTGAAACTTTCTTAGTTTTTACACTGTAACATTTTTATTGTTTTCCATTACTTCCACCTGTAGATTAGTTTCCTCGTTGTTAATAAGGAAAGGAATCGGCAACATAGCAAATCATATATATGAATAAATGTTGAGGTGATATAAGTTGAACATGATGACATACTTATTTTTCTAACAATCCTTGTGCTAGTCACACTCCTTTTACTGAGAAATATGATCTCTTCGGTCCATATCCTTTTAATCCCTTTAGCGTAATTCCCACCGTCATTAGTGACTTAGTCATTCGTCGTATTAAACCTTAAACAAACTTTGTTAAATCTTTTATGGAACTAGGTGACTTTTTTAGAGGATTGGTTCACCATTAGGCAACCGTGAACTTTTTCATAGCATTTCACAAGATTGCTTATTCAGGAATTGTACAAGTAATTTCACATTTTCTACCTCAACGATAGTAACAGATGGATATCACCTTGCCTTCTTTTACTATTCTACTTAGCTTTCATTTTTTACACCAACATTTTATGAAGCTCCAAGCGCTTAACAAGATTCATTTAACTTATTTAGCCAGAAAGGAGTTTTGTGCCTAGTAATGATTTCAATGATACTATTTCTAATATCAAGTAACAGTATCCCAACTGCAAGGATATTTTATACCTTAAAAATAATCAGGAATGAAAAGGAAACAGAAATGAGGGAAAAAGAACTCGACAGACAAAGAATGTCAGAACTGTCAAATTTGAAGTAATAGAAATGGAGAAATATTACTTATTAATGACTTTATGGAATGTAATCAGATTAAGTGAGAAAATGGTCGATGTTTCATCGCCATTCACTTTTTATCATGCTTATCATAAGAAATAAGTATCAACTGATTGATTGCTTCTCATTTTAAAGTTCCGTAGGTATTTTCCTCCAAAGCGAACATATTTAAAATATTAAATTCGAAAATTATTATGAAATATAGGTCTTCAAAAGGAGAATTGCGGGCCTGGCAATTAAGCAATTATTGCTCATTTCCCCAATTACTTAGATAACATCTCCCATGTAAATTGGAAACGTATTGGTTGCCAGCATTTACGGCCTCAAATAATTCTGCAATTGCATCCTCACGGAAATCGATTATCTTTTCCGTGTCCCATTCATTAACTGGCTTCAGCACTCAATTAATTTCGTAGATAGAAACCATGAAGCTATAAATTACCGTTGCAAATGGAGATAAACACTGATATAATAGGGGGATTATAACCTTGAATACGTAAGGATATAAGGAATAGGATAATAAATAATATAAGGATATAATAATAAGGAATCGAATTTCAGATGTATAATTATAGTTTCCTTTCTCTATAAGAAGTACTAGTATAATATATAATATATTTCAGTTTTGAAAATAAATTTATAAGATGCTTAGGACATAAATGCTGAATTTAAAATATTCATTATTTTAGGGAAAATCATCCCGCCGAGATGAACATTTTCCATAATCTGTAAATGCTACAATCTAACAGAAATAAGCTCTAAGTTTGATCTCAAGCTTCATTTTCTTTATTATTTATAACGTATACTCATGTAATATGAATGCCTCCGATATGTGAGCTGTTTCATAAACATCTATGCCTACTTCAATAGAATTTCAAATCTGTTATCCTTCCAGTAACAGGGATGTCTCTTTCGATTCTATCCACTTCAAATAGACTTCTCTAATCCTAACGAATATGTAGAAATATATTCAAAGGAAAATGCTAAGAATATTTAAAGTACATTCAGCAGCAGCAAATAAAAAATATAAAAAAATTAATTTACAAGAGGATAACATATAGGCGACAGAACCTACAGCGATAAATTAATTCATAAGTTAGAATATACATAAGTTGGTGCATCAATTTACATCAGTAAATGTTAAGTAAAAGTCATTAAATGGGTAAAAGTAAAGCTATGTAATTGTCTCTCAGTCCATTCCCATCCAGAAATTACGCATTAATATCCTCACCGATGTTCTAATCCTACCATTTATCACAAGATTAAGAAAATCGAGCGTTATTCTCTCCAAGTGGAAAATAGTCGCTTTATTGGCAATTAAAAAGGATCATCAGATCATTCAAATCAGAGCAAACCGCCAAAAATGCGAGGCATGGAACGTTATTTGGAAATTCCTGTTCATTTTCTCACGATCGCAATCGAATACCCAATCCGAGATCTTTCTAAGGGCTTTACCCGAGAGGATGATCATTGCCGGGGAAATGCTTAAAATTCTTGATCATCTCCCTAAAATCCTTTCGCTCTCAATTACTGTTTCATTCTCTTCTCAACCCTCTGGTCACACCCTTTTCCATCCCAGCTTCAATCATCCTCGCCCAATACCCTTTTTCTCTCACTAATTCCCTCGAACCCTCTTCGAACATTTCTGAAATCTCTCTCTTTTCAAATACCTTCGCGACCAATATCTTCTTTAAGCTCTTTCACAAGATTGAATGGGTTATGATCTGTAAACTTTATTCAGAAATGTATTGCTTACTTGTAAAACCTACAAAATTTAAGCATTAAGGTATGCAGGCCTATAGAAAGCAGGTAAAAACCTCTAAAACGGCGTGACATAAATAATGCTTGACCCACCTGTGATCTCCAATAATAAGTAACGTTGAATATTGGCCATTAAATTCGATAGACATGTTATTTTCGGATAGAACTCGTATTTTTTCATAAATTATTTTCCTTAAGTTCTTTTTGTTTTGTATAACCGTCTATTAAGATCTATCTAAGATAGTCGAATATTTCTATTGTAATTGTCTCTCAATCTTTCACAATTTATATGCTTATATATGATGATAATTTGAAGCCATCCAGAATTCGCACTAAATTATGCAAAAAGCGGGTTATAACTTCGACTGCTACTAGTGAAATTTTTACTTTCTTATATTTAACTCTTATTCTGAATTACAAATGTTACTATTATTTATGACGCGGGTCAGATTTCTAATACGCTGATTGAAGAAATGTGTTTGAAAATATGAAATAAAACCCCATTGTATTCTGAGTCAATGTTAAACCAGGTAAAATTTCAAGGTGAAAGCTGATTTCATAGCGTTTAAGTGCACTGTTTGTTGATCCTAGTTATACTTATCACTTTGTTTTCATCCTTCAATTTCTATGTCCCATCGACTCCCTTTATTTTTTGCATCCTCCGACATTTGCGAGTTGAACCTCATCTTTTATTTGCAGAAAACATCTTTATCTAACTTTCCAACTGCCGTTCACAGAACACCTTTCCTCGCTGTTCCCTTTAATTACAGAAATTCGAACTTTGGCCTTCCACGAAAGCTCCTCATTGATGTCCTAAGCTAAAGATAGACGGTGAAAGATTCATGCTCGCTTTGTACCTCGGTTCAAGGTTGCCTTTGTAACTAGAGGGAACTTTTGTCAACTTAGGGATAGCAAGGCAAAGCCTGCTAAACTCATCGTGTTCTTGGTCGGATATCGTAATTGAGCCCAATAGAAATAGTGTAAAGGATGAAGGGCTTAAATCCTTTTGGACCACAAATTTATTTTTCAGCCGGCTGGGAATCGAGTCAGGAAACTATATACTCTTAAAGTCATCAACATTATGGTAATTTGAATTACTAATTTCGAAATGTTGGAAATTATTACTAAAAAATAAATGCGACAAAAAACATCATAAAAATATTTTTAAGAGAATTTTCGTGAAAATAGTTTCTCAAAATAGTTCTGAAAGTTGATTTTCGATACAAAGGCCACTACCTATACTAAAGCCCTTATGCTATCAAATATTTCTAGATATAGAGATCTAATCCGGAATTAGAAATTCTCTATAATGTTTGAATATATTCCAAAGTACACTGAATTATTAGATCACTAAGGTAGTAATAGGTAAGATTAAGAATCAAATTCCGATATTTAATTTCGTGTACAGCATTAAATATGTTTCATTTTTTTAAATATACTGCTACACATTCAATCAATCTCTATCACAATCCTTTTATATTCATTAATTACCAATGTAAGCCATCCTTGAGAGATCATATTTGAATATTGAAGAGGCGTGTTAAGTAAAATAAGAATTCCAGCCATAAATTGCCGCATTAACCCCTTAATTCCAGAGGGATTCCCTCTATGAGAACGGTTGTCGAATAAATTGCTTATTTCATTGTAAACGCGCTCAAATAATGGCCATGGCTTCTGCTTTGAATTTTTCAATTCACCGAAGAAGAAAAGGATAACAACGAGAAGGATTCACCCACCAAGTGGCTGCCTTAATTAGCGAAAACAACGGAATTCCACTGATATTATTGTAAATTAAAATTCAGGGTGCGTTTGTCTGTATCATTACGTCTTTAACATGGCACAACGGCGGATTATTTTTTCCACGGGCCAGCCCATTGAAATTACCAAGGCGTAACTCTCCCTAAAAATGTCCAGAAGAACTCATTCGAATAATAGAAATTCCGCTCTTATACATGGCACATTTCAGTTCCTCCCCTAAAAACCTCGAAAAGCCACTCCCAATAATTCAATTTACCTCGCTTAATGACATTCCCGCGTTTAATTCCCCTGAAGTTACATTTTCTGCCTCTTCCCGCCTTTCGTCCCTCCTCTTTCTCATACGCTACCGCATTTCCTCTCTCTTTTGTTTTGCGCGAAAAATTGCTCGTGTTTTCGAATCCGTCGTCTGGAAGTCCGTTCCTTTCTTTCTGTGCGTTCCTTTGTCGAAAATGCGAAACACAAGATTGTCTCGTTTTGTGCGCAAAGCAGTTTCTCTCGTGCCGGATGTTCACGCATTCAGCTTCCTTCATGCGAAGAAGAGTGGGATTCTCGATTTACATGTCAATTTATTCCCAATTTAAGCAACTAGGGGACGCATTAAATTGAGGTCCAAAGGAGTGCATCTAACGACATCATTGCAGCCATACACCTGGTGTTCATACCCCACCACTTAATTTGCGCTACTGTGAAAATAAATTAGTTACCATTCCCTATGTATAACGATGGGAAGTTTACAGAACTAATCCTTTTTTCTAGACTACACGCTGTTCAGCTAACATTCCACTCCGTTTCAACTGACTTATCCTGCAGATTTACAAAAAAATGGTTTATTCATAGGAACTGTAAATTATGAGGAAGATGTTCATAAGAAAAGACGTCAAGTATGTCAAATGTTACCTACAGGAAAGATGCAGTCTTTATACTAACTGGAAGTTTTTCTCAAAAATGGGAATCATCCCAGAAAAAGAAATACAAAATTTGCAGAATTCCTAAAACAGTCAAAAACTCCTCTAGTTTCAAAGCAGTCAAGGTTGACGCTGTTTCGTTGAACCTGTACTTTCTCCTATAAAATTTTGGGATTCGGAGAATCTCAAATCTTTTATTCAACGTTCAGATAAAGCAAATTCTCAGCTCTTCTTTTATATAAATACAGTGCCTAAAATAGAGTGTAAACGTTAATGTGGAGGTGATTTTGAAATAAATGCAAAATGAAATCTTAAAGGAGGCAAATTTCGAGGATACAAATGGATATGCAAGCTTCAGCTCTTAAGAAAGAGTGAAACAGATTAGATACCATTGTAGAACCATTTAAGATGAAACGATAGAGTTGAACAAATGAGTCCCAATGAAACCACACACAACGTGGCCACAGTATATAGTGTATAAATATGGCAATCTTATAACTTGTCTAACATGTTTACGATAAAGTAATTATACCTTGATTATTTACTACAATGAGTAATCACACTAAATACTCATATAAAATGAAGAAAATCGTTTCACTTTAAATAAAAAAAATCATTTCTATAAAAAATGAGTAAATTTATAAGTATTGCATTTAATTGATTAATAAAATATGACACTCGGAAAGGTGAGGGGAAAATTTATAATATAATAGGAATGCTTTTGTCTTGGAACCCTTTCCAACATACAAATCACAGTGAAAGAGACCTTGATTCCTGTTTTAATATTACGAAGCAGTTTCCCTTATTTATTGCTACCCCAACAATATTCCAAGAAATAAATAATAAGACTGGCATTAATAGGACTAACCAGTATCTTTTGTCTTAAGATATGGTTTTATCTTAACAACAGTTGCTTCCGCGCTCTCCTAAAATGTCTCGATAATTTGAAGAAAATTGATTTTGCGAACCTTAGTTTTAATTCTATATCCAAAATTTCCAATATTCCTAATGAAATAAGTGTTTGATAAAAAGACTTTTCACTGAAAATTTCCTCATATATAGTAAGGAAAACTTATCAAAATATGAAGCGAAAAGAATGAACCATATAATTTAAAAAGGTGGCATTCTTTTGGAATTATTTTGCCTGCAAAATAACCCTAAAAATTGGGATGCAAATTTGAAACTCTGAAAACAATACCTCGCTAAGTTTTACAAGTGCACCGATCTGTATAATTGTTTCTGGTTCTATTAATGTGGATGTAAGGAAAATCCTTTTATCAGATTTCTTCGGATATACGCCTTCACACAAGCAAAATTTTCAAACCTCACTTCCTTGGAGTAATTCATAACTTATGATAAAAATTTTGCCTTTCTTTTTGTGGGCCAAAATTTTTGTTGCAGATGAATATTAATCAGTTACTTCGGCCCGAGGGACTTGCGATACGTTATCTTATTCTATTCAGCATTCAGTATCCTTCCGTTCTTATTAAGAGTCAGGGGAAATAACAGCAAAGAATTTCTTCCTCTAAATTTCATTAAGGACTCCTCACTACGGTTTATTTTTTCCAAATTTCCTTAAGTAGTGGATAAAGTTGAAACGGAAGTTGCAACGCTTGAATCATTTCGTTGGTAAAACTTGATGAAAATCTTTTGATGAAGAAAATTATGTTATGTATGATTCGCGTATGGCTGGATATTGAGTGAAAAAGCATAGATAGTAAAATAGGGAACATAGAGATAAAAAGGGAAAATAAAGAACTCTATAAAGTAATTGAATAATCATAGTTAAAGCGAACGGAAAGACTGTGATATCGGACTACAAAATTTAATTTTCATTTCGTAAAATTCTTTAAAATAAAAATGGCAATAAAGTATAACTTGTTATCTGTCTATGACAGTAGCGCTGCTGCAGAATTCTGGATGTTAATTTATCTCATTTGACAGGTAAAGCCAAATGTTTGTGATAGAGAAAATCACTTAAGTGTTTTCTCAACATCGTCATTGAAATTTGACTTTCGAATATCAGACACATTTAGCCCGCACGATTCAGTAAAAGTATCCCACATTACTGGTTACTTCGCAACCCCCTGAGTGGACTGCTAATATCAGTAGATTAGACGTATCGCGGGGACTCTTTAAAAGCATGTAATATTACAATTCAATTGTATCAGTAACTTTCATTTAACCAATGTGTCAAGTTGTTCCTATCTTTTACCTTTTCATTCCTTTTCCTATACATCTCTGCCTCTGATATATAATTCTTTACCTTTTTTGTCCTTACGTCATTAACTCTTCCCTCCTCTAACAAATTAGTCTTCCATTTGCCCCATTCCTTCTCTTTGGCCAGTCATTCCTCATACTCCGGTGATGCCTTACTTCAAGAGCAGCCACCGACATATCCGGATCCCACATTGTCTCCCTCGCTTCGACCATCCCCTAAAGCGTGTTCCCCGTCTCTATCTCTCCCGTTATTTCGCTAAAAAGACAATTTAGCTCGGGAGAATGACAACGGGATATCCGCCCACGCCGAGACCGACTGCAAAGATAGGAACGAAATTCGCCCCTATTTATTCCCCTCGTTCAATCCCTTTCTCCTTTATCCGCTTTATAACGGCGTTATCTTCCCTCCCTTATCTCTTTCACATCCATTTTTCACCCTCTCTTCCCACTTTCCACCCCATTCCATTTGTTCTTTTCCCTTTTCTTAATCCAGTCTCATCCTTCCCTTTATATCTTCGTCCTATTCTTTTATTCTCCCTCCTGCTCCACTGCGGTTCTGCCTCCACCCACTTTACTTTCCCCACCGAACTTTCCTCCCCACTTTCTCTGGCTCGACATCTCTTAATTAACTCAAACGATCCCTTGCAAGTGAGGCGCGCTCTTCTTGCTCTTAGATCTGTGCTCGAGGAGCGCGAGCGAGGCAGGGGAGGGAATTAGAAATCGTGCCTATAAAAGAAAGACTCCGAAAAAGATACATTGAGGGAAGCCTTAAGATAACAAGTGAAGTGAGAGTTTAATGAATGTCAAAACACATAATGATGCCTAAATAAATCAGGCAATACGGAGCGCACAGAGTTAAAAACGCCTTTCATTGGCTTAAAGAATTTTTTTTAATATCCAAAATTGTTTGCATGTTTAGAAACATAAACTTTTGTCATCGCTACCTTAGAAACATAAGTAAATTGGTATTCTTCAAGCATGTGATCTACCGCAATGTTTATTTTAAATCATCTAATTGATTTGGGTTGGATTTGATCGTCAAGGTAACTGAATGGTGCAGTTGAAAAGAGTAATTTATTACAGAAACATACAACGCTCCTTGTTGAATGTCTTTTTATTTACTTATTTTAACGATGTTGAGTGCCAAAAGGCATCACAATTACATCCAGGAAAATAAATGGAAATAATGCGATTACGTTCAAAACTATCACTCAGTCACATATTCACTAAGATTAAGTAGCAAAATCACAGATTTTAACGAAGTAAAAATTCCAAGTAACAGTAAAAACAATAACGGAATTGTCAATTGACAACTTGCTGTATACGTAAAACTTGGGTTATTAAGCTAGGGTTTGATATATCAATTCATTTATCTGGAATTTGGAGTTTCCTTCTTGTTCTGATATTGACAAGTCTTGTATGCTGGAAGGGAAATTTGAAAAAATAACGTTTATGACAATGTCTGACAAGGTGTTCCACAAATTAGGGATCATTATTAACCTAGAAGAGGCCTACATATTCGCCATATTAATTATTTACACTGATACACTCGTCTAGTTCATGGAGCAGATTGGTGCGTGTTCAGATGTTTTTATCATTTGACGTATCCATAAGATAATAGAGAAAGCCTCACTCTAGTTAGCTGTAGTAGCGGAAATCTACATGACTATATCCATGCAAAGAGAGCGTGCCGTTAAAAATGCCGTAACGAACAAAATGTTGAGAGAAAAAAGATTTGAGAGAGAGAGTGAAAAATGAAGGGGTTTTGAGATGTGTTGTTCAGATGGCTTTGCAAAAGAAATGAACCGCAGGGCAAACAGAAAGAGAATGAAACAAACGAATGGACTTGGAAGGTGTCGACTGTGGAGACAGTAAGCTGAAGAAGAGGAAAAGTCAGAATGACTTGAAGGAGGGAAAAGAAGAAGGGAAGGAGTGAATAAATTTAAAAATGACTCGCAATGAAAACTGAGTTATAACGAAGTTTAAATAAAGGAAATGCTGAAACTAAAGCGTTCATATAATTTGCAGCGTTCGTTCTAACATTAATTCATATAACCCCATTTTCTTATAGTTAATAAGCGAGTATATATAAAGCAGAACAACTCTGCGACCTTTATTAAATAGAGACCGGGACCGGAAATTTCGGTTTTTTTTGTGTTGAACAGGAAAGGTATGATTATATTTAGCTATTGAACATTATTCACATGAATAAATGCGTAGTACATATATAATTATGAGAAATGAGCGATTCATGATCGATGGAGTGGCTTATTAACATTTTATAAACATCTCAAACTTTCTAAGAAAGAATAAACTTGAAAAAAGTCTGACGGTACCGGGAATCGTACCCTGGTCTCCAATTGCCGGTCGGGTGCTCTGTCCGTTGAGCTATCCTGGCAGAATATTTCTCCAAGCCATTCGGGAGACAACTTTCCCGATTGGCAATTGGGAGACCCTGGTTCGTTTCCCGGTCCCGTCAGACTTTTTTCATGTCTATTCATCCTTGGGATTTTTCCTGGGTGCGCACCATCTTGCACAAAGTCACCCTTACCCCTTTTCCTATATCTCAAACTTCAATAAAAATACACTGAAGAAAGTCATTAACTATATATTAAATTTTTTGGTTTCAACGTACGATAATTATCGAAAATTCTTTAAATTTGCTAATTCTCAAACATTCCTTCAGGATAAACTTTTGTTGAATTCTAATTCAAATTTGCCTTTTAAAAATCCATTTAGGAAAAATGTCTTATCCAATAGATATAACGCTTGTCTCCAAAATAATAATACAGAAAGTGAAAACTACTTGGTTTTTTTATATTCTCGTGTAATTATTCCCCCTTTCTGGCTTCTGTCGTTTCTGTCATTTACTAAAAACTAAAAATAACTTTAATTCGATATGAAACTGTACATAGACTGGATTGCAATTTCTGAATAAACTTTCGAAAACCTCTCAATCTTTTAGCATAAACTTATGATAAGTTTCATCATATCATACCCTTCCGTAAATGTAGTTTTTGCTTGTGGTCAATTTGGAATCAGCAATAATGGTAAAAAATGGTTACGCAAATCATTACTATTTGCTAATAAACTCCTTTTTCTCTCCTTTGCCTCCTAAATTTTCATATTTCAATCATTCCTTTTTAATAAAGATAACGCAAGGAAATATAAATCGCTCTCGTCTTTAGGCAATGTAAAAATAACAGTTTACAATCAAAATTGTTAAATAGATCATTACAAATCGATATTATATTACAAAAAATATTTACGCATGATCTTTCGCGATACTAATATTATGCTTATGCAATTTTTTTGTTATATTTTATTACTTAAATGGTGGTATTAATGGTAGTAGTAATGGTAGTAGTAATGGTAGTAGCATGGTAATGGTAGTGTAGTACTAAGGTTATGAAAATGATGATTGATACGTCTAATTCATTCACTTGGTTGGCCTAGTACTAATCACCAATTTCTTACGGTATAATGCTAATAATTTATAGCAGGATAATGATAGTACATAAAAAGTTACAAACACGCTTAAAGGAAAAACATTTTTTAGCTTAAATAGGGAGATGGATATTAGCAGGCGTGACTTCGTGGAAAGCCATTGGATAGGAAGAGTCTGACATTTAAAAAAATAAAAGCGTGGGTAGCTCTTCAGCTACTTAAACTCAGAGAAAGGAATCTTTCCAAATATTTAAGTTGAGTAATAATCCGCACACATTAATATTGTTTATTTTGTAGGTATAATTTTTGATATACTAATTTCGTTTATAAAAAAGTGTTTCCTCAGTTTTTGTTTTAGTATTCCTATTTTGCTTATAAAAAATTAACCCTCATTATTCGCTTACACTTTTAGCTGAAAAAATCTTTTTCTATAATATCTTTATCATTAATTTATGCTATAATTAAACGACGCGTTAGTTGTAAATCGGGTTGCAGCAATTCAGGAATGAAACAACATTGGTTGCAGCTATCTCAGGGGCTATACGTTGCTCGTATCTTCAATCAATTCGATTGACACTATATTTATCCTAATCATCTACATATTAATGACACTGAAATAAAACTCGTTCTGAAGATATAATACAATTGGCTGCTATTAATTAAATTTGTGTAATAATAACCATTCGTATTTTAATTCGATATCCCTCAAGTTAATTTCTACAGCGAAAGGTCCATAACAAATTATTTACTGTCAATTATGTTATTTTACTGTAAAATAGTCGTTTTTTCCAAGGTCTTGCTGAGCCTGGGTTGATGAGTCGAGAAAAGTATCCCGGAGCACACTTCATATTTGGCAGGTTTCTGTATAGCAATTGTTACCCGAGTAAAAAGTAGCGCAGCCATGACGAATATGTCTGAGGCGGAAAAAAGCAATGTTATCAAAACCGGTGCTAACGAAGTGGGCACCAACAAATTACATTTCCGTCCATGCGCGATTATTCTTTACTTTCCAAACTCTGCAAGAATACTATTCAAACAGATTAAAACTTTCCAGTTAACTCTCACGAGTGAATTACAACTCAACGAATTTCATTGTGACAATAAATATTATTATAGGTTTGTTAATTAAGAATCCTTGACAGAAAAATCTCCAATACGTGTCTACTATATCTTCTCTTAAATGCAAATCACGGGCTTCGCAACTTCGCAAACGTTTTAGAAGACTCTTCTCTCGATGAAAAGAACTGTCTGACCTTTTGAACTGGCCATCACGCTATACATCAATTCACATTCGTTTTCCTACCATAGCGTCACGAATCGATGTCTACGAGAAATAATTCTAAAACGGCCACGATAAAAGATATATTTTTCCCAATGTCAACTTGAGCATTTTTCTCATAACTCAAGACTAGCAAGCTTAAATTGGTAAAATAAGGATTATTGCCCTTGGACTTTTTATATCAGAAATCCGCAGTAACGGATGATATCAGCAGTAACATCGGTCATGGCTCATGGCATACCAATTCGTTTACTTCTACTGTCATTACTAAAATATCGTTATAGATATACTTTTGTTTCTCAATGGAAAAATAGTGAAGTGTATGTGACTCTATAGATGCATTAAGCAAAGAACCGATAATAGGAAATACTCTTTTCTTAACTATCGAGGAATGGAACAGTCTACCTGCAGAAGTCTTTGAGCCTTACCCAAAAAATGTCAAATGTTTTATGAAATGTATAAGTAAAACTAATAAGATGACGAGTGAGCCTGCCGATGACGAAGTGTGAGACGAGTAGGGGATCGCCTGGTAGGGTGATGTACGGTGGGGACTTCGTGGGCCCCGTGGCCGCTACGGTAGCCGTGAAGGCCTATCAGGAACCCTGAAAAATCTTACGTGATAAGTGTTATCGACAAGTTGCTATAATGCTGTTTAGGGGTAATTTTCAGTTAATGTATACGTATTGTATATATTGTAATGTACATATTTTAGTGTTTGTAGTGGTTGTGATGTAAAAGTATAATTGAAGCTGTAATTGTGATTAAGTAGTTTTTAAACAATTGTAATTAATTGACGGGTAGATAGATAACAACTTTCTGTATTTGTTTATGTGTAACTAAGCCATATTGTATGTAATTGTTCTGTAATGCACGGTAACTAAACGTCGCCACCGGA
>KZ308215.1:208057-315451 GCA_000376725.2 Ladona fulva | reverse complement strand
TGCTGAAAAATTTGTCTCCAATAGAGAGATACGTTATGGGTCAAAATGACCCATAGCCGTCCTTCTAGGTATATTTTCCATTAAAAAATTAATTGACAACTATTTCGAAATTAACTTTCCGTCTTCAAATCATATAGGTAAAAACACACAAAGTCAAAAAATTTCAAGAGAATTAAAAAATAAATAAGTCGTGAAAATTCATGTTGAACATGACGTATGGGTCAAAATGACCCATCCCGTCCTTCTAGTGTTAAACGACGCGTTAGTTGTAAATCGGGTTGCAGCAATTCAGGAATGAAACAACATTGGTTGCAGCTATCTCAGGGGCTATACGTTGCTCGTATCTTCAATCAATTCGATTGACACTATATTTATCCTAATCATCTACATATTAATGACACTGAAATAAAACTCGTTCTGAAGATATAATACAATTGGCTGCTATTAATTAAATTTGTGTAATAATAACCATTCGTATTTTAATTCGATATCCCTCAAGTTAATTTCTACAGCGAAAGGTCCATAACAAATTATTTACTGTCAATTATGTTATTTTACTGTAAAATAGTCGTTTTTTCCAAGGTCTTGCTGAGCCTGGGTTGATGAGTCGAGAAAAGTATTCCGGAGCACACTTTATATTTGGCAGGTTTCTGTATAGCAATTGTTACCCGAGTAAAAAGTAGCGCAGCCATGACGAATATGTCTGAGGCGGAAAAAAGCAATGTTATCAAAACCGGTGCTAACGAAGTGGGCACCAACAAATTACATTTCCGTCCATGCGCGATTATTCTTTACTTTCCAAACTCTGCAAGAATACTATTCAAACAGATTAAAACTTTCCAGTTAACTCTCACGAGTGAATTACAACTCAACGAATTTCATTGTGACAATAAATATTATTATAGGTTTGTTAATTAAGAATCCTTGACAGAAAAATCTCCAATACGTGTCTACTATATCTTCTCTTAAATGCAAATCACGGGCTTCGCAACTTCGCAAACGTTTTAGAAGACTCTTCTCTCGATGAAAAGAACTGTCTGACCTTTTGAACTGGCCATCACGCTATACATCAATTCACATTCGTTTTCCTACCATAGCGTCACGAATCGATGTCTACGAGAAATAATTCTAAAACGGCCACGATAAAAGATATATTTTTCCCAATGTCAACTTGAGCATTTTTCTCATAACTCAAGACTAGCAAGCTTAAATTGGTAAAATAAGGATTATTGCCCTTGGACTTTTTATATCAGAAATCCGCAGTAACGGATGATATCAGCAGTAACATCGGTCATGGCTCATGGCATACCAATTCGTTTACTTCTACTGTCATTACTAAAATATCGTTATAGATATACTTTTGTTTCTCAATGGAAAAATAGTGAAGTGTATGTGACTCTATAGATGCATTAAGCAAAGAACCGATAATAGGAAATACTCTTTTCTTAACTATCGAGGAATGGAACAGTCTACCTGCAGAAGTCTTTGAGCCTTACCCAAAAAATGTCAAATGTTTTATGAAATGTATAAGTAAAACTAATAAGATGACGAGTGAGCCTGCCGATGACGAAGTGTGAGACGAGTAGGGGATCGCCTGGTAGGGTGATGTACGGTGGGGACTTCGTGGGCCCCGTGACCGCTACGGTAGCCGTGAAGGCCTATCAGGAACCCTGAAAAATCTTACGTGAAANATCTTAGACAGAGTATATAGTCATATTATTTACAGCATACACTCATAGGAAGCTAAAATGAGAAATCTTTTTAGATCGAAATTAGTTTCCAAAACTAAAATTTCAATTGGCTCTGTTCCTATTTTCATTCCGTACGGATAACTATACACCTGTGTCATGTAATTTAGAATATCATTATTGCAAGCAAAAAAATAGCAAAGTCTGCTTATGAAGATAACGTCAATGACGATGATAAGGAAATATGGAAATGCCTCATCTGTCTTAATTGTTCAGGGAAGTAGTTTAAGATGAAACTCTAGAAACTTTATACTAAATATTTCATTTCCATGGACGGAATATATCCTTTAGTTACCACGAAAAAGGCTGAAGGATATATTTAACTTGTCAAAAGAAGATGATATGGCCTCACTTCTTTATCTTACTTCAAAGTTAAGCTGTATAAAATCTAAGTTCTCTGGCCGTACTTCGTGGAAAGACATTACAAATAAAATAACAAACTTAGTAATTTTATTTGTTAAGCTGTATACTTAATTACATTATACTGTATTACCCTTACACCAATGAAACCAATAATAACAAAAAAAATTATGAAAGAGAAAGAAAATTAACGACATTGACAATGAACAATCCTGAGCCATGAGTTTTAAAATTTTATCTTTCCTCGAATATTTAATTGAAAAATCGTTTCAAGATCAGAAAACAAATTTGATATAATTAAATTATTTCGCACATTTTGGAACCTTTTCTCCAAAATTCAATCGTGCGATTCCAATCGGGCAGAGTGGAGTCGCCAATTATTGGGCGCTTACGAGTTTATTTTTCAGTTTAACAACGAGAGATTTGACTCCCGAAAAGATTATCCGAAAAAAATCACTCTGTTCGAGAAAAATCTCCGGCAGATATTTTGCTAATTGCGAACTCTTGTACATCCGTTCGAATTTTCAAACGTTTTTTGGATCGGCATTCAGTTTAAAATCTCTTCGGGCAGATGAATATGCAAACTCGGTAATTGGACGAAAGGACAAAAGCAATGAATGACTAACATGATGACTTAAAATGCGAACGTCGGAAATTGTTCAACCCGGAGCGCTTCGATCTCTGTTCAATTTGTTCGTCGGCAACAAAATATTTCAAAAGGTAGTTACGCGTTTTTGGTCGTCGGTGAAAGAATCCAATGTAAACACCCGAAGATCGTTCCCTTCGGTTGAAAAATAGGAGATGAATTTTAAATCTTTTGCCCTCCAATTTGGCTACTTTCTCTGTTAGCCAATAACCATGCGTTGTCATGAGCGAAAAGGGGTTTCCGTTAGGATAAATCTTGATTTCAGATTCATTTAATGTTTAACGGATTAATTACTGAAGTGCCCAACGGAAATATTCATGCAAATATCGTGGTGTGGCTCTTGTGGAAAGTAATGTAAACCTTCTCTCTGCTGCTTGATTTACTGTCTTTCCGAGAAATATTAAATTAATTTTACAGTTACAGTTACCGTATCCATAACTTGGGGATAACATGAAATATTTTTGGCAAAAATAACTAATTTTAACATTTATTGTACTGAAAATGTTTTTTCATAAAATCATATAGGTAAAAACACACAAAGTCAAAAAATTTCAAGAGAATTAAAAAATAAATAAGTCGTGAAAATTCATGTTGAACATGACGTATGGGTCAAAATGACCCATCCCGTCCTTCTAGTGTTAAACGACGCGTTAGTTGTAAATCGGGTTGCAGCAATTCAGGAATGAAACAACATTGGTTGCAGCTATCTCAGGGGCTATACGTTGCTCGTATCAAAAATAAAGTCACTTTTTTGAGGCAATATATATACCGTTAAACATCATTGAAAGTGTTTTATAGTGAAATGAAGTCACTAAGCCTGAAATGATGTTAAAATAAAATCGATCATTTCTGGCCGTACTTCGTGGAAAGACATAATGAAAAAGAAAAGAACACTTCGTAATTTCTACATGATATAATTCAAACGACTGGTTTCAGCACAAAAGAATCACCAAGTGAATGTACAGAAAATGCAAGCGTTTCTCTTTTTCTCTTCTCTTTTGTTTTCTTTCTTTTCATGATATTTTCCTGTTTTTTATGATTTTTCATAATATTTTCATAATTTTTCATGATCTTTTTCATGCTGTTAAAAATAGTATTTTTGGACTCGACAAAGTGATTTTAAACATTTATTTGAAACAATGAGAGGATTCCACCGGAAACCATCAAGTGTAACTTGTTTAAAATCTACCGCAGAAAATATTTCATGGCTGCGTTATATAAAGTACTGCCACCATATAGTTTTGTTGTGCTAACCTCCAAAAGTTATTAAAGAGTTGATTAATTTTTATAACCAGAGATTTTTATAACTCAGATGGCTGAGGAGAAAATAACCCCGAAAACTTCATACAGTAAATTTAATCTACAAAATCGCAGAGGTAATCTCCAACAATAAAATCGATATGTAAATAATTATCGTCATATAAAGTGCAGAATTTATCTTCGCATGAGTGATAGAGACGGCGATTTCCTGTGGTGAGAAAATCTCATTTCCCTGCTGTCAGCTTGGTCAGCATGACTGATGCACCACTGCTCCCAGAGCGAGCATTATTTCCCTGACACGCATTGTCACGCCTCGTGAGAGAACGAGCAGATAAGCTTCTCGTTCCTTTCCCTTGATTCACTATGGGCAAATCAACTGATATACTTTCATGCCCATCATTCCACCATGCACTCTCCATGTTACTGAACTGCGGCATCTACTAAACTTAAAGTTGGGTTACTCGTGTTGAAAATGCTTTGGGCCTTTGTATTCAATAAAACTGGTCATCACTGCTTGATAGCTACTACTACATAAGGAGAGCAGGGACAGGAAAAATAGTAATTACTCGCACATAATACCCAGAGAAGTTTATTGGAAAATAAAAACGTTATTGCAAAACTTGCTTAATTCATTATTTGCTGAACTCATATTTTACCAAAGTTTCACTTTAATTTATATAAAGTGCATCTTAGACAGAGTATATAGTCATATTATTTACAGCATACACTCATAGGAAGCTAAAATGAGAAATCTTTTTAGATCGAAATTAGTTTCCAAAACTAAAATTTCAATTGGCTCTGTTCCTATTTTCATTCCGTACGGATAACTATACACCTGTGTCATGTAATTTAGAATATCATTATTGCAAGCAAAAAAATAGCAAATTCTGCTTATGAAGATAACGTCAAGCACGATGATAAGGAAATATGGAAATGCCTCATCTGTCTTAATTGTTCAGGGAAGTAGTTTAAGATAAAACTCTAGAAACTTTATGGTAAATATATCATTTTCATGGACGGAATATATCCTTTAGTTACCACGAAAAAGGCTGAAGGATATATTTAACTTGTCAAAAGAAGATGATATGGCCTCACTTCTTTATCTTACTTCAAAGTTAAGCTGTATAAAATCTAAGTTCTCTGGCCGTACTTCGTGGAAAGACATTACAAATAAAATAACAAACTTAGTAATTTTATTTGTTAAGCTGTATACTTAATTACATTATACTGTATTACCCTTACACCAATGAAACCAATAATAACAAAAAAAATTATGAAAGAGAAAGAAAATTAACGACATTGACAATGAACACGAATATAAATTCAAGGTTTATCATCAGATTTACATGGATACACAGAAATCGGGAAATGGCATGTTTACCCAAACCTAACGATTCTCAAATTCTCAAGGTATATTTCACCCGAAAGATCTAAAGACCTCCCATTGAGTTAATGGCGAAAATTTAAAACGTGAAATTTATCAGCGAGAGTTATAGGCGTACGCAGTTAGATTTAATCGCACCATTTCCTCGTGTAAGAGTGGAGTGAAGAGCGAGGGTGGATAACGTACAGTAGCGCGTAAGTGTGAAAATTATCGTCGTCCATCCGCCGCGGCTATCTCTCCTTCACTTTACGACCGCGATAAATTCCCGTCACTATTGAGTAGAAAACGAAAGAAAAGAGGTACTCGATTCCGAAGCATTTGACGGCTGAGATGGTCAACCGTGATTATGACAGAGTGGATTCTAATCTTAGCCCTTATCACAGTCCTTTTTCGAGCGAACGATTCCAGCAACTTTTGCATGCTGCGAATCAGCCACGGTCTGACGTCCACAGTGAAGGAATATGAGGCAGATATGGGACAAATGATTGCCTCCTCTGACCTATGGAGAAAGGCCTTTTTATCAATTACACTTTTAGTGGAACAATGGCCGATGAGTTATGGTCGAACTCGATAAGAACGTAATTTGCACGAGTCCCCATCTCGTTTGACGAATTCGGCTAGTAAGTTAACGATTAAGGGAATCGTTTAATATAGAATAATAATCGATTGATGTCCGATGGTTCTGAATGGGTAAAATGAAATTCTACTGCAGTAGAATAAAAATCATTTGTTACTGTTTGTGAAAACAATACTATGGTATGTATTTATACATATATATTTTTCATTATCATTCATTTATCTACATCTACATTTGAGTAAAAAGTTCTCGGATTACTCAAGTCATCCACCAGGAAACCTGGTCATGGTTTTTACTCAAGTCATCCGCCAGGAAAACCTCAAGTCTTTACATCTACATTTATTTATTTAACTATCTTTATTCTTCTAATTTCCTTTTTTAGCATTTCAACACTGTATCGATTCATTGATGACTATAATTTGCATGGGAAATAATGCGATTAAATGAAATTAACCATATGAAGTTTTCAAAGAAGTAAATCTCAGTTCCTGCTTTTCTAGATTGCATGAAAGTTTTAAAAAATTATCTGATTTTCCAGAAAATACTCAGGGAATAATTTAACTATCTCAGAAGAGTGAAAATGGAACTTCCACTTCTCTGAAACTACAAATCTTCATTGATAAGAGATTTAACAATAGAACGTGATTGAATAAGTCGGATCTATAACCAAACATCTTTTACATTGATTTTGATTGAATTTGAATCAATTCAGATTAAACATGTGTATCATCTTTATAATAAGGAAAGTACAGAAAATAGAGGATTCATTAATTATATGTTGCTATTAGTGCCTGTGTTTCAATAAGAAATTATTCGGAAAGATGAAGAACTCCAAAGTAGGGAAAGGCTTTGTTGATAAATATTTCATTAGAGCGTTAATTTGATATGTTTATCCAAAAGCAGGTTCAAAGTTTGGTGCAATAGACTCTATGAAACCATTATTATATTTCTATAAATAGAGTTCGGAAAAATCTCCAACTATCCACAAGAAGAGATAAAGAGATTTTTGTGGTTTCTAATGTGAACTCACCTAGTTGGAAACCCGAGAAACCTTTTTGCAAGCTATCCACCAGGAAAGCCTTAGATCACTGTTTCTAATGTTAGTTCTTTTATAGATAAAAATTAGTGTACAGGGAGAAGCAAAAAAGTGTTCCGAGTGGAAATTTTTTACTATTTTATTAGCTAACAATAAATGTTAAGTTTTTGTTTTACGTTGGAAACGTATCTGAAGATGAAAGAGAAATATTTCAGCAGATTAGCGATGAATGGACCTCATGTTGCAGATGGAAGGATAATTGTGTTGATGTAAATGTAAAGTGACACTAGACCGTAGTTGCAACTAGAGCAGCGCCGTTTTGTCACCTGCAAATTGGGCGCGTGCCGCGGAGTGAATTAATTAGCGAACTGAAGCATCTCCCGAATTGCACCAAGGAGACCAAACGGCAAGCTATAAATTATTACATTTGTCCTCAATACGATGCCTAACCCCATTTCATTTCTTAAATAAGAGAACGCTTTTATGACCCGAGACGCGAAAATTGCAATCAAAAAACTCGGTCCTTTAGTCTCGCCTTCTTTTGAAAAACAAATAGGACGCCTCGTAATGAATGCGGTAGTATCTTCTTGCTGGAAAAGTTGCCAGAATTTCTTTCATAAGAATTAAATGTAATGGGAACTATGGAATCGAGAATGTGACCCTCTCCAAAATATCATGCCATTAAAATTTAATCATATACATATTCTATTCTACTTAAATTCTT
Source organism: Ladona fulva (assembly GCA_000376725.2). NCBI lineage: Eukaryota > Metazoa > Arthropoda > Insecta > Odonata > Libellulidae > Ladona > Ladona fulva. The sequence continues at coordinate 307,716 of KZ308215.1, read as the reverse complement.
TCATGTTATAGAATTAACCTTTTCTAAATTAACTAGACACAAAGTTATTATATGGAATGATAAATATTTTTTGCGAATATTGGTTCATCAGGTAACCTAATATATAACAACCTCAACTATGTTAAGCGTTATACCAAATATTGTACGGTCAATTTTTTTTCATACTGTGTATCGCCAAACTATATTTTAAATTGAGTCGATGACATTATTTTTGTCACAGACTACTGTCCTTACCGTTATAAAAACTCCCTGACGTTTTCCTTGTTCCCAGTAATACATATAAACTCGCAAGAAATTAGTCAAGATTGAAATACTAATTTTGATAAGCTACCTTAGTACATCTTGTATTTAAATATTTGCTTGAGGGGACATATTAATGAGGATATTACTTTTCCGACTGTAAACTCGACCTAATAAAATATACCAACCTACTATATTCGGATGGATAAATAAGTTTATGAATGTTTTGGCATATTTGCTAAACTGATTTCTTTTTGATAAAACGGAAGCTACGTAATAACAGTTTTCCTGGAAAAAGCTCATAAATTGAATTCATTATGAGAGTTTTTAAATACTTGCGTGTTGGTTTTGGTGTGGGATTATTGAATGTAGAGATGGGTTACATAGACCCTGGTAAATAAGCGATCTACTAATTAACTCCACAAAGTTTTTAATTTTCTTTTTCGAGTAAAACAAAAGATATGCATGAGAATTCTCTCCGGATTCCATTAATTTCATAACCGGACCGTGTTTCCGACGTCTCAGGATACAACCCTAGACCAACGCTCTTGTCTAAAGATTAAATGGAAAAGCATACAAGGGGTAGATGTAAAAGAGGGTAGAGGATTTCTTATTCTCTTGGAAGTAATTAGAGAGGAAGACCACTCATTAATCACTTGACAAGGGATGCTAAGGAATGTAAGTGGAACAAGGAGATAAGGTGTGAGGGAAGCGGTTGAGTTAAAGGGGGCTATATTTGGAAGAAAGGGCTATGAGAGACGAATAGGATAGATAAGGTTAAGAAATAGAGGGAAAGAATTGAAGAAGTTGCGGAAATAAGATGTAACAAAACAATGGAACATTGACACTATAAATTAGAGCCTCGCCGTCCTATGGGTGCAAGGGGTGCATCGCACCCGGGCGGCGGCATTTATGGGTACCAAGAAGAGCGTAAGCAACCATTATTATTTTTATTATAACAACATAATTTTGTATGTGATTCGTGGCTTTTGTGATTTGTGTTGTTTTTGTGCACACACGAGTTGTCTATGAAGGACTACGATAAACAATGAAAGATTGGTAAAGATTTAGAGAAAAGAATTACGGTTAACTCAAGACGAGAAATGAATATCTGCGCAGCGGATTGTATCTAAGTTATTTATGTTGAAAAAGTTTTTATTAGAAACGTTCATATTTAGTTGAATTAACTATTTACTCATAATGAAAAGTTTCTAAGTCAGCGTACGGAATCTACATAATTAATTGTTACTGATGTTTTGCGACCAATTTACGGTTGAGAACGAAGTCATCACGTGAATTGGAACTTTCGTAAACATGGTACAAATGGCAATCGAGGAATTTCTTTTTCCTGAGTATGATATCACATAATTTACTTCCTCCAAATCCCTTTATTGTCCGTTGGGTATCATTTTCTTTCATAAATACTTTCTCCCATCATAGTTTCAAAACGGGTTTAGTTTCTTTTTATAACATACGTATCAGTAATGAATCCCAATAACTGTACATACTTATCTGTACTTAACTGTACGTACTTACATTCTGAGGCCATGAAATTATCACTTAATTGCAAAAACTCAATGAATAAATCGAAAACACTATATGGAACCATATGTGAAATAATATTTTGGAATTTGTATAATTTTTGGCAAACGAATTGTGAGAAGTATATACAAGGCGATAAAAAACACCCCCTTTTAATAAGTTTCGGTGGAACGATTTTCCTGTCTATATGACACCACTTGTACTGCAAAATGTCTTTCTTTTGGCCATTTCCAGCCTTTTTTTGCCTTGGGTCCAAGTAACCCCCCAGGGCTCAAGTAGGTTTACGGTATATTATTAAATTAGACCTTCCTGCTTCTTCTATTCTACAGAAACTAAGATAAAGACAGTGCAGTAATAAAATTAACCGATTACGACTAAGGAATGAAATTCTCACGAAAGTAAAAAGACTAAAAGAGGTTGCAAGGACCGCGTCATTTTATCATAAATCTATTTTACTAAAAAAACTTACAGGTGTTTGCCATTCTTAAATAGAACACGCGGTACGTAAGACTATTTAAAAATCTCAAGTTTAATACAAAAAGCACTTTTATATTTATCTAATACACCAACAATTAAGCTATCAGTGATATTGATATGATAATCGACATGAAAAAAGGACATCTTACAGCTAGCTCAAGAAAAAACAAAGCAGCAGAAAACGCTTTGGAATTAAGTAGGGCGATCAAAAACCAACAAGATAACGGTGACACCATATGGAGTTATTGCGCAACACGGTGATATTAAATATAGAAGCAAGATTTTCAGTTCTCCCATTAAGCCTGCGTTATTAATACGTGTATACTGAATAATAATATGGCGCTTATATTTCTAATTGGTTACAAACTGAGACGAAATGTGAGCTGGAACAATTTATTCGAGCCCGTAAAAGCACCCAATTAAGGTGTACTAAGTGAAGCCAGTACTATTTTAATTCAAAGATTATGATTACGTGCGATAACTTATGCCTTGAGGGAAATAACCGGTATAGCGAGATAAAAGAACGAAGAAAGGTATATTCTGGTGTTACATTGTATGTCTTTCAACCTAAGTTGCGATTAAATTACAAAATAATAAATGAAGATAAGAGTTTGATAATGTTTACCTACCCAACGTGGCGATCCTTTTTTAATAACATCACTTAATTCGTAAACTCTTAAACTTTCCATTACAGAATATAATGAAATAATAATATTCCCACAAGATTGTTGAAGAAAGGATTAAATTCGTGGAATAGTGGAATATCTTAACTCTGAAAATAAATTCGTGAGCTATTTTTCGAACTACTATTTTAAATGTACTTTACGATCGTGGTTATTTTCACTGGAGGTTAAATGACGTACAAAATAAAGAAATAAAAATTGACCCTTTTAAAAAGAGGAAACCTTTTAAATTGCTTAATAGAAAGAAGGTATTTATGTTGGCGAGTAATTCGCAAGGAAGGTTGGCTAGACATACGAAGTTTAATGCATTCCAATTATCTCTGCGGTTACGTTGTGAGAAGAACCCGATTCGGCACAAGAGCTTTAAAAACGCTCCGCACAAAACGTTAGCCACAGCTTAAAATATCAACGCCTTTCTTTTCCAAGTAAAGGTGATCGCTCTGGATAAAACGTACTCAAAAAAAAACCGTTCTCAACGTATAAGGACGAGAACGTTAAATACGTATCCCTTTGCAAATTTTCGCTTGGTGCCGAAAATTGAAAAATTCACTGCTTGTATAACGATTTAACTTTATTTTTGTCAAAATGTAATTTGCTATAAATATTATAAACATTTCAAGAATGCGTATAAGTTTTCATTTTTAAATTATAGCGAATTCCTTAAAAACGAATAAATAAATATGCAAATACTTTTGAACTTCATATCCATATACTCTATAAAATATTTTATATCATAATTTTTACTATTTAATATTTTCCTTTTTTACTCAAATAAATATTCATTAATTCGAAAAATAAAATACGAAGGACTGATACTGAGCATTGAACGGAGAAAAAGCAGCAATATTTGTTTTTAAACGAATCAAAGTATGGATTCATTGCACGATAAACACGTAATTGCAACATTGCTCATTTTAATTGAAGGTAATCACAAATATATTAGGGAAAAAAGATTTAATGTATCCTATCACAACATTAAACCAATTCCAACTGTCCCTTTACTGTTTGAGACACAATCTCGTCCGCGCAATTTAATGAAAATTGATTGAGATTGGCAGCGTCAATTATAAATGATACGAAGTATTACGTGTATCCTGGAAAAAAATTATTTGTATAAATTTCTCCTGTACCCAGGTTATTAGTAGGCAGAAGCACTCGATGAATATTTATGCAATAGAATCGACATTAAAATCACAGTCACGTTACTTTTATTTAAGTATTTCACTCTCTCATGGAAGCTTAAATTTTAATATGGAATTCGATAGCAACATTTTTCCTTTGAGTTCAACCCATCAAGTATTAAATCCGCAAACGAGAGAGGAGGATAAAAAATAGACAGAGGGAACAATATTTGAGCTCTACGTATTGCCAAAAAATATTGTGACGATAAAAGCCGAAAGCTACGACCGCAAAACTGGAAAGTGACAAAAAATATAGGCGCAACTTTGGGAAAAAGGAAAACGTAAAGTGAAATTAATTCCCTTGTTATGCAAACATGGAGCACCGATTAGCGCCCGAAAAAAAGAAAGAGGCCCTTTCTTCGACGGGTGGACCAATGTGTGTCAGAAGAATCAATCGCCATTCGCTGGGAACGCATAACCCCTTATGAAGGCGTCATTGCGGCATCGCTGCTGGACTAATCCGAATTTAATTGGAGGATTAGAAAGGACGTGTGACGCTCGAGTTCCAAGAGCAGAAGTTCGAGTCAGAAAAAGGCTTATCGTCGTAAATAAACGGACCTATAAAATTTAACGGAAAAAGGTAACTGAGTATAGGAGAGAAAGATAAAGACGTGGAAATAGAGATAGATCCTCCTAAATTCGGCTTCAACTTTCCTAGAATCACACTACTGTGGTTCTTTCAGCGTAAATTTTTACCGTAGCTTAGTGATCACCAACTCATTTTTACCTTCTACACACGTTTGCACTCTTGTTAAAACTTTAATTTATTTATTATTCACTGACGTCCCGATAACTTAATTTACCACTTATGAAAAAATTACGTACAATTCTATTCATAGAATGCTCAATTAATAGTTTTCATTGGCGTAAAGAATTTACATGTAACAGCAAAAATGGTTATGTAAATTGGTTTCTTCGTCGATAAATATGAATCGCAAATGACATTTTCGGAAATGCTGTCTTTCATAGGCATTTAATGCTAAATTTGAAGCCATGATTAGAAGAAAACAATGCATTTTTTATTTTTTACTATTAATATATCTAACCGTTGAAAAAGCTGCAGTCTTATAATGACACTTTTCTATCTGAAACATTATTCGTCGTCACCCTTTCGGAGTGCATTAAAATTTCTATAGTTATTAATTTAGATTAATTGTCGACCACGGCACTAGGTTACGTCTATATTATGACGCGATTCAGACGGAGGGTCTCCTCTTACATATAACCGAATGTCAGTTATCTTCAAATAAGTATAGTTACCATACATGACTTTTTCTATTAGAACTGATTGTCATAAAATTCAATCATGTGTCGCTCTTCACAACTGCTATATATCTGTAAATTAGGTTGTCATAACCTTCCGCTAAGTGCATACGTTAAATTCCTTACCAATTGCCTTTATTTTATTTCTTGATGACATATACCGCCCTTTACATCATCAAACATTCTTAGCATATCGTCATTTTATCTTTTTGCATTATACATCCGATTCTTTCTTTTTCGCATTCTTCTCTATACTTGACAAACATTTCCTATGCCTACGTAATTACATCGATAAATCTCTCTCTTCATCCACCATCTCTAGCACGAATTGTCTTTTAACAGCCAAACTTATTATTACTACTTAAAACCCAACCTACATTTCAATTGCCTCCAATCTTACGGTTTCCTATTTTCTTAGATTTCGACTATTTTAAATAAATACTCCTAAGTTCTTCAATTTAGCATTACTTCTATAAACGTCCTCAATCTCTCTAAAGCAGGATCACTATCCCCAAAGATGACATTTATTAGGAGGGACACTGAAATAGTTCTTCTCGCGAAGCAACTGTCCTTAAACTGATATAACGATTAGAGAGAGATACATAGGCGGATGGCCGCCTCGTGGAAAAATCCAACTCGAAGATCTTTATTGCAAACTACCGCATTCCTTCCATTTGCTCTGAGAAGGAATTAACCTGATGAATAATTCCCACTCCTTCATTTGCTAGATTAAGAATCGTTATCTCACGAGTTTCTTTTTCGCTGTAAAATTACCGGTGTGAAGTTCTTTCCTCCTTATACATATATATTCTCCTGAATGAGCTTTGAAAATTACGTGGGGACAATTTTAAATTAAGGCCCCATTATAATTTATCTTCCCTCACAATGGAATCCCGTCTTCCAGGTTACGAGGGAAAATGAGAATGTCCTTTTGATATTTTACTTCTCAAAACCGCTTCATTATCACCGAATGCGTTGCCCGAATTTTCTTCCACGGATTCCCGAGTGTGCCACAAGGTAACAATGCCGGCCTCTCCAACTTGCATCACTCTACGTAACAATCTCTATTTCCGCTGTATTCAAAATGAAGACTAAAGAGAAATTGCCAGAGGGATTGCTTTGCCCTGTAAATAAAAGATTCTATTTCACTGCGAATCCATATATTCCATATCCATTCTTTCGTAGGCAAAGTCCCCTTTATTCTGCAAATTGGTAGTCTCAAAGAACTTCCGCCTATTATTTCCGCCTACGGTATTTTTGCAAGATATTTTCACGCTTTGAAGTGCTCTAAATAGGATTCGCATTTAAATCGTGGATGGACACAAAATTAATTACTTTTTACCAAGAAGCTGTGTTTTTCCATTGTTTAAACGTAGGAAACATCGGTGGAGGAGTTTTAAAAAGGTTACTATACTCTTAGAATATTCTACCTTTCGGGTAAAGAAAGCTAACATCAACTTTCCTATAATTTTAAGCAAAATTTAAATTATCTAAATATTCGCCGATATAACGCATTTCGCAACAAGTATATGACTCCAGAGCACTTATCGTTTGATGTTGAAAATTTCTGACATTTATAATGAATTAAGAGATAATTTCTTCAATTTACTTGGATTAAATGGTATTATAAAGAGATTGCTTTTTTAGATGAATTCTGTATTATAACTTTTTGTTGCGGCTAATTGATGGCTCTATGTTCAATAGAATACCTTGGCTAACACCAACGCCTTGGTTATCACGTGTCACCAACCCTTTTTTATCATAACATAACACATTGATTATTATTTTCTGTGATCAAAAATTACTCGAACTACCAGAATGCTTACGATGACCTGGTTTTGATGGCTTTTAACAATCCCTTTTACAATGCAATTTTCTTAAATCGAGGTATGTATAATATGACAGACTGGAAACTTTTGCTTGATTCTCATTGATGTAACCAAAAATATGGAAATCATAAAACACAAAATTTTGTAAAACACAGAATCAGTACTACAATTAAGATCCATTCATCGCTTTCATTGCTTGGTATTGGCTGGGTACGGAGTTTTGGCCTCAAAACGAAACGGTGGTAAAAGAAAGGGCCGAGACTTCGTGACCAACGTCTTTCTCCCTTTACTTCCTTCTCTCCTTTTTAATTCTGGGAAATCTTTCTTTCCACACCAAGAGCCATTTTGAAATGGTCGAGGTCGCGGTAATTAAACACGTCCCTCCTTTGAATTTTTTTTTTTTTTGCCCTCCTAAAGTAGACTTCCCTTTTCTCCCTCCTTCCCCAGACCCTTCGCTTCACCTGCGGACGCTTCCAGTTCCCTTCTTCTGCTTCTGGACAATGAGACCACGTAATGCCAGCCTACGGCATATTTCGAACCCGGCCCACTGACACCAGAATACCTTCCCGCTTTATGGATGCAATTGGAGCAGATTACTGGGGCAGAATCCTAAAATTCCTTAGAATCATAGCTCACATCCCCTTGAACTTAGATCGCTGCACAAAGGGATGATATCCCAACTCACGATGAATTCAAGTCGGGGATGTACGTCACCAATAATAATTGCTTTAGAATTTTTTTGAGCGTTGATTACTCTCTTATACGAGGTGGAAGTTTTCTAATGATCCGCAGTATAACCTAGGAAAAGTTGGAAGGAAAGTTTTTCTTAGGAATAATTTCCCGTTAAGTATTCTAAAGGTAAAGTTTATATTTATTGGAATCAAAACGTTATAATCGAAGATTGTAATCTGATTTCCGTAAAATAGTAGCACAAATTGTGTCGTAAACAAGATTTGTAACAAGATTTTGGGTTTAGAATATATAACTGATTTAACTTATTTATCTTATTCGTAGTAAATCCTACCTCTACTTAAATACTCTAGCGTATACATAAATAATACATAACATTAACAATGGCTCACACGAATAAGTTATGGCGTTTCCTTGAAAGCTAAACTGAGAATGGGACAGCCTGAAATAGTGGGATGGTTGCTGAATTCACGTTTCATTTCCTAAAATCAGTTAAAAGCAGTCGCTAAACAGTAGAAGTTAAACCTTCATTTTCTAAGTATAGCATAAAGTATTCGTATAATCAGGAAAGTGCGTTTTTATTTAACATTACATAGTCTTTTCTCTATATAACACTAGCTTTAACGGGTGCTATGTATCAACGGCCACTAATCGGTGGTCCGCAGACCACTGAATGTTCCAGAGAATCTTTTGTTGTTCCGCGAATAAATTTTGGTATTATTTAATTATATTCATGGTCATCTTTGCATTACCAAAATAGGGTAGAAGAGCGAAAGCAATCAGATTACAACAATGACAGTAAATTTATTTTATGTTAAAATCTTAAGAATCGTTAGATCAGTGGGTCCGCGGGACTCGCAATTGCGAGTGTAGAGGTCCTTGAGGTCTGAAAGATTGGCGACCGCCAATATAGTTCATAACCTATTAACGAAATATCCAAATGTATTTCTTTTGAAGAACTTTCAGATTACAAAAATTAAATAAAAATATTGGGAGAGTAGAAAGTAGTAGATATTTTAATAGCGCTTCGACAGCAAATGTCATTTCGCACGTGGGCCCCCACCCGGAATCGAGCCGGGGACCGATTCCACCAAAGTCGAACGCGATACCCTCATGGCAACCGGAGACCCAAAGAAATATTCCCATTCATACTACAATTATTATTCAAGTGCACAATTAGTAACAAGTATTATAAAAAGCTAAGAAATCATTTTAACCCTACCTTGCAATGACTAACTGGGATATAGACGTGGTAGGCACCTTTGAACCTTCTTATGAAGGGTGCTTCATATAAAAGCCCTGTAGTCCTCTCTACCTCATAATGGCCAACGAGATAGGAAAATGAACCCGTAGCAATAATTTAACTAGTTGGTCTACTATAACTAACTTTATTAATTCTATATTTCCAAGTTTAGTTAAATCAAAAATATGAGTTACGTAGTTCGTCGTGTTTTTCTTTTCTGGGGAAACCACTCCCTCTTGATGAACTCTTCCACTGTTAAACATTTACGCACTCTCGACAGCAGTTTTACTAATGGTGTGCGTAATGAAAGATTAATCATAGATGGTGGGATATCATATACTGCCATCAGGATGGTTATTATGGGCACTAAAATTTTTATCCCTCTAATTGGAAGATGGAATGGGAGAGTGCGATTATGGTTGTAGGGGCAATTTGAGAATCGGAAGTACATCGTATTGCAGGCCTTCGTTCGTCAAGAACCCTCCGTCCTTCTCGGAAATGACTTCGGCTCATTATTGATTAGCATCGTAACCTCCCTGTCTCATCATTTTCCGCTTCCTCTACTAAATTCTTCGACTTTTCCCTCTCACTTACTTTTCCCCCCATATTTCCACCTCAGCTTTCTTTCATTATTTCCTTAAGTCTCCTAAATTTTGGTTCCTCTATCATCCCTCTTTCCCACATTTCGGTCCCTTTTTGCTGACCGATCCCCTCCTCACAAATCCGAGGAATTATTTTCTCCTGCCTTATCCGAGATCGAGATTATCTCTCCTTATTCCCAACTCCTGACTTTTATTGCCCTCGAAAATGGGGAGCTTGCGTTTAAGAAATTTCTTTCTTCCGTGCATGACGCGATATTCAACGAAAACATTCCATTCTCTAAGTGCAAGAAGGATATGAAATGGAATTATGTTTAGAGGATGACATTAAAGTTTTGGTGACAAAAACCGACTAAAAATTGTACGTTAACTTTTCAACGTAATGGAAAATCCTAATTGCACTGTCCGTAAAAGGTAGAGTAATTTTAATCCTAAGAGCAATTCACGAACTTTGGCAGTGTGGCTTAAAAATTCCATTACGAAAATTCATTATTTTGTGGACAGAATCTAACATGTCGGAGTTTTGCGGACACATCTCCCATAGGTACAAGTCGTTAGGCAAAATTTATAAAAACTTCTCCTGAGCTTCTGTTTCCAGTGTATGTCTACTCGAAATGCCTGTTTACTTTTAATGCACTTTAGAGTAACTTCTTCAAGATGTTAAGAGTTGATAGCCACCAATAAATCAATAGCGCTAAAAAGTGACAAACAAAATTTTCGATTAGTTCAAACTATTGATACAACACACATCTCCTAGCTTGCAATCACAGACAAACATGATGAAAATTGAGAGAAAATTACGTAAATTTGAAGACAGTGGATCAGTGGCGTCATTATATTAAATGGTTGTAATTAGGATTAATTATTAGTTCCATTAGTGGTGCTTGTAAGAGTGCGGAGACTCTAACAAAGCTCTCCACTGCATGCACACTGCAAACTGTGGACCTGTACTTTAATGCTCTGCTTCGTTAGCATTTGAATGAGATATGCCATTTTCGCTCTAGCCTTCAAGAATATGCAAACAATCTAGGTACGAGGGTAACGAACAAACTACAGCTCTTAACTCGACGTAATTGCATTAGTAATCATGACTAGATTTGCATATAAAGATTAGCTTTTCTGTTCATACTTATGCTCATTAAGCTAACATAAATTTTTTTTAAATTAAATAATACTGTAATGTATTTAAAAAAGCGCTAATACTGAAGGAATAGGAATTTTAATCGTTTAAGGGAAATAATGTGACAACTGAAAGAAAACAGAAATTATGTTTCCACTATCAAGCAACATTTCCACGAGTAGAATAATATCTTTTTTTCAGAAACTTGGGCTATCTTTGGGACAAGTTAAAAAGGATTAAAATACATATTTGACCGTCGTGAATTATCATCACATCCGTTGTAATAATAATTTGTAAGGTGTAGATTGTACAATGTTACTATTTTAACGATCGTTTTTCTCGTTTTTGTAAAAATAAAACATGAAAATAGCATTCTAGCACCTTTCTACCGTGCATAATTTTCCTTCATTTGTTCGCTAAAACCATCGCAGCGAATAAACGGAAAATATCAAGAATAATGCTAATCCAGCTCATTCAACTGATAGTAGCTTACTAAAAGTGGTGAAATGTCAATCAAATATTACTAATCTAAAGGATTTTACTCATAGAATAGAATACTTTCAAAAATACTCGTATTAACAAAAGTACTCCATTAAAGCCCTTCCTTGACATATTAGGATTTCCTTATCTGATTTTTTCGTTACCTATACTTAATAAACTTTCTAATGCTGACTTTTAATCTAACAATCGTTCATAATGTTTTAGAAAAATCTTAGGAAGTATGTGAAAAATGTGAATGAGAAAAAGAAGTTAATAACCTGCACCGTTTTAAATACTGAATGCAAATCATTCTAGAACTGTTATTGTAAAACCTTGCAGTTCGTTCTATACAAGATCTGAAGTGTTTGAAATAATTAGCTCTGGAAACTTAGTGAACTCTAAAATTCTTATTTATTAAAGTAACACTCACCCAAATCATCGACGTAAATACAGCAGCCGCATCATAAGAAATCGATACTGACCTGAAATAAGGAAAAAATATAGATTAATCGATCCTTCTCGAAACGCCGCTCATGCGGAAAGCAGTAAATCCTTCGGAAAGATAGATATAGTGAGAAAAGGTTGAGGTAAGGAAGATCTAATAGCGCCAGTATATCATCCATTACCTGAGCATTGCCCGGCTTTCCTCGGCCGTCTCTTTAATGAGCGAAACCTATCGCTGCGGGCATAAATGAATCAACTGTCGTCATAATTCATTACGGCCTAACGTATTTCTGCCCAGCGTTTCCCTCGTTCATTTCCCCTAATTCGTATTATGAACATAAGCCGCCTTAATTCCAGGGAGGCACGCGCGAAAGGCTAACCTTTTTCCCTCACAGTCCACCAATGACATGTTGGCTGAACGGGGCTTACACAGAGTGCGATTAAGGGACCAATACAAAGGACGCGGACTTAAAAATATCTCTTCCGAATCACTTTCTCGGTATTTTACGTGCACATATCTCTAGAAATGCGTGTCCTTGTGTGCTCGATTTACATTTTTAATATCAACCTCGGTGATATTTCCTAATAAAACCTCCTGGATAATTTTCCTCATTGCTAGCAAAAATATTATTCTGATGGAAATGCACAAACTTCACCTCAGATTTATTTTACAATAAAAGAAATTAGTTTATATATGCGCATACCCTAAGATTTTAAATGATATTTTGCAAGTAGAAATTAAGCTCATGAAAAGGAATATCTCAATGTCTTTCATATCAGTAATATATTATATCTCCATCCCTTCCAATATTTAAGATCCCCTAATTGTTTTAGTTTGCTTACAACTAATACTGCTTTACGTTTATAATCAAATTGAAAGAGGCATTTTGAAATCCACATTATCATAATTTTGCAATTTCTCTGCGCGGCATATTCTCATTTTTACTGCCGATGAATGGGTATTTAAAATTCTTTACGTTCTTCATTTTATATATGAAAATTGTTTATACCTTTTAATTACGTTAAAATTGAAATTGCTGGGAACATCAAAATGTATTCCATGTTTACTGCAATCCATCTTTTGACATGAATCAACGTTCTAGTATACAATTGACTACCATTTATCCTTTCATACGTTGCGGTCAATTTATGTGGTAATTAATTCGAATATTCAATCACGAATCAAGGAGGCGAAAACTTTAATTTAAGTCTATTCTCAAAAATTGAACTTTCCAATTTTACAAGATAGAAGAAGATAAAGAAGTTGCAGGATAATTTACTAGAATAGGGTTAAGAGATTGAGTAAAATTACGACGGTAATTTACGGAATATATGCCGAGAAAATCTGTAGGACTTAAAAATTTATTTTATTCAGGCTTGTCATCTGAGTCGATTTATCCACTAATTCCATTAGCCTTAAACTGGAAAGGAAACAGTCACTGCCTCTTAAATATCACACTGCATAAGGAAATGCGTTCCAATACCCTAAGGAAGCTGGTGCAAGTAGGAAATCGTCAGCTCAAAGCCTTCAACTGTAGGTAGACGGGAGCCTGAACACGTTCTCGAGTTAGGTCAGCGTGAATTATTGAACGCACCTTGCGAAAAGACCGTTTTGGAGGTGACGGCTTTGACCGATGTATGCAAATTAACCTATAACCCCAATCTCAGAAGTTGTGGAGGAGGTGCAGGATAGATGAGCGGCAGAAGGCCTATAATTCGGGCAAACATTGCACCTCAACCATCGCTTACCTAACCCTCCCATCTTCACCCACTCGCCAAAGTGCGACCAAATGAAGGCTTCCTTCACCTAATCTCATTAGTGTTTTAAGTAAATCTTTGCCACCATTTGTTCTGTCTGTTTGATCAATTCATTTTTCCATGAACTCGCAATCTACAAGGAAATTCGTCATTTGATAAGATGAAGGTTTTACTCAGAAAAAATAACAAGTCGGGCTCATAAGGTAACTGATAAAAGCCGAACCTAAATTAATCAAAAATTTGAATATTATTTGTCGATCAAGTGCATACGTTTACTTCAACTACCAACGTTATTTCCTGAACTGAAGATACATAAAACACATATAATTATTAGGAAACAAAACATATTTTATGCTAAATTCCATAAATGAATATTAATTCGAAAATTTGTTGGGATTATGCAGAACTTAATACGTCAGCTTTCATACTTCTTTCATTACGAGTTACCCTACCCTATAGTTAACCTTCATTAGTTAACATAGAGTGGTTCTTCAGAAATTGCATTGAAATTACATTGCAAAATCTAAGGATGAGTATTTATGTTTGAGTATCTCAATACTGAAACTATACACTTAAATATTTTATTGTAAGAGCTTGCATTGCTTCCTTTAAAATAAATTCTATTGAACATCCATTACATGCTTCCACTAAAATTGATCCTTCCCCATAATGAACACTCCTTTAGTGTAAATGAAAATTATTTGATTCTCACAGAGATTACTTGTGGGTATAATCGACTCTGGCTTTTGAGAAACAAGCCATTCCATCTGGTAAAGTCCATATTAATTTACTATTCATAGGCATTTCTCCCTATTAGCTCAGAAAAGTTAGTATTAGAGGATAGGGAAACTGAATTTTTACATAATATATCTTCGATTTTTGGGTTTGTCCTCTACCATTTCGATCTTAGTCTCTATTTAAAGAAATCCTCCGTACAGTTTTTCTCAAAGTTATCTAAATGATAAAAGGATGATTATTTACTATTGCGAGGATATTCATAGCATTGGTTCAAATAAATTTAAACTTCGCTTTCAAAACACTAAAAATATTCCGTGAATTTTTCTCTGAATTGTTTATTACCACCCACTTTTTCGCAGTTTCCCCATTGTCCATTTAACATTTAGCGAAATATATTGTACCCTTAGAAAGTCCCTCTTCAGTGCCGGAAAACTAGCTCATACGCACGTCAGCACCAACCGAGATATATCACAGAAAGTCGCAGCAAAACTCGTTGATGGCAGTGCATACCGGAGGCCATAGCCGACAGATATTGTCGTCTGGAGCTAAACGCCCTTCGCTGCATTTGACGCGCGAATGGCAAAACAAACCAGAGCTGCAGGAAAAGCGGTCAAGATTTATCCACCAAGTGCTGGGATGAGTCCTAAGCCGGACGAATCCTCGACTCAACAAGAGGCCTCTGCAAGATAATCATCCCTGATTTAGTGCAGATTTTACATATTGCTCGCTGAAGGGGATGTCGAAAATTCATCCCCTCTTCCGCTACTCCTCTAGTCTGCGTGCGTGAAATATAGATCCTTATTTTGAGAGAATCTTTGCACTGCTTATTTAATATAAGGATATTCACCAAAAAATATCATAGCATGTATACCTGATTCATCCCAAATTGGAAAATCTATTCCGACAATCGATTTTGACTGCTCTTTAAATTTTCTTGTGTGAATCAAGATTTTTCAAGAAATTAAATAATGCTTTCGCGATGGTGTATGAATTATAAAACTGATTATTCCAATGCCTAGATACATTAAGTTTTCTTTCGTAACCCTTATTTCTGTAAAATTTGGGGTCGGCTGATGATTTATGAATTGATAATGACTTTGGTTTTGGCGATGATTTTATGGTCTGATGCCCTTCCTGATCAACTAATCTTGATCGAGTAAACTGGACACACACGTAACCATTCCTTAACTGGAAACTTTCGATTAGCTGGGGTTAGAATCTGGGACTTGCTGTTGGAGGTGCTATCCACTCCGCCACCGCGATCAGTAATACTTGACTTAAAGTAAAACTAACAAAATGACCGAACTGACGATGAAATTTCTTTATAAGGGAACCAGGAAAAGGATAATGTATCTTTAACCTTGTGTGTATCATATTCTTCATATTCATCTTGAGTTTATCGCTCTGTAGGTGTGAAACTTGGACCAAGAAAAACGAGGATAGGAATATGTTGAATGATTTTGAGATGAGGGTGTGGGCTAGGATGGAAACATTTTATTGGTTGCTAGAAATAAAAATCCAATGTTTCCATATATTAAATTATGACAAAAGAGATTAAAGAAAGTCAGAGTAAATGTCTGAGCCAAATTTTGGGAGGCAGGTAATCGCTGTACAAAGTAATTGAAGCTAGGATGCAAGGAAGAAGACAATTGCAGGATAATGCTAGGAGAGGCACAATTCAATAGGACATAAAGGAGTAGGTATTAAATTGGGAATTTTAGAGCGCGTTCGACAGATAGAGGCTAATGTATTCATTCATTTCTATTCACTATAAAAATGAAGCATATAGAATAAATATAGAAAATATATAAATAAATATAATATATATAGAAAATCATTCTCTTCAAAAACTGTCATTTTTCCAATTCTTGTACTGAGTCATTATTTTGTTTTCTACCTTTCGGTAGGTTTATATGCCCTAATATTTTCCACTAATTGCCATTTCCTTTAACCCACCCCACCCTTTACGTCATATAACAACTTTTGTCTGTCTTACCCTCTGCTTCTTTCCTTGCATTCTACCCACAATAACATTCTTTATCGATCCATACACTGGGTATACCTTCGTATTTTCAATCCAAATTTTGTTCCTAATTTATTTAAAAAGGCATTAAGAGTTTCATTATAAATAATAAAATCAGATGCTAGAACTTTTATACTTTGAAATTTTATCTTTATTCTCAATGAATTGGATTTTAAAGCTAATGATTATGTTGCCAATGAGAAACACCAGTTTTTTTTACGGATGTCCTCGTTCAATTTCTTCAGGCTACTCCAAATTGTAATCTACTCGAAAAATCTTCCATCGTAAAATCTCAATTCTCTCTCAATAGTGGTGAAACCATTGAGAAATATTATCCAAACATAACGCCTCCTGCAATATGTCCCCGGTTTGAATTGCTGAGTACATATGGCCTTTCCTTCTTCCCGTCACTGGTTTTGAAAAAGATCGCGATCATATTTCCTATCCTGCTTTTTCCAGCATTGATTCCTTATCCTTTACTCCCCTGCCTCGAATCATTTCTCGACTTCAAACCTATATTTCACAGCCGACCGGACACGAGACTCTTTAAAAAGGCGCGTGTGTACGTCGCCCCCCTATAACCCTTTGTAAAAGCAATCCAAGTTCCACTTCCGTCCACGTCCACCTATTCGCTCCAGCGATCCACAAAACTTCCTCCCAGGTCTCCTTATTTCATCCTTATCTAACAGATATGTCCACTCCTTCACATCTCCCATCTTCTCCGCACCAACGGACCCTTCTCCATTTTCGGAAGGAGTATTTCGAATCTTCAACGATGCTCTCCATCTCTTTTTCCATCTTGCACTTCTTCAGCGCTGAAGCTTCCGACAACTTAGTGCATCCTTATAAAATGGCCTTTTCCTTGGTTCCAGGATGTTTTCCCCGCAGCGTTTCTTCATAAAAATATTCGCCTAGGGTGATTCACAGGGGAAATTTCATTCGACCAAGAGTTTTCACCAAGGAGATATTTTACGAAAGGGATATTAAATCTGGTGCTCCTTTTTGCCAAATGATCCATCTGAGAGATGTTTCATATTAATTTATTTATCCATAACCAGGAATTATGAGTCAAATGACTAGTAAGCAGAAGGAACAGTAAGGCTCCATTTTTCATATCATATGCAATATTCTATGACAGCTGCGACAGCTTTGCATACTAGAAAGAACAACTTTATCGGTATACTTTATTGGTATCTTTTACCTCCGCGATGATTGTCAAATAATTCCCTATATTTTTTTCTTCGCGGAAATGTTTTTTTCAACACTATATATTTACATAAATTTAAGGTAATGATCTCGTCAAGGCCTCAAAGAAACGCAGGCCCAGATAATGTCGCTCTTCAGTCATCCCTTTAATTGGCAGCCAACCCAACTTTTTGCTATCAATTTAAATTAGCCGCTATGAGAACGTCGCTTTTTATTGAAAATTTTATTACTAAATTTACATTTGCGGATGATACTAATTCTCTAACAAGGGGTTGCCTGCTCAGTGGGTAGCTATTAAATCGATTTTGAGCGATCATCACATCAGACGTTACACATTTTCGAAACGTTTTCCATTAGTACTACCTCGACGCTGGAATGTGATAGAAGTGAACCATTAACTAGATAATCACAGCTAAGGTATTCAGATACTGCTGTCGATTTCAATGAAATCAATAATGCTTCTATTAATATGGGAGAATACATTGATTCAAGAATAACAGTTTTGAAAAATAATGATATGACTGGGACTCGAACCAGGGTCTCCCACTTTCCGGGCAGGTATTCTAACCGTTGAACTGCTGAATGCTGAGTCTCTTCCACAATGTTACGGGAATACTTTCGTGAGCAATACCTGTTGTGGTTAGAATACCTGCCCGGAAAGTAGGAGACTTGGGTTCGAGACCCAGTCATGTCGCTATTTATCACACCTGTTATTCCTTGGGTTTCAGCCGCACGGCTCTTCCGTGCTATGTAATCAACTTTCCCTAATCCTTAATGCATTGACTATTGCCACGTAACTAATTAATACTCAAACAGTCAATTAATCAAGATTCGATATTAAAACTTTAACTTTAAATCCCTTAAACTTTAACCTTAAATATAATTTACATAAATTATTTCCTTGGTCAAGTCTCATGTATACATAATTTCTCTGATATTCTGAGTTCGAGAAAAGCCCCAAATACCCGTTGTTTGTGAGCAAACTAATTATTGAAAAATTCCAACCAGCAGGGGTTAGGGTTTTCAGTGGTAAGTTTTGTAACTTTGTTTTTGTAACGCTTTGCAAGTATTGTACTCAATGCGTATTTCGGAAACTATGTTGCTATCTTGGGGAAAGAAGAATAACTGAATATACAATTTCTCTGGGTGAAAATCATCGAAGCATCCTTGGACGAAAAGTCTCTAAGGGAAACGCCTTCAAATGAAAAGGCTCTCGGATGAAATGTAGGGGCCCATTTCCTCACTTTCCGTCATCGAGAATCGCGTATCGCTGAAACCGAACAGCTTCTGGGGTACGTCCCTTTAAACTTCAGCCAGAATATGGAGCCGAGGGGCATGAATATTCATAACTAGCTCGCTGTCCTCCGAGATGAGGATAAATAAATAAGTTTCGCAGCGTTCAACCGCAAATAGACGGATGTGTACGTGATCGAGTTTCCCTCGGAAAAAGTCGAGATGGCTTGGAATAATTAGATGACGTCTAAAAGTTACTGGCCTAAAAACAGATGTGAATAAATTAAGATGTAATAAGAGTTCCTATTTTAAAGCACATGATAGGTTACTGTTCTCAAAAATATCTTCCTGAGGGTGATGGATACCTACGGATTTTTAGGATAAGATCACAGTTTCTATGAACACAAAGAATAATTTTTAAGACAAGATTCCGTAACGATGGGCTAACTAGCAATTTCTCAGTTCAAAATTTTGTTTTTCCTTTAAATTTAAGGTGGGCTGATACTTCAAGACAAGATGTTTTCCAAGTAGCTGAGAAATTCTCATTCCTAAAACATGAAATTACGAAAGTTCCGGAGCAGTAGTACCCAAACTTTTTCTCTGATACTTCAGTAAAGATTTCGTGAGCCGCTTATAGTGTGCATGTGTATATTTTATTTAGTCAATCGAACACCGTAATCCCAAACGATTTATTACAATTGCATAGTTAAGCATAGCGAGCATAGCTGAATATAGTACATGCTCTTAATTGAAATATAGAATGGAGTATGTTGTTTGTAAGGAATTGGGTATAGTGTCTTATACAACCAACATGAGTTTGTAAATTTCAGAGGGGTTGTATGTTTTCCACAAAATACAACGTACGAGTATAACGCCCCTCTTTATCCTAAATATTGGATTTTTACAAAACCTCGCCTATGACTGTGAATTTTATCATAAACATGCCTTTTCCTTTTCAATTTGATAGATTCAGGATAGAGGACTGTGTAAGAATTTTTTAGAAGAATCAGTTGTTCGGTTATTTGAATTGGTTAAAGGTCCTATGCAGCTGATGGATTGGATGTCACCGCTCTTACAAAAAAACACATTCGGTGTTATTTTTAGAAAACATGGCCATCGTTTGTTTTATGACCTTCAATAATAGATAACTGGCATATTCTAAATCTACATCTATGCCCTAAAAGTTGCCAAAATTCTACCCACGTCAGGATCTGAAAAACATTAAGCGACCAATCTATGCATTCTTGATTAATTAATTAATATTATGCATTGATTATATTATTCACTCATCGTTTACATGAAAACGAGTTGTTAAATCGATTATCTACCGCGAATATATCTCTTTATCCGTTTAATGTTGAATCGCTTTAAGTAGCAAGATTCTCATAGTATTAGCTACATTTTCCGAGAAAGTACTTAGTCTCTCTAACTATATTAATAGCCTCAACCTAGATTCGAATATACTCCCTATAAAATATGGATCGTAACTAGCCGAAGTAAGCATTTTAATAACTTCAGAAATGTTACTTACCAAATTTCAACGAAACATATTGTCCTACATCGAGCATCCTCAACTACACGAATACATCCCTCGGATTTCAGGATTCCAAATCATATCTTATAGAGTTATTATTTTACCTTTTGTGATTCCATACTTCGTTCTCAGTTTTATTTACAAAGGAGGCTAAAAACCGTTCAATCAAGTTAATTTATTCTTGTATTTACAATGACAAAAATAAACTTAGTAATATCCACAACATAAAAGTTTATTTTGTGGATATTAATAAGTGTATCTTTGTCATTGTAGAATGTCTTTCAACGATGTCCGACCAAAGAATCTAGAATGTATTCTTGTATTTATTTCAAGATTTATTATACAAACAAATTTAAAACTTAAATTTATCAACTGTTAGAGGATTGCCTACAAATCGAAGAAGGACGCAGAATCTGATGCAATACTACATACACATCACTTGTAATAATTCCGAATGCAATGCATATTTCATCAATTTTAATGAAAATTATTTTTTTAACAATTACTTTAAATATTGCAGCGTATTGTATTGTGTTAAAGATTGTAGTATACTGAGTGTATTGTATTATTGCGGCTTTTAAACATTCAAAATACATTTCCATTTTAGTTTGGTTTTCTCTCTGGATTTAGTCTGCATTTCCTATTACAACATACTTGAGTGAACATCTTTCAATGAATCCCTCTTCCAAATACATATTCGTTAGCCGAATAAGTAATGATGCAATACCTATGGTATTGCAAGTTTATTTACACATGTGTTTGGCAACCCCTAACACCATGTCCAAGGTGCTTTAGTAGATTCATTTCTCCAACGGATTTTTAATTTACCGATCTATTCTGAAACCAGTTGTAAGAAGAAAGGCTTGTCAGTTATACGTTAAATCCTCTTTATTAATAACAATCCGTTTGATAAAAGAAAAAAAAAGTACCTCTATCCTCTTAGAGGTATGGGACTAATCCTCGAAATTAAACTAAAGTTGGCCGATCCTGTAATGAATTCTATTCTCTCCGTAAGGTAAAATCCACGATTAACTAGTCGAAATCATCACATATCTAGAACTTATAAACGCACACGGATATGAACACTTCAACAGGCCCTTTCTCCTAAAGCAAAGCTACGAAATTATTAACGACGGCGGATTAACACCAGTTTCAAGAGAAACACAAAAGGAATTCGTAAAAAATATAGCAAATAAATCATAAGATACGAATAATTAAATTCCTCTCCTGACAGGCACGAGACTATGCGACATTCACAAAACTGAGAAAGTACATTACAAATTCAAACCTTCGGTGAATCCAAGCAGAGGAAACAATGAAAATAAGTTATTAGAGGAAACTTCGTTTCGAGTGCAAAATTGACATTCCGCTTAGCGGTTTTACTATATCATCGGTGATTTTAAGCGTGAATATTTCCTACAGATTGAAGAAACATTAATCCTTAGCTATTTCAATGCTTACAGTTAAGCACGTTTAAATATCTCTTGGCTAGATATTTAATATATCTCTCGGCTAGGTCTTGTACTATCACTTTCAAATGGATCATATTTTAAAACGTGAAGCAGCTGATGACATTTTCACAATATATTGTAATGAATGCTACTTGAGTCATCAGTTCATCTTGATTAATTATAGCTAAATCAGATAAATGTCATTATATTAATTCCATAACCACCAAAACTCCTAAATAAATTACTCCCATTTTGAATTATTACTTTTCTGCATCACTAATAATTACAATCAGATCCAGTATTGGCATTTTTCAAAGCAACCTTGTTATTCTAGTTGATAATAATTGACCACCATATGTACAATAGAAAAATAAAAGGGAAAATTTGGTTCGATATAATTTTTATTGATTAATCTAACGATTCATTTCGGCGTATTTAAAAAGAATCAACTGCTCAGAAAACGAAATTACCATTTACCCCTTCCTGAAACCTCTAAAAGCTAAAACCTACTGAATGACAACTAAATTGTCGGTTAAATACTCATTCCATAAACTTCATTTCTTAAACTAAACAAATAGACGAAAATAGATAGATATATAAGAATCAGAGTTTCTGAACCATTGTGCTATAAACACTGCAGAAGTAATTGTACACATTCCAATGGTGTGTAATTTTACGTTAATATGCTTATTTAAATCAGTAAAAAATTGAGTGCTTTAATGAAGTTGTTAATGATAGCCGTTATATTGAAATCTTATCACCAAATCCTGCGTATCACCATGTTAACATTAAATTTACACTGAAATTCACAAATCAATACTTTACCATGTTTTCAAGGAAGGGATACAAGGTAGATTAGCCGTCATTTTTAAAGGGTAGTCTTCTTGCTAAATACGAAAACAATTCCCATTGTGAGAATTCGCTATATAAGATAAAATATCGGTATAAGCCTTTTAATTCGAAAGAAATATAAGTTGCTTAATAAAACAATGACTTGAATCGACAACTTACACTGATTAACCGACAGATTGAATTTATTAAATATGGACCTCACTATTGGGAAAGAAACGCGGCTGCGTCCTTTCCATGTTGCAAAGAAATATATATTGAGTATAATTGTTTAAAATCTGACAGAGCGTTCGCCGAAGACTTCCTTTGTTTCAAATATTCTGCGCCGCAAAAATTTCTGCTGCGTTTACGAGAAAAATACTCCTCCGTTGCCTGCGTTTGATCTTCTACTAAAAGAACACATATTGACCGCAGACCAATATCCGGTTTCTTCTTCTGCGTCGGCCGTATCTATGTCCTGTCTCTAATGCGTCCCTGGCTGCAACAGATGTGATTTATAACTCACCTCTCTTAAAATTATCCTTTTTCTTTGACCTACCACACATCCTTCACATATTTTCCTCAATTCTCTTTCTTTCAAATGTCTCCCTTTGCGTCTTACTTGCCTTTTCCTACATCCAAGTGCCTCTTTTCAACAAATATTCTGAATCTCTTCAGCTTTATTTCCACTGTGTCCAGGGGCGGCTTTGCAATAAGGCGCTGTAGGCGATAGCTGAGAGTCGCGCTTTATGCTCCCTCTCGGTAGATAGTGCTTACGTAATCTCTGACATATAGTTCAATCTTATATAGTTGCCCGGCACATTTCTGAATATAAAAAGAAACTTAATAGATGAATTTGCAAAGTATAAGGTAGGAGAAAACATCTTTCACCCTTAAATAAAATATAACTTTTATATATATAACCAATCCTTATAGGATTTGTCAATAAAATTTAACCAAAATTTTACATATAATACTTTAGGAACATTTTGGTGGCCTTTTTCAGGAGCATATTATTACATGGGAGAAAAATAATCTAGATGCATTGCTCTCTGAAGTGTATTTGAAATACTTGGTTTGCCTAATACTTAATTTAATTACTGCAATATATGAGATTTAAATTTCATTGAATTTAATGTAATTTATTTACGTCAATGTATTGTATTACTTTACATGATTTAATGTTTTAAATTTCCGAGGAATGCATTTCTACATATTTTGTAACGAAGGAGAAATCTCAGCTACTGAAGTCAGTGAATTAATTTCATATGGGGGACCTCGATCTGATCTTTCCGTCTTAGACTTCCAACAATACCAATTCCACTTGTCTGTATCTCGGAGTTCCTTAATTCCTTTGATTCCTTGAAACTTTTTCAGCAATATCTAATTACACTGGTATAGGAGGCGAATGAAATATAACCGCGCAGTGCTTTTGGGTAAAGAGTGACGACCGTTCTCGAGAGATGGATCTAAGGGAATATTTCAATGCGAAGTCATAGCTTTCTAAAAGTTTAAAGTTGACAAAAGATGTGCGTATACTTTGCAACAAGCTATACACTCTAGCATACCTGCTCAAAGGTAACTAGAAACAAAACTTCGAATACGCCATAAATATTTTGTATCAATAAATGTATTTATCATTCATTTACTCATGTTTTTTCAAAAATAAATAATAAAATAGATTTTCACGTACACTCTCATTACTTTTTCTTTGTGACTTTGTGCGGAAATATTGTTTTAATTCAAAAATGTCTCCAATGTTGCAAAACTCTGTAGATATTGATATTCAATTGGTAGTTCCGGGAATTTAAGCAACTAATTTATCATAAATAAAGAGCTAATTCAAAATACTTCTTGTTTAATCGTACTTATTAGTCAAGAAGCAGTATTTACGCATACTTTACGGCAAGGTGTCAACTAAGTATCAGCTTCATCTGCTTAATTTGCGCTCGAAAAGATTGCGATTCTTCCAACTTCTTTTTTAGATTGGGAAATGTGAAACGACTGCAAAATGTAAAATAGAAAACCTACTTTAAACGACAACGAGAGGAATAATGGTTGGATAACGGGACCATGCTCAAAGAAACGAGACCTATAAATTATGGCAATTTCGTTTTAACCCTACTCTAGTTTTTGTAAATGGAAGTTGTATTTGGAGGATAGAATTATTGAGTAGGATTATAGTCTGTTACCGCAGTTACAGCGCGGCAACTTGATTTTGAATCTACTTTTGTCTATAACAAGAGATGTTTCTCATAAAATGGAATACAATAAAACGAAATGAAGGCGGTGCCTTCTTTATTTCAAAGATGTAATCTGTTTTTTGAAAAATTATGAAGCTCAACATTAAGGTAATTGTAAGCCTCGTTTTAACCAATGAAGTTTTTTAAAGTATCCCCTTCATTTTTATCTTTTCCATCCTTCTTCCTATTTTTATGGACTTCTGTTCTGAGTGGAAGAGCTACATTTCCCAGCATTTATATCCTCTTTGTTCGTAGAGGATTTGAGAGGGGTTTAAGTAGAGTTAGTTGCAGGCGGTCGTTCTGTTTGTATACATCTTTTCCGGGTCGGATGAACGCCGTTAAAAGGATAGGCTTCCTTCAGCTCCTCTACACAGGAAAAAAACTATTCCGAAAAGAAGTACTAAATCCATAATTCCCATAGTGCTTTATTTTTTATTGAGGACGTCAGTATTAAGTAGCACTTAGGATTAACCAAACCCTTCAAATTCCTCATATGCCGATGCATTATTAATTTTAAATAAATGCGATTAATCATTATACATACACACAAAACTAACATTTCATTTCAAAATTGTGATCATTTCTTATTTAATGATGACGCAAGTGTCAAGATTAGAATATTTCATAAATTTTATTCCCAATGTCATTTTGCGGGTCTGCATAGGCCGAGGAAAGCTGGCAGTCTATTGGGCAGGGGCCCGAGTATAACTTGGCAAGGAAAGATTATTAGTCCTCAAACAACGTTTTTTGAAGTTGCTACGTAATACTTAGACAATATGCACAGACTATTCTTTATTCTATAAAATGTATATTAAGAGAATAGAGTGGTCAGAAACAGGAAATATTCACAATGATAAGTAGAATAAATCTGATTTTGGTTTTAAATAAAATTGTCGTTTTGAACATTTTCTGTTGACTTACAGAGTTTACAGGCATCTCTTATATTTTGTTATCTCTACAGGAGCTTCAACGTTTCTAAAGATATTTTGGCATCACTAAAGAAATAATGGAGCTAAAATAAATTGACCTATTCCTAAATGCAATAAAAATATTGGGAGCTCGGGTAGGGCTTGGTAGAGAATTTTTTTTACAATGTTCGGGCCGGTTTTCAGTTCGGCCTAAAGTTTCGGCCCAGGCCTTCTATTTAAGAGCTAGTGATGTTGAAAAAGAGGCAATAACCTCTTCCGTTTCAAAAGGAAAATAGAGGTAGCTCGAACACATCGTCATAGGAGAAAGAAAAACAGTTTCTGATAAGTAGATACGGACTTAAGGATATTAACTGAATATCGTAGAAGAAATAACAGGAGACACTTCTTGAAAATACACTCCTAACGATTCGATGCCTTTATATTTTTTTATAATTGCACACTTGAGAAAGAGAGAGAACTCAAGTGTTAAGATGGCTCTAAGTTTGAAAAGTTTCCTCTAGGAAGAAAAATATCTTTCGCACTCTCGGCACAGCTCAAATTCCCAAGCCCTCTCACAGAGCTTTCAACTCCATCCCATTGCAGACAGGCGCAATAACATGCAGTGAAAGCACCGGTGGTCACTTGCATCGTGCGGCGCGCCTTTCCACAGATTAGGTCTACTCGGAAGCTAAAAAAACAATTCCTAAAGTTGTTCCAACGATGAAACGGTCAACAACATTTCAAAAATATTTATGTAATGGATAACAGAAACGAGTGTTAAAGTCACTTTGCTAGGAATGGAGTTTTTATTGAATGATGAAAGGGACTCGTAATAAAATCGATATTAAAAATCGATACTAGTAGTAACCTGTCACATTTTCTTCTACCTTCTCGATTAGAATTTTAATATCAGCTGGAGAGTATGGTAAATAGCCAGTCTTGAGTTTTTCCGGACGTAAATGACGTAGGACGTTAAGCAGTAACCATTCACTCTCAAAATTGTATTTTACTCTTATCTACAAGTGCGTTAAGCCAACTTAGTAAACTATTGCTGTTATGTGAAAATGTATAATGTAAGATTCCTCTTATAGTGAATATATTTTTAATAAAAACTACTCGATAATTTGCTACCCTAAATTAAGCTAAAAATAACTAAACGTTGCATAATTTTCCAAAGCTTTACGAGGCCAAAGCAACAAGTTTACGTACAATTAAATTTGCAGATTTTTTCCTAAGATGTTGTAAAAATTAACAAGTGTCAGACTAAATTTCAACAACAAAATTTATTTCCTTCTACGCTTCTGTTCAGCTCTAAAAATGAGAATGCTTTTCAACGTCTCATTGTCCTCTCGATATACAGAATTATTTCATTTGTAGTAATACATGTGCTTGGATAAGAGTTGATAACCTTGCCCAAAGTTAACGCTACAAGACTTAAAATGTGTATTATACTTACGGTCCTTCATCGAATCTGTAAAATGTCACTGTTGACACATACACGATACAACACTGTATACACATATGGTTTATCAATCATATGTATATATATCTCATTGCATTGGTTGGAATACGTGAAAACTCATGTATGCTCCACAAGATTAAATACTCAAAAATTAAGTAGACTGAGTTTACTTTCAAGTATTTAAGAATAGCCTGAGTAATAAAAATAATAACATACACATTTTATAAATGGCTATGGATAACGATGTTGGTAGCGCGCTCGTTTTTGGCGGAAGTGCTCTCGAGTTCGATTTCTGGTGGAGGCATTGCTATTAACTAAGCATCGTGAAAAAATTGGAACGCTACATCAATTTACAGATATCAGATCCTTTCCGGTTTCGATAAGTCAATAATATTACGTAATAACGTGACGATCGACTCGCAGACAACGTATCACCAACTTGAAATACCGCTTGGTTTTGTCTTTCAATAGACTGTGTAACCATGAACTTGATTAATGTTGATAAGTCAAATTCCATTCCGTATTTTGTCCTTATGAAATTGTTTTATTGCTAAAAATTATTCAATTAAATTATCATCCAGTTTTTTCACTTAGATGAGGATAAATTTATAGCATATTATATTTCCCTCTCTGTGAAGGGTTAGATGTAAGAAGAGACTAATTAGTCTCAATCTCGCCCATAAATAAAGACGAGTTATTATTATTATTAAGAACGTTAAGTCTATCAATAAACTGTCTGCAATTTATTTTCAAAAATACAAACTTAATAGATAAGTTATTGATACGGTTAGTTAGGGAATTTTTTCTTATTTTCTCTTTATATCAATTGTTAAGCTTTCTTAATTTCTCCTCCTTCAGTATACCTCTGAATTTTTAGAATCCCCTTCGTCTTTATTCTTTTAGCCTTGAACTTTTCCCAAGCCTTCCACTTCAACGCCCCATTGCTCTTTTCTTCGCCAGCCATTCTTTTTAAGATGTATCGACCACAATTAAATTCAAATATTCCTCGTCTTTTTACCTCACGACTAGGTTCCCGCAATTTTTGTGAGACCCACTTCCGTAAGGATTTCCGCACTTTGCGATAGCACCCTAGACTTCCTTAAAAGTGGCTGCAAAGTGGAAACTCATTATACACCTCTTTAGTTAATAAGTTAGCAGGTGTAAGAAAGAGTATTTGGATTGAACCATTCTTTTAGGAGGCAGGTATTATTCTTCCGCGAAAAGCTCGAAAATACCCTTTCCAGTCACAATAGGGGACTCCTTATTCCAAGAAAAGAATGATTTTTGTGACGGTATTATATCAAATGTAAAATAATGGTTCACCATTCATGAACTTTAGTGTGTGCATTCATGAGGGCACCAAAATACCTTTGCCTGAATATCCAAGTTACGCTTTCGAATTTAACACTACAAGTAGGAAATTGAATCCATTAGAATGAATTTAAAAATCCTTAAAAAGACAACCGAAATGTTCAACAAAAGAAATCTAGGGACTATGAGTCAATATACCAATCAGTCATTTCCAAACAAAGAACTTCTTTCTCGTCGGATGTTTTCATTTAGTAGGTCACCGATGAAATGTATGCACTTTCAACGATTATGGGTGAAACATTCAATTGTATATAAAAAAAGTTAGATCTTACTAATTAACAGAGATCAATACATCAGACAGTGGACTAATGATAATATTCGATACTAAAAACGTTTTTTTCCTTTTTTGAGAACGTCTTAAGTTTAAAAAATTTCCATAATAAAAATTACAAACATTTATTTTAATGGGTTTAATAAAAATATTTGAAGAGCTCAAAATGGTAGGGATGCAAATGTCCCATTAATTAGGACGTATTGAGATGTAGCACGTGTGTTTCAAATTTAATAATCGGTTGCAATTCATGCACATATATTGTTACCGCTACAGAAAGGGAATATGGATTATGTAAAAAAAGAAAAATAATACGTACATAAAATCGAAAAGTTTAGAATTAGTATTAGAAATCTATTGACATTAGCCCAAGTATATATCTATAATGTTTACAATAATGCATCATTGGCAGTAGTTTGTGAACGTAATTTTGCATGGTTTCATTTCAATTCTTTTAAAGATGTTGCAGGACGGAAAGAATAGTTCTGCCTGCAAAAAAGTAAAAATTTAAATCGATTCCTGTATGATTCATTTTTCAGGATCAATCTCTTGAGTTACTGTAATGGAATAAAACGTTTGCTCGTTTATATGAAGTACATCAACTTGAAAGCGACCTGAATCCGTGGGTAACAACGCCGCGATTGATCGCACGAAATCCAATAGATATTTGTCATTGCCGAATTGAGTAAAAATCGATAGTTTTGAAGTGAATTAAACTTGAGAGATAAATCATTCTAATCCTGGAATTAACTTTTAAAGTCGAAATTGGAATAGCTGACTTGCCTTACTCTGATGTTTATCACAGCACATTAACTAATACTCCAGGATAGCCAAGTGGGCAAGCGGTCCTGGGTTCGATTCTCGGTAGGAGTAACATCAACCTTCGAAGCACTTTTAAAAAGTCCGCGATACTAAGTACTACTGATATTAATTTACTTCGATATTCGAAATTACAGAATTCTAATAAAACTTTTTCTCTTCAAACCACAAACTGTGATTTTCTTTTAGTGAAAATGTATTAATTTCTCATAGAATCCGATTTGACTATAGATATTATTTCTATTATTTATATATTTTTACTGCCAAGATTCGTATTAAATTTTGCTTAAAATCTGAAGTAGCCTTATTTGTTTGAAACGCCACCTAAAAACCTCCACCTATACTTCAGTCTGACAAAATATTCGTTAAAAACAAGAGTTTACGTTTGCGAATACGTACACGGGATGTATATTAATTAATTATACTGAGTTTTTCTAGCAGAGATTTCACGATTTTCAACTTTTCGTCTATTTTCAAGTTGTTTCTTTTGTCAGATATTCAAGTAAAAACTATATCCATTATGTTTTTAATTTTATGGCTGCATTGCATTCCACCTGTTTTAAACTTTAACTTTGGTTTTAAAGTTTGTTTGCTTGCAACCGTATAATAAGTATTTCACCATCATAGACTTATGCCTTTTTGCTCGCTGTAAGTTTGTATGTATACAATTTCCACTCAATTAGCAATAGAGATATTTAAATAAAGTTCATAGAAATTGGAACACGGAAAGGATTGGAACAAGTAGGAGTGAAGGATATATAGGAAAAATTTTCTGAGTCAAAGCTGTGAAACTAGAGGTCAGACTGTGGTAAGACTACAGATATACAATTCCGTTGTAATAAATACATCGCCTAGAACTCACATAATGGCTATTCAATTCCTAATGTATTTCTACTCTGATTTCTTTGGTAATCTCCTCAATGTTTATCAGAATTAATGGGATGGTGCAGAAACGCTTCTGGAAATATACTTGAGGTTACGAAAAATACACGGAGTAATGCGACGAAGAAACTGCAGCGAAGATAAGCGGCGATAGTTGGAGCGGTGCTGAAAAATGAGATTAGAAATGAGGTAACTTCTTTGAGGCCCGTTTTCATGATACGGAGGACTTCTCCCTTGATGACAGATGACTATCGGAGCCCGCAACTTATCCTTCTCTTCGCTCCACATTGTGCGGAGGGAAGATACTGTATCCCATTTGGTCCGAAGGCAGGGAAAAAAAGAACAGGAACGCGAAGAAAAATAGTGCCCACATTTCGGCGCATGCAACGCCACACGTGTGGGTGTGTATGTGGCGAGATCCTGTGGACTACGGGAATGAAAAAGAACCCGTCCACCCATCCCGAGTAAAAAAGCGTTTTAATTTTTGCGCGAGAGTCATTTTCCTCGCTGTTTACTCGCGGGAGTGTGCCTCCGATTCGTTTCTGATCGGATTGGGGACGGAGACAGAAAGGGAGAGAATGAGATGGATTGAAAAAAGGGAAGAAGTTTTCCCTTCCCCTTCCGGAACCCGGCCGGCTTTTATCTCGCAAAGTCATATCGCAAATCGAAAGGAATTTTTGCGGAACGAAAAAAGAAAAATGGGATGAAATGAGGCGGATCTCTTTATTCTTTTTTCGAGCGAAGCGAGGGAGAGAAAGGGTTTCGGTCGCTCCGATTCGGACGACCCATTCCCTTGTATGAGATCCCGCTTTCTCTCCGCGGCATCTTCCCGCGTTTATCTGCCTCATCTGTCTCGAATTTGCCGCTTCGTCGAGCGCCTCCGACGCCGATGAGATTCTCCATTTCCCTCTTAGCTGCGTCGGGGACAGGATATGGAAATACTTTCGGCGATTTACTCCCGAGGAAATGTTCGCATATGATTTCGGCTTGACTCCGTTTCAACGCCGTCGGATGCCAAAATCCCAAGAATATTTCTCGCAAAATGTCTCGCTGAATAAATTGGTGAATTTCCTATCGGTTCAAGGATGGCTTTTTGACACTGAGAGGGTGTTTACGATTTGAAGCCGATAGTTAAAGAAGGTCAACCATATTCTTGGCGGCTACGCTATAAAAGGCGCCCGTCGTTGTTGTGAACAAAATTAATACAAACTCAGCGATGGTCCCGGAAACTAATGGCAAAATCTACAAATGCATGTGTACTCTGCAAGCCGCCTTTCGGTGTGTGACAGGTGGTTCATGCACAGTGACTACTTCCGTAATCGATTACTTTCGCGTATAGTTTGAGGAAAAAGCGGAGAAACAACAATTTCCTCAAAGATTTTCCAAAAGAGCATTTTATGATTACCGTATCATCATTTGTCCTCCAATTTCCTGCAACGACTTTTATAAATTGGAGAATTATCTTTCAAATCAAGATATTTAACGAATTTGTTAGAGCTCTCCTGTTAAGCACCGAAAGTTCCAGAACAAAAACACTAGTGTCGGAGACTAAGTTAAACGAGACGTCCAGAAAAATTTTATCTAATTCGTACAGAAAGCCAGCAATTATCACAGAAACTATGACAAAGCATCAATTGACATTATCATAAATTGTTTCCTCAGCTTCCTTCAACAGCCCTACATTTGGAATATTTTACCGACAAATCGGAAACCATAATTTTTGTAAAAACTGATTAATCATGAAAGTTTCAGTTCTGCACCTTTTGTATTCTTAAACTAATGTCCGCCAATGAAGTGAAAATATCTCTCAAGTTTCGCAAACTGGACCAAATTCTCTATTAGTCAACAGGTTTTCTACCATTAACTTTAGATAAACTAACATAGTAGAATGTTTTCGATCTTCATTATTAAAACATTTATTATCATCATAGCCTCTATTTTTTGTGGTTATTTAACTTTTCCTTGCCTATTACTCTGTTCCATTAGATGAAAAGCTAGTTCAATTCAACTCCCAACAAAGATTTCCTAAGATTTTCTATCTCCGTTTTTATTCACTTCAAGTAGAGCCATAAATTCTCTTCTGGTCATAAGATTTCTGATCTCTCTCTTCTGAAAGCTTCAGGGGCTACAGAGGGATATTTTTTCTAAGCCTTCCTTCTTCTCTTTCGAACTAAACACTGTGGTAACATATATCACTCTAATCTCTCCGTCCACTAGAAACTGATATAACCAAGAGTAATCTCGTTGAAGGAAAAGTTCCTAAATAATGGTACTTAATACTTTTCCACAGCCTCTCTAGGAAAGTAATACATGTCACAATTTATAATATTTCCAAAGGCAGCAAACTCCATTTATAAGGGGCGATTTTGTACTGACCTAGACAAGTTGTTTCATCGACATATCTGATCTCTAATTAATTTAAATTATGTCATTTCCTTCTGACCAACTAAACGGTATTCTTCTTTCAAAGAATTTCTTTTGATTGATTCTCTTGATATGTAA
The DNA here is from genome assembly GCA_000376725.2 of Ladona fulva. NCBI lineage: Eukaryota > Metazoa > Arthropoda > Insecta > Odonata > Libellulidae > Ladona > Ladona fulva. The sequence goes on along the minus strand of KZ308215.1, from coordinate 274,696 downwards.
CACCCTATTTTGCTCTCTTTGCTGGTTATATGAAGAGTAAAACATACAATAATTTCGTTTTTACTTTAAGATTAATGTTATGTAGAGTAAAAACCGTTATATCATATAATTATGGAACAATTGACCTGAGTACAAGAACAAATAGAAGATTTTAAATTCTCTGTGAAGTGAAATTTGCCTTTCAATCGACGAACAGTTAAATTCAAAATACTTTATCGAAAACTGTCATACATTAACATTGAAAGGTAATTAATGAACTCAACTTTCAGAACAAGTGTATATTCTTAGTAATGATTTGGCATTTAACTCGCAATTACATTAATATCGATGTTTTTCAATGAAATTACCAATTTTTGAAGTTTTAAAGACATAATATTATTTATTTAAATTATGATTATCATCTAACATCTCGATTGCATATCTATATTCAAATACGACTATTAAATGAGGTACATGTGGCATGTGGTCGACTAGGTAATATGGTTATAGCTCACCGTTCCAATTTAAGTAAAGGATAGTTAATTAGGAGAAATTGCTTCCTCTAAAGCGTTACAAAATTCACGGTCTGACTTAATTCCAATAATATTCAGTAGCTCACGAAGCAGCCGTCGAATATACTAATACTAATTTTAAATGCATTTATCTAGTTACTAATTTCAGTCATCCTTGTACTTCTGTACCCTTAAATACGCTGAAATGTCTGCCACCTACCCATGCATTCCATCACACTTCTCGTCAGCAGTTTCTTAGTTCTTATTTCACCACAGCCACATTATACAAAATAACGAAAATACCCCTCAAGAATGTTATGAACTTATGGGATGTTTTGGAGGCCGTTTGCTAACACTGGAAGCGCAAGAATGAGTGGAGAGAGGAAACCCTATTAGGTTACTCTCGCGGAATACACGAAGGCGACAGTGTTTTACAAAACTTCCAAAGTCCTCGGCAAACTGAGCACCCTCCTCCAATATTGAGATAGGGATGGGCCATTTCTCGGGAATGGAGAATTCTCTCTCACCTGCGCATCAACTCTGGCTCATGAATCGTGTAACAAGCTTAACTGCAACCCCACTGCTACGTCCTGCCTGGTTTCCTTTAGCCAACAGTTTCTTGAAAATATTCCATCCTTTTACAGAAACTCTTTGATTCTATACCGCAATGAGGGATTAAGTCATCAAGAAGTTGAAGGAATCGAATATTGGGAAAACCATCAGATAACGCAAATATATATGCAGGCATGTCAAAATTCCATTAACATCATTGTGGATGACAATTTTCTCGACTCCTTTCTCTGATGTAAATTCCAAAGGATAATAATATGTTTATAGTGCTTTTGTGTTGATCCACTGAGAGCCATTCGTAACTTTGGAAGTCAAGAAGCCTAGATAACCCTAACTTGACAAAAAGATAGGAACAATATACGTCTTTAGAACTTTTAACAAAATTCTTCGTCACTTTGAATTCCTTTATCATCAGAGTTCTCCTATGTTGGAAAAAAGTGGGAATCGGATGATGAAATAAGTCAATCCCAGCAATAAATGCACACTTTAATTTGTTCAAGTAGTTTTCATACTTGGAAACGGAGTTATTCAACTGCGAAGTTTTGCGATGCTTCTAGTGAATAAAATATCTAGCATAAGTAAAAATATATCTCGGATATCGTGAGTTTATCCTTTTATTCGAAATGCTGCAATAAACCGGGAAGCCAATATTTCCGACCGATTTTTCTTAGCACTAGAAGCTACAGTTTCTTGAGTTCCTGTGCATTTTGTAATTTAACAACTCTTCCTCTTCAATTAGGTATGTCCTCGGATTTCACAAATACTTTCCTTACGTTTACGATCTAACATTCGCAGTGAATTAATTAATGACATAATATAAGAAGATGAAAACTTGATTCTTTTTAATGCTGGTGTACGGTGATCTAGGAAATTTTTAGCTAGGCTGATAAAAGCAAATGAAGATGGTTGGTGGGCGAGGAAAAGATTTTGATCGACAAGAAAGAGAAAAGTTTAGTCAGAATATGATAGGAATGGATTCTTAAGGATGCTAGAGGTGAGGTACTAGAGATATGACGGAGGACAAAGACAAAATTTATTGGATTGGATTGGAGAGTAGTCAGAGGAGAATGAGTGAATAAAGCTATCCAGGAAATGTTTCTTTTTTCTGGAGGCAGGGGTACAGTGCTTGAAAATTTGCAAATCAGTTGTTAAAAGGCTCTTTTATATCCCGATGCGTGTAATTCGACATCTATGAGCGACTAAAAGACACATGGTGTCAAAATCAACAATTTTTAATGAAAAGAATGATTACTGATTTTTCGTAGAAACATTAATTCGATGCTACATAAAAGCTGTTGAAGATAAAGATTGAAAAAAAGTACGATTCAGCATTCTAATATTGATCTTTATATACATACGCTCCGTTCTCATAGCCTTTACGTACGTAGTTTACGTAAAAAACGGTGGACATCTTTTTCGACCACATTTTGAGTAGAAGTGAGGAAAAGTTCCTCAGTTAAAAAAGAAACATATTTCGCATCTTGGCGAGCTTTCTTCGATTCTAGCCCAGTGTGGATTAAGAAGAAGGGAATTTCATGGCGCTTACCGATAGCTAGGGGAATCGTGTATATACTCGTATATAACTTTAGAACACATCGAGTACTGGCTACTATTTCTTCGTATTTATGGAAAATGTTTCATCCAACGACGGCATTAATATTTACCACTATGGCGTTGAGTATTCTAACTGTAATGTACTACTTGAGTACTTTCCTCTGTGCTCTAGGGCACAAAATACTTGTGTTTGTGTTAGAGGAGTAAACTTGAGAATTAACCGAGTTTCCTCTACACTCCGCTTATTCTACATTCGCACCTCAACCTTCCCCAACTTAGTCTCCCCTACCCCAACTATCAACAACCCCTACCACTCTCCTTAATCCGGCACCCTTTACATATACATCCTGAGGAGGACTACCGCTACCCCGGACACCTCTGTCTTTCTCTTTTGGTACATACCAAAATCAAACAGCAAGAACTGGAATATTTCTGAAACACTCCAGATGCCCCCTGACTACTCTTTATTTCCTCGCCGTTTATCTGAATTGCTTTAGTTAGGTTGGCATTCCTGAGGAGACTATTACCCAAATCTATGATGAGAAATTCCAGGCCAAGTGAAAGGAGCCATTACGGTACCGGCCTAGGGTTGAATTGATGAATGGATAATAATAGGGTCTATTCATGCAAGATAGTGTATATAGGCTCTTAACCAAGGGATCCTTCAGTTTGATCGACACGCTTTTGACCAACTGACACTTAATTAAGTCGTATCTAGAGTAATTAGTTCGATCGACCAGTATTCCATAAATTTGTTTTTATATTTATTCAGATAAATTTTAATATTAAAGTAAAAAAATTAAAATACCTTCCGTAGCATTCACTAACATTCTAAAATTATATGCAATATCTGTTTAATAATATTTCGTGTTTAATATCAGTAAAAATAAGATATTTTTTATAAAATATGAATTATGTTTTAAATCTATCATTAAAGAGGTAGTCAAAAGTCTCACGGAACATTTATATATCGAAATAATTGCTATCCGTTGATTACTATTGGAAGTAGTGATGGTAAAAACTAATAAAGTATTCCTTTATGCATAGAAGTGAATTAGGCTAAGATTCACATGTAACGTGAATAATAAAGATAATTAAATAACTAGCCTCAAAATACAGAGTATTAAGCTATTTTACTGATACTGTAGAGTAAAAATTGCTAAACTCTATGCATTAGACGGAAATATGATAACGAAGCTGTTGGTTCAAGTATGTTATCGGACATCCGAGTATTGGGTGAATCAAGCCGCACACGTTGATTGCAATTCATTTACTCTCTACCTAAAATAATCATAAAATGCTTCATTGAGAGTAGAGAGAGGACCTTAATTTCGTGAAGCTGATGAAAGTTTGAGAAAATCTTTAAAAATTTCATTTCATCCAACGGTTTTTATTACAAACATATTTACTATACACTTTCAGACTGTAGGCTTGCAGACTACATTTTGGAATATTTTGCCTTTCTTGCTTTTACTCTAAAGGCTTTTTGGTGGCTTCCTACTCTATTTTCCTTATGGAAGAATTAAATCATACTCAGTAGCATAGCAGCTATAAGATTAAAAATAGTCTGGCTTCTAAAAAATAAGGAAAAGTAAGAAATTTGATAGTAAATTCTCTTTCTGATTTCCTGTATCTAGGGAAGAAATGCAGAATTCTATTCTACATTTGATCTTCATAAAGGGCTCCCGGATAGCCAAGTGGGCAACGCGTTCGACTTCGGTGAAAGCGGTACCGGGTTCGATTCCAGGTGGGAGCTCACGTGCGAAATGACCTTAGCAGTCGAAGCACTTTTAACAATACTACTACTACTTGATCTTCATAAAACATTCTTGGAGTTCATACAAAACTTTGGCTAAGTAACTTTCACGCACATGACTTGTTTACTTTTTCAACGGCATATAATTCAGAGAAATTCAATATGAAATAAGAAGCTACTTTACAAATGATACACAAGGTGCATCTTTAGTCCCACTTTCATGCTAACCAATGGAGAAAAAAGAAGAGTTTTTCTGTTAATTATAGATGAGAAGTTTCTTTCCTAATTCGGGCGAACATTTCCAGAAATGTTTAGAGAAAAATGTACGAGACTTTCCTCTAAACGGGAACACTTTAAACATCAAAGAGGAATAATACAAAAACCGCGAAATTTACAACGGTTTGCTTCAAGAGGGTCAAGAGAGAAAGGGCTAACATTTGTGAACATTGGGAAAATATACGATGAATGTTACATGTGTTCTTTCAAAAAAAAACTTTCAAAGGGATTCGCTTATTTCTGGCCACGAATAAACAAGTAGAAAAATTCTTAATACATAATTATGCCTGTTAATTCATAGAGATGAAAGGAAAAATTTTGGTCACAAAGTAACAAAGTCAGAAAATTTAAATAATTTATAATGAAAGGAAAAATTTGAGAAGTGCAAGTTAAAAGATAAAAATGTAAAAGAGGGACTTCCGGAGGCAAAGATGTTTGTGGGTAAATTTTTTTCAACGAAGGAACACTCTAAACCTAAGTCGTCACATCTGGTGAGAGAAAGAATATCCTTCAAAACATATTATCCTTTTGTCAAACAAAAATATCATGGATTATCGTAGTAAATAAATAATCCATTTATGTAGCGTGCTAGATCAGCAACACCGAGGCTATGGGTTGTTTAAGACATGATTGTGTGAATTAATACATAAAAAATCAACCAATAAACATGTGACTGAAAACTTGTACAATAACATAAAACAAAACAATACTTTTTTCTAGAAAATTAAGCTTCGGAGAAGAAAATACGGAAAACAAAAAATTTAAAATGTACCGCACTCACCACCTTTGATCTCATTAAAAATAACTTAGGAAAACAGCGGATAACTATCGGTTTCAACGCTTTTGAATGGCATCATTAACAGAGGTATACCCTCAACTTATTTTCACTTCCTGTTAAATTAAACTCTCCTTTATTTGAAATGATGATGGTGTAATAAAATCCGCTGAGCAGTTTGCGTTCCTTACCAAATTTTCAATCTGGTCTCACTTTTCCATCGAGCCTTTCTTTCAAACCCGCTCTAATGAACGCATAAATAGCTCAATTACGCCGCCAGTCCTGGATAAAAGTTTTGCTTTTAGTAAGAAGGCAAAATGGCCCCTTGCGGAACTGCGCTGTTAAATCATTCATGCACAATTTTCTTGCACTACCAACGTAGCATATGGATTAATAATGGTACCAAGAGCGTCTTTTGCTATCCCCACATGGCCTATGAATATGAGTCCAAACATGCCGGATTAAGTTTTCCGGAATTTGTCCCAAACGAAATCACATCTTCCAGCGTACAAAAGGTTTCCTTCCGTAGTCCAAAAATATTCAACTATAGGATAAATGGACGTGATAAAGTTTGCTGAAACTGTCACTTGAGCCACGACTCCCACATTCTGAGCGGATGCTCTTACTAATTGAGCTATCTCTCAGAACAGTCTATTCTCGAGAAGCTTTGTCGGCAAAGTGAAAGCTACATAGTCCTCACAAGGGTAACCAGCCAGCAAAGAGGTGGAAGGTTAATCCCTTCAAGGAACACATAGGAATAGTAGATATGTCGAATTCGCTGGTTCCATTCCCGGTCTCGACAATCTTTTTCGCGCCTATTTATTTAATTGAATCATCCTAGATCGCAGACCTTCACGCGCAAATTTCAATAACCTTTTTCCTCCTCTATCCTAATATTTGAAACTCAGAATCTATTTCCTGCATTGATTAACCGTTTAAACCTTTTATTATCACTGAAGTGGGCCTTTTGGTTTCTGTAATGTAAGTGCTTGAGAGATGCTTTCCGTCACATTGAGAGGAGATGAGTGTTCTGAAAACTTCCATTAGAGAAAAAGCATGTATTTGTTTAATTTCTTCTCAGGAATGTTTCGCCCTCTTCGCAGTAAACGTCCACTTTTGCACTATCTGTATCTCTACGAATTTTGACTCAAAGAGAAACGAACCACCGTTTAACCGATGATCTCTGACGATCTAATTATTTTTATCTCGGCTGGACAATCAAATTTCGGATTTAGTTTATCCACTTGAGGGAGTTAATTACGCGAGAGTGTTCGACTCAATGCGAAGGCGGCTTCCGCAGGCAAAGGACCCGGATTTGCTTTCGCGGCGTTGGCGATCTGGGAGAAGAGAAGAGAAACCCACAATTGTGTGTACATGGAGAGGAATACGCGAACACAGAAGTGCGCTCTACAAATGGGATTTCAAAGCCTCCCGATTCCCAGACAGAGCACCGTCCCGAAAGAGTTCATCCGCCCGGGTCACCGAAAGCCTCTGTACAGCTCAGACTGCTTTGCTCTACACACTGTATGAAAAGAGAACGATCGGAACCCTCTGAGGAACAATCTCGCGTCTGTTTTGTAAACTTGCAACCATAAATATTCAATGGACAGAGAGTAAATCGAAAGTAAATTTTAGGCATTATCTGAAAAGAGCTGAAATAAGATACTAACTTAAGTTACGCTTACTTTATTGCCCCAATGCAGTAAAAACATCTCCCCTGCGGTGATAGCGGTTGACTAGCCCTATAGATACGTGACATACCATAGCACGACGATGACTAGCAGGAAGTTATGGCGATTCGTTCGAAGAATTAATGGTGCTATGCGTCAGTAACAAAATCTCTACCTTCATACTCATAAAGAAATGATTCTTCTATACCGATACCTTATGACTCGGTTACCTATTCGATATTTTTTTCTGGATTAATTGTCATTCTGAACCGATTAAAGTTGCAAGATCTCTTGATGTGAAACTTGTGTGTCTCACAGAATTTAATGTTTCATTCAAAATTGAAACGGATTAGAAAAGATATGTAAGTTATTGACTATTTACCACGTATTCTTTTGTAAATTATTAATTTCTGAAACACGGCTAGGATTTTAATCACTTTTTAATTTTGGCTAATTCCTGAAAATTTACAGGAAACAGTCCATTTATGGAGAAATTTAGCATTTTTCAACAGTATATTGGCTAACTTAGATCAGTTTCTATTAATTTATAACTCTGTTGCTATTGTTTACTTTGCAGGAAATCTCACTATCTTCTCAAATATTCCCTAAATACAGTTTGTCAGAGTTTGTACAAAGCACACATAGTTGGTATTCCTAACCACGATCGCTTTATGTTAACCAAAGTTAATTATTTAAGAGACATGATATCTCCTTCCGACTATATTCCATTTCGTTTACTAACAGCTACTCACCAAAATCTAAATTTTCCCTGTTATATCTTATTATATCTAATACGTTAAATAGATTTTATAGAATAAATAAAACAATCCGAAGGAAATATAATTTAATAGGAGATTCCATATGATTTCAGCACAAGGTAAAAAAAGTTCTGAATAAATATTAATCGAATACGACAAAACAATATACCATAGAAAACTGAAAAAAGAGAGTTACAACTACACATTCGATCGTTCATTGTCTATAAAGAACAAAATGAAATGAATAATTGCTGAGAGAATGCTTCAGTATTTTCACTGTGGTATGATTGTAGCCTACAAGGTGAAAGTAGGGTAACCTGTAACAATGTAATTTTTAGAGGATCTTGATGTTAAAGGTACACCATGTAATAAAATCCCGTTCGATAAACATTTGTAAGATAATATTAGAGAGAAAATGTATATCCTTTAGTCTATTAGGTTTTATAGATGGTAGGCTGGAGACTACTATTTTATATTTTAACAAGTATAATTATGAGTAATTAGCATCTGTTATGCAAGGAAGGTTTTGTGATTATTCAACTTCCCCATACCATTTCCGAAATAATACACACAATTATTTTCTGAAGGAAAAAACTTGTTAAATATGAGTATAGATACTTTTCATTTTTTCTTCTCTATATATTACATATTCTCGCTTTCTCAAGCGAAGATGGAGTTCCACCAGATTTAAATTTAGAAGATTAATTTCTCAGAAAATAGATCAGATGATAAGCAAGTCACAATCCAGTATTATCGGTTGATAAATTTATCGCTTTGTTCAAATTCTTTTGTTGCATTGAATACAAAAACGTGCAAGGGTGGCAGTTTGTTTCGAATTCTGTTTGCCAGAATATGGCAGAATATATAGATCAGATCGACTGTCAGCATAAATATTTTGGGCACTGTTCAACAGAGAATAGAGCAGAAATTAATACCGTTCATTCCATGTAAAACAAACAGCGCAATGACTGTATATTGACACAATATTTCACAAGATCAATTATAATCAAATCACTTCTTTATATTCTTGAATAGGAGGAAGAAATTGAGCGCATAGCAATTTGTGTAAGCGAACAGTGATTGATAAAGATGACAGAGGCGTGAATGTGGGCGGGGTTACTGGTCAGTGGGAGAGAAAGGTCATGCACCTCCTCCTCCTCTGGCTGGCGTAGGAGCTCTTCATATACGTCTCCATTCATGACAACCTTCACAGTATTTTTGACCGAGGAGAGAATTATGGAGATGGAATATGTCTGAGAGCGAATCCCTCTTGTTTACTCAGCCTGTCTCCATGGTTTTAAGTCGGCAGAGTTGATCTGTTTCCTCTATACCGTTGGAGATGCAATTAACGTAGAATGTGACTGGAAAGGAGGGATGTAGGAGCATATTGGCGAAGAGCTATTTAGTTAAATGATAAAGGACTGTTGCACTAACTCTCTTTAGGAGAAAGATCTACGTGGCCCGTGGGAGTAGGTTTGGGTAGAGGATTTGGTGTCGAATAGAAGACGGGGATGATTGAATTTGGGGAGATAGAAGGAGGACCCATGGTTGAGAAGTTATTTTTCCGCGGTCAATTCGTACGAGAGAGGGATCGGGACTGATTGGAGAGGGATTCAGTGAAATTAGAAGCAATGGAGACTAGGAGGGTGCCTCATCATAAAGGAGATGAGGCCGAACGGTTGCTCTCCGAAGAACAGCAAATAATGAACGAGAGATAGTCGCCAGAAAAATTAAAAATGTATATATGACGTAAAAATCTAAAACTCTCGGTTACATTAGCGTTGAAAAAACGATTTTCACACCCAAAATGTAGACTTTAACCATTAAATCCATTAATTATCGAATAGAATTCACCTTTGCCCATTAATTATCGAATAGAATTCACCTTTTCGTGAGTGAGATTTCGTAATAATTTCTGGGTTGCACAATTTTAGAAGTAATAAGAATGCATTTATTCAATATAACAAGTGAAAGAAATTTAGAGAAGCATAATTACGAGGAATTATCATGGGCATTGGCGGAAGATCATCTTAGATAAATTCATACGTAAGAAGCATTTTGAGGATAATTGTGCTTACTTCAGGTCTATCATTAAATATGGTCGTTTTATTTCCTTTCGGTACATTATTAATTTTCAAATTCGTGGGAAATAATTTTGCTGATTTTGCGTCCTGCTAAGAAGAAAAATTTGGATTATATATTGCTATATATGATTTGTTATTAAATGAATTATTTTCCGCAAAATGTTAATTTGGAATACAAAAGTTTCTAGGATAACGGCAAACCCATGATCTAATTACCCATCAATTTAAAAAATGAAGGAAATCAAAGATTTTTGAGAGTGGATTTATAATGTTAATTAGTATGTTAAATTTAAAAATGCAAGGTATGAAAGTTCAATTATAAAACCAGATTATCTATTAAAATCTAAAGTTAATAAGAGTGTATGAGGGAGTATATTTCAAATACTTTCATTGTAGAATAATTAATGGAAATAATGTTGTATGAAAATAATTACTAGCTTATATTTTATTAATGTAATTTCTTTTATTTTTACCATAGGGATTAAATAAATCATTTTAGTTAACGTTTATTTCTCTCTAATTTTATATTTTTACGTAAAAAAATAATATCACATTGAGTGTTAGCATTCTCAAGTGATAAAGTACTGCATATTCTTACACATTTCAAACTATAACTGTTTTCAAGAGTTATTTAAATTATTATCGTGGTTTTTAACAGATTTTTAAATATCTGTAGATTTTTAGTGAAGATTATTGGGATTTATGTAACTGAAAGAATACTGAAACGACGTATTTTTCTCGATAATAATAAAACCTTATTTAAAACAAACTTTTGACCTGATTTTGCCCCCTATAATCGAAGAACTCACTTGCTAGAATTATATGATAATAGGTCACGGCAATGCCATGCAGGTTGGAGTAGAACTTTCCTAAACGCAACAGCCACGGGAAGCCTCCTGATAATCGTTCGTGTACCTTCTCCTTGCTATTTATCGTGGTTGACATAAAATGAATACCTGGCAGATATTTGTGATTTTTATTAATATACAATGAATAAATCCAAACATAAACATTATAAATAAAAATCATTAGTAAGAGGGCTTAAAGTATCTAATATCCGTGCGTTATACCGGCTCTAATATTGTCATTCTTAGATGACGCGTTTTCACAATAAGGATTCGTTCCAGGTAGCATATTGCTCCTTTTAAAACGGCTCATTTGGGAATTTTATTTTATCCCGATAACCATTGTAGCGGAGCTATTAAAAATTATCACCGGAACCTAAACCCATCATCAAAGTTGATCATCACCTCGTTGGCGGGAGACGATATGCATACATACGACCTTATTTTCGGGAGAAATTGTGACTTATTAGTCCAGCATATATTAAATTTACTTATACCCCGTCAGAGATCGCGTCAGCCTACTGTGCCCTTAATACTAAGTGCAAAACGAAAGTAGCTCATCCCCTTTTCAGCCAAAAGGTAGATATTCAAGTGAAATTAAATTTAGTAGATTAAGTGTATCATATATTTACCTTCCATTTCTTTATTGTTAATATACTAATTAAAATGTTCAATGAAGTCATTCAGGAATTTTTTCCGTCGCATCGCTAGTTTGCAAACGCAACTATTTGCGGAATTCCATCGCTTTATCGCAGAACCACTGACAGACAGCGGCCTTACATGTAGATTCCAGAGCATGCAGTTTGTAATCCAAACCTTTCTGCCAGTGATTACCACGTACTCTACTTAAGAAGTACCAAATGGGCAAAGGCTTATGTGTCTCAGCGAAGAATAATTCTGTAATGCGACAAAATTCTCGCACTGCTGTGGTGACTACGCGGAAAACCAGTAGAAGGTGAAAGGAATATTTAATTTACTCTTATTTCAGCATGTGTACTACTATGGTTGAAAGAAAGTGACAAAGACCTTTGGATTCTCCCTTATAGAATCACCACATCTATGACCGTTGTCAACATTTGAATTGTAGTCTCCTTTGGAGAAATTGTTACATCTTAAGCAACGCCTCAGAGGCGAGAAAACTGAGGAAGACATCCAACGCCTTCTTCCCTCTGCATTCTCCACGCTTCCACGTATTCAAATCGGATCCTTCCCTACAGCAATCCTATCTAGGCATTCCACTCCGCCTCCTCTAGAACACCGTTTGTTTTATCAGTGTGGTTTCCACACACGCAAAAACACACTAAACATCCCACCGGACGACTGTGAATTGGAGCAGGCTGAGTGTGTAAGCGCGGTTGGAGATGGACCCCCGAGGTGCATAGCGAAACCGCATAATAGAGACGCCGAGGAAACGTGACTCATTCATGTACGAGGATGTTTTTAATTTGTTTAAAATCCTTCGGAAGATTCTTTTCTTCTCAAAGTTTCGATGACGGAATGTAACCGTCCTCTGGGGTGAACGACTTGGACGGAAAAATCGAAACTGTATTGAATTGAAACTGCCTCGATTTTTTTTCAAATTTGTAGAATATTGACTAATGGTAATCGCACAATATAATATTAGAGCAAGAAAATCAGGACGCGCTGCCACATTTTCCTTCTTCCATTTTACATTTCCTTAAAAACTTTTTAAATAATCATCTATGTGTAAAAAAAGTGCCCTGATTCCTGTCTATGCTTTATTTACCCCATTGTAACACCAATAAGCAATTCTGATCGTGTTCAACAAATCAAAACTGAAGGTAGCTCTTTTCGTTGAACTATTTATAAGGAATTATAAGGAATACAGCCATTAGAAGCTTCCTAATCATCAAGAATGTCATTAGGGTAATTTTTTTAAGAAATGTCGCCTGACTTTCCTCTTAAACTGGAAAATTTGCATTATCAAATATAAATAAAGAAAATCAAATTATCTAAGCACGTCATTCGAACTACTATCAGTAGTATTGTATTTAAGCAAAAAACGTATTCACGTAATACATGTGGCAAACGATTCCACGAATAGTAATGAAACAGTTTTTTTCTCGGTTGTTTTATAAGATAAATCTTTTAATTCGAAATGTGTAAACCCATAACTAATATATAAAAAATTGCTGTAATGTAATGGAACCACTTCTCAAAAATTGTTTATTTTTGAAGACAACCTCACTCCTTCAATAATTGTTTGTAAGTTAACCAGATTACTATTTTAAACAAGTAATGCATGAGGTTAACAAATAAGACATAACTGTCGATGATTGACGAAAAATGATTACGTTTTCTACGAATTAAGATATTATTTAGATGTATTTGAATATATTCCTATTAGGATATCTATGAGTAACAAAAGTTATCAGCAACACCCACATCTTTCACGGAAGTTAATTCCGGATGGATAATTCCATTCCGTTTCCTTCAATAAAAAGCACCTCTTTGGATAAACATATAACTCCGCTAGAAACGGAATCATTACCCTTCCTTCCATCCTTCCCTTTATGGTGGAAGATTAACGGCTTTTGATTCCCTTCAGATCAGCCTCGCAAGCGCCTCATTCATAAAAGCGACCTTGGAAGTCTCATTCCTGTACCGCGCTTCAAGACGACTCTCATACTCATCTGGCGATATTAACAGGTTTCCAACAGCGTCCGTGCCTTCCACCCACGCGTGCCTATCGCTCCCACCCACGGGACACGACTTCCCTTCTCACCCTCCATTAATCATTGTTAGAACCGTGTCGGGAGCGACGCATGCTTTTTGCCACTCTTCTCCTCCTAATCCCAAAGCCGCGGAATGGAATTCATTCTCGCTGTTATCCCTCGGTAAAAGAGTCGCTCGTTCGTCTTCCTAGATGTCACTAGTGTAGGCGCTGTTGCGTGGAGCTGATTCTTCCGCCGGGATGGTAATTCCACTGAGGCGGATGCGGAAGACGTTTTTACATACTGCTCTTTGAGGGCGCTCTTTGAAGAGTGAGATTCGGCAGATAAATTACAAAGTTTGAGGGAGCAGCTGCATCTGCGGTGCACGGTTTCCATGCTCCCTTAACTCTCTATGAAGTAATTAGTTTATGCATGGGATCGGTCCTCAAAGTAATGTAAACCGACGCGTTTCTTTCCTTCGCCCGCAAGTAGTGAGATTTATTATGTATCAACTGGATGGAATGCGAGACTAAGTTGACGAGCAAACGCTATTTACGTCGCGTGCACTCATTTTCTAGCCATGAATGTAGTGCATAAGAGAAATAATCTTTTACATTCCCGGTATGATTCTTTGACTTTGTGCTCTCACTGGAAGGACCACTTGGCATGAACTTATTCTCGTGAGTTATTTGGAGCTGCAGCGATACAGTCACTTTTCAATCGCATAAAGACAACGCATATGAACAAGTTATTACATATCATCACATTTTTGGGGACATTCAAATCATCATGATGAAAAACGAACATTTTTATATTTTCGTGTTTGAACTATTTTTCGGAAAATGCATAACAATTTGCACTAAAACACATAAAAATTATTTTAATCAAACATACGGCACATTTTACTTCGGTCAAATATCCATGGAAAACGACAATGTACAATTCTAAAAAAACCATCATTTTTACAAGCGCAGATCTTTGATAGGAAAGAGGCTACTTCATTTATATATTTTAAATCTATTTATACAACGAGGATAAATTCGTACATAAGGTGAGTGAAATTTGAATATTGCTAACATTAATTGCTAGCATTAACGTAGGTGGCAGCGGTCTGTGAACCACATACAAAATAAATGGTGAAAATCAGGGCCATACCAGGATAAATATATTAAACCCATATACTATGCTAAATGGGGATCGTGTAAAAGTATGCATTAGAACAGCCTATAGAGATCAATGTGTATTCTTGATTGAGTGAAAATTATATATAAATTCAAATGGGAGTACATTGGGAATGACTATCCATGAGAAGGTTTAGTTACAAAATAAAAATTGTCGACATCAGTCAATACTATACATAGTTACATATAAAGTCATTGGAGTGGAGTGAGAAGAACAAATACTTTAGACTTATGAAAGTAATGGAATTATTGATACTTGAAGAGATGTACAGAAAAAAAGAAGTGGTTAGAAGTACCGAGTACTCATAAGTATGTCTCATGATAAAATATAATCTTTAAGGAATAACAGGTGTGAAAAAACCGGCATGAATGGGTCTCAGACTTCCCGCGCAGGTACTCTAACCACTGAACTACCATGTCGCATCTCTTCCATACTGTTCGAGTACCAGCCATGTCGCTATTTTTCATACCTACTATTCCTCGGATTTCAGACGCACGGCTTTTCCGTGCTATGTCATTCACCTTTTCGTAACCCTGAAAAAACTTAAATATTTATAACGTGACCTACTAACATAAAAAACTACAACTAGATGTCGTGTAGATTTACATATTTGTGCGTTATTTAGTTCTTCATAGAATAGGCTACCTTATCCCCCAAATTTTATCAAGCAGGGCGCTTAATCCGGAAGTTAAGAGGGTTTCTGAAGTAGTCGCGTGAATTTCTAACTTCTGCAGAGTGTATTTATTCATTGAAAATTATAATGATTGTACGTAGTATTAAAGATGACCTTACAAAATAATTGGATGGAAAGTTAATCAGGATTTCTTATTTTCATCGTCTAAAATTTATTATGGCATTTATATCTCATCCAGTTAACCCTGCGTAAATCATCTTGTAATAATACATACTTAAAATTTCTTATATGTAGAAGATATGAATACAATACTCATAAACCCAGTATTTCCCCATAAGATAGAATTCGAATACGTTTGCAGTTCGTCTTAACCGAATTGAAGAGGATGGTAGTGAGGGATTGGATCTGCGATTTGACGTCATCGTGAACTCCCTTGCCAAGTTCACTGCATGCATCTGACCGATGAAGTTGAGCTAAGTGGGATAACTTTGGCGTCTAGAGTCAGCGTTTAACTGAGTTCTTCTTTCTTAATATGCGGGAATGCTGCAGAGGAATCATCCAAGTCCTCGCGAGATTCAGGGTAAATAAATTACGATTTCCAAGAAGGTAATGGAACCACTTCTCAAAAATTGTTTATTTTTTAAGACAACCTCACTCCTTCAATAATTGTTTGTAAGTTAACCAGATTACTATTTTAAACAAGTAATGCAAGAGGTTAACAAATAAGACATAACTGTCGATGATTGACGAAAAATGATTACGTTTTCTACGAATTAAGATATTATTTAGATGTATTTGAATATATTCCTATTAGGATATCTATGAGTAACAAAAGTTATCAGCAACACCCACATCTTTCACGGAAGTTAATTCCGGATGGATAATTCCATTCCGTTTCCTTCAATAAAAAGCACCTCTTTGGATAAACATATAACTCCGCTAGAAACGGAANATCGTAATTGTCTAGGCAACGTGCTTACTACACGAACTACTACTACAGAACTATAAAACATAGAATACCAAGAACCTCTCATCTCTTAAAATATTTATAAGAATTGGTTTTGCTTTGTTTGTTTGATTGATATGTAAATTTAGATATCAATCAATATCAACCGAAACCTGATATCTATTCCATCGTATACTACTTAACAGGCTACCATTTGATAAACTTCCATGGGTTATCGCAGGCAGGTTATGTCAATCGTTTCAAGAATTGGCTTGATTTGAAGGAACTGGTTGAAAATTAAAGGTAGATAAGAACAACCAAATAAAAAATAGCTTGAGTATCTATACTCTAATCTCTCCACTGGGAAACAAATGGTAATGCGTTTGAATTTGTAATGAATCTTTTCGCTGGCATACTTGAACCACCCGGCTAACTGCTTCAGAATTGAGCAGGAAGAGAAGCTGTGAATTACTACAAAGTATCTCCATTAATTCTCCACTGACGGACCAAATGCCTTTGCAATAGATAAAGCACTCCACGAGATGTAGGCTTCCAGATTACCTCAATGTATTTGGGTATATATCTTCTTGCGTAAGCGTGCCAATACCGCAGATGCTTGAGATGCAGCTAATCGCTGCTCCCTGCTCGCTCTTTTCTCATTTAAAGTTCCGAGTAAAAGTTTTACATTCTCCATTTTTACTCGCTTAGATGGAGCAAGATTTATCATTTATCGATTATCTAGAGTTTAAAAAGCCCATGAAGAAAAGGAAAACGATGTAAGAATAGCTATGGAACGGTTTCATACCCTATACTACGGATAAAAAAAGCTTCAAATTCTTAGTACAAACAAACTGCAGTTAGGAAGGATTTTGAAAATTTTAAAGCCTACAGCGTTGTTAAGCGGGTTTTAACCGACTTCAAAAGATTAACAAAAATATATGGAAGTTTTGACTCATTCATGTAATATTTCATTCGTAAAAACTTCAATGTTATTCGAGCGTGCAGTCATTTTATCTACTGTATATCGCCACGTATAAAATAAGAAAACTAAAAATTACGATCTAAATTGGCATTGTAGAAATAGATGCGTCAGTTAAAAAGTTACACTTGAATAACACTAAATCTAGTATGCAGCATCACGAACAGATAAAGCACCAATCACCTATATATTAAACAACTACCTCTACTACCTGACCTAAAACACAGCTTACGTTTTCGATATAGCTATAAAAATAGCTATATGAATGCAAAAATTAAAATACTTCCAAACGATGAAAACTTTCGTACTGAGTGATTTCTTTTATTATTTCTTTATTAAGTAATATCTGTGATGTAGAAAAATAGCATGGATCAAAGAAGTAGATATAAAATACTCCTCTGATTGATTGAAAATATTAGTGTTATTTTAAAAGGATTTAGGAAAGGTGTTATAACTTTGCAGGGTAAAGCCATTCGGTTGAATCCCACGGCGCAGTTCAGTGGTTAGAGTACCTGCCCGGCAAGTGGGAGACCTAGGTTCGAGTCCAAGTCATGTCGATATTTTTTCACACTTGTAATTTTAAACATCACATTTCCTCAATGCCTTCATAACTTATTGTAATGTATCAGATGATCAAAATATAGCATATGACTTTCAACTCTCCTCAAGTTCACTTCTACTACATGTAAAATGTTACACAAGCTAGTTGGGAGAATTAGTAAAACGGTATCTTTTAGATGATTACACTTTGGAAGACAATGGAGTGATTGCCATTTTGCAGACGTGAAAGCAAACTGAGAGACGATGGATCCATAAATTATAGCACGGCACGATTAACGTCATCAGCGTAAATCTTCCCTTTCCTCTGGCGAGGGTCCCAACTCCCCACGGGTCCATTCATAGGGAGGTGTTTTCCGTAACGAGATCGGGATGGTAATGCAACACTCCGGAAGTGATGTTATTGTACTTGAATTTTACGCACGAGGATGTACATAAAGTCTGAGGGCTTTGAATTTCGAGATCCACCTAGAACTGAGGTTATCCCATAAGCAGCTGAGAATCTGAGACGACTAAAGGGACCTGGGATCCAAGGGTGATACCCTTTGCAAGCGACGGATTAAAATCTTCAGCTGCTTCGCCTCATAGATCACTGCAACGAGGTTGAAATAGCACTTCTGGAGTCGGAGAGGAAACATGGTGTGAGGCATGTAAATACAAGCGTTAAAATCACTGGTATGAAAAAATGGAACCTTGGCAGAGAATTCAAGGGAAATGTTACATTATATAATACAATATTTAATACCTATGAAATATTTAAATTACAAAATATACACCCATGAAATTATATTTTTCCTCAATGCCGAGCTTTCTTAACATGCCCATAGGCATATAATACGTAACTAGAGTCTTCGTGGATACATCCGGCTGAGAGAATACATCTATGTTTGTAAGTACTTGCATTTAAATATTTTCTGAATGTGTGTTTAAATATGCTCCTTGTAATGCATCAAATTATGCCTTCATTTATGATTGTATCATAATGGAAATTTTCTGGCCACAATTTGGACTTCCTCTATACTTGTTATGGACCAATAAATTTATTATTTTTCCTTTGCTTATCTAACATCAGTCTTTATTATAGCAGAATCAAACTTGCTACTTTCTTTCGTTAAGTTAGGAGTTTTTTCGTTTTTCAAGTATCTAGACATGGAGGTATTATTCCATTTTATTTTACAATAAGTTACATATAATGTTAAAATGTTCTTAATTTTGCATTAAATAAAACGTATGCAAGTATTGAGACCTACCTAACGTTATTACATCATCCTGGCATTTCTTTTGGAAACTGCATCTACTTATATAGGCTACCAGCTAACAATAACATTTATATCCGGAAAAAATTTCATTAGGTGAACAAAAAATATAGATTTAACTCTGTTGAACAATTCGGCAAAAACTATTCTTTCTATACGACAGTAAAGAGTGAATTTATTTTGACTAAGAGTAAGTCCGAACTGAGGTGATTTCAAAATAATTTATTGAGTTGAGATAATTTAATAATGTGCTGAAAATCTGACAAAAACAGGATGAACGAATAAGGAGGAAATCAAGATGGGACAAGGAATACTGTTGAACTCATCCGGGGAGAATAAGAAAAATAAAAAGTTCATCTATTTCAATTTTATAGAGATTTTATGGCTGACTTTCTTATTTTTAAATCAGGTTAAATCTGGCCAAATTTAAAGAATAAGCTTCAGCTTGAACATTTTTTAGTGTGGAAGCTAAAATAGAGCAAAGATATTTAATTAATATTTTCATATTTTTATGATTAATACACGAACTACTACTACAGAACTATAAAACATAGAATACCAAGAACCTCTCATCTCTTAAAATATTTATAAGAATTGGTTTTGCTTTGTTTGTTTGNATGTTAAAATGTTCTTAATTTTGCATTAAATAAAACGTATGCAAGTATTGAGACCTACCTAACGTTATTACATCATCCTGGCATTTCTTTTGGAAACTGCATCTACTTATATAGGCTACCAGCTAACAATAACATTTATATCCGGAAAAAATTTCATTAGGTGAACAAAAAATATAGATTTAACTCTGTTGAACAATTCGGCAAAAACTATTCTTTCTATACGACAGTAAAGAGTGAATTTATTTTGACTAAGAGTAAGTCCGAACTGAGGTGATTTCAAAATAATTTATTGAGTTGAGATAATTTAATAATGTGCTGAAAATCTGACAAAAACAGGATGAACGAATAAGGAGGAAATCAAGATGGGACAAGGAATACTGTTGAACTCATCCGGGGAGAATAAGAAAAATAAAAAGTTCATCTATTTCAATTTTATAGAGATTTTATGGCTGACTTTCTTATTTTTAAATCAGGTTAAATCTGGCCAAATTTAAAGAATAAGCTTCAGCTTGAACATTTTTTAGTGTGGAAGCTAAAATAGAGCAAAGATATTTAATTAATATTTTCATATTTTTATGATTAAAATGGACCGTTATCAGGGATGGATGGTGAGTATGGCTGTTAACATAGTAACAAATTTGGTGGGAGGAGAATTAGAACTAGGTCGATTTAGGCACGATCCAAAAAATTAGTTAATGATATTCCGTCCGTTAAAACATCACGATACAAAGTTTATGCCTCTTAAATAATTGGTATCAGTTCAGTTTCAATATAATGAAAAGTATTTTTACTAAAATCGATTCTGTATTTTCTAGTTATGGCAAAAATTATGGCATTGGAATCGTCTGGATATGGAGAATAAGTGTTCCTTGCAAAGTCGTAAAAGATGACTAAAGAGCAACTAATTACTATTTTGGATAACTGAAATATTTCCTAATAAAGCCATAATTACTGCAGAAATGCTAAATTGCTAAATCTACCTAACAGTCATTCAGTGACATTTGCTTTTTGCTCCTTCACATTTCAACGTATTACAAAGTCGAAAATAACCTGCTGTGCCCCAGGTGTGAAAAGGTTATACTACTGTGTAAAGAAACGAGGCACGGTCCCGAAATGATTTCCACCAACAAAACCACGCACACAAGTTCTCCGCTCGCGAAACGCTTATCCATTAATGCCCATGAAATGTTAATACAAACGCAAGTGCTTTACGGTAGGGTAAAATCAGAACGTCTCCTCATCGTTTCCTCTTAAATGGGTCATCTAATGAATTCTTCAATAAAACAATCTCTTAACGGCGGCGGAAGGTGGTAGTCTCCTGCGCTTCTGTTTCTCTTCCGTTATCTATTATCATTCTACTCCACACGTTTATCCTCTACTCCTCCCCTTTCTCAATTCGCACTTGCTTTCTATTTTACCCTAACAACGCTTTCATATTCCAAATATATTCCTTTATCAACATCATAATCATGAATCAAGAGATTGCAAGCAGTCCTTTCCATGGGTTAACCATTTCTTTCCAACTATATATTTAATAATTGCACTCGAACGTTTGGGCTAATCAATTACGCTAGTATGTTTTCGTACACTTCTGAGTCATAGGTTTATTAATAATCAACTATTTTTACGAGTACAGCCACTAAATTTAAGCATTCGTAGAATGCGTGGGAAACTATTATAACTAAATGAATCCCACTGTATTTAAGCACCCTCAAATAAAGTGTATCGAGACAGATGAGTAACCTACCTATTTGCATTACCTAAATACTCTAACAAACGACTTCTGTATACCATTTCATTAACATAACAAAAACACATAAATGTTAATTTTACGTTATGTCTGTGAGCAAACTCGGCATTAACAAAAGCTTTTACAAAAAATTTAAATCTGCATTATTCTAATGTGTAATTTATGCTATACAAATTACTGTACTAGAGAGATATCAGTCACTTAGCGATGTCATAAAATTACAACCTTAAAAAACTCCATACTTAAATAAAATAATCAAAAAATATTAAAATACTTTTGAATATTTCATAGCTTCATTTCAATCTCAACTATGGAGTAATTTTCTCTCCGAATTAGTTTACATTGAGAGGAACGGCCCGGAAAAATCACGCAAACAACTCCTTTTTAGTATATAAAGACGTTATTTAATAATTCACAAATTTCAAAAATACGAATTATCGTAATATCAGAAATAATAGTAATTGATTTTAATAATAGTTATTATCATAAATAACGAATTAAACAGAAGTAGTTCGAGGATAGGATAATTATTTTATCATAACACTTGCTTGTATCTTCCCTGCAGCTAGATGTGGAAGCATAGGGTAAAGATGGCTATAGGCATAATTGGGCATGGGCAAGGTAAATAAAGCCCTTCCCTTCCTGTGCTAACTAATGTAACGTTATAATAACACGCTCATGACGAGCACCGCCGGATTTCTCACGTAGACTACAGACAGCAAGAAGGAAGAAGCTAATCCTAAACTATTCTTCATTAAGTCACGAGAAAATTATTCAAGACCAAAACATTATGAACGTAAGTGATTATGATCACCAATTTTTGTAGTTATGAAAATTAAATCCATACACGATCGATTTTTCAGGAGCTGTTAATTTTCTGCTTCGGAAAGTATTTATCATTAAATGAAAGTTTTTGTATAATTATGAATACTCTATTATGTTTTCTCAATTAAATATGCTTGCAAAGAATCAAAAGAGTATTCATTTTTTCTGATACAATTAATATTCAGCTTCATCCACAGATTATATTAAACGTTTTGTTTAGTCAATTTACAACTTCATGATTTGTTTGATGCATTCATATTTCCTCTTTATCTCGTATTACGTGCTTATTATTTTCGCGAGGAATGGATTCTTTTTACCATCCTCTTTTTATTAAAATAAAGTCACGAATATGGCTTAACCTTACTTTCCCTCTTTGTTTAATTGACATTTATTTTATTATTTTATATTGACATTTATTTATTATTTTATATAATTTAATGACAAATTATATGATCCCTTGCTTCATACCGTGATCCATGCTGTTTTTATAATTTAGAATGTGAGAATACATGGGGAAAGTATCAGCTATTGCAAACTATCAGCCATTTTCCTTACAGTCATCACAGGGGTATTTTCTGTGCCGTATATTCTAAATAATAATATAAATCACTAATTTAGACATGCATATATTTCATGATAAAATAACCCACCAATTTGTAGCAATATACTAAAATCTATTATCTAAGTCCCCACTTAAGTATAAACTTTGAGAGATGGCAGTGTAAGTTGCTAAAACTTCAAAACTTATCTTCATATCTATATTATAAATTACGTGGGACATCCGTAATAATTTGCATATCTACAAAATGTATTAACTATTTATTAACTAGAACATATAGACGAAGATTTTATATCTCATTCCTGGCGCAATGCATATAGGGATTGTGAGTGACCGTCATCTATAAAAATGGAACCGAAATGTAAAACATTTTAATGAGCAGGTCAATAAATAACATTTCCTTTATTTATTTGCGGATTAGTGCGATCAAGTGCTGACGAAATGTTTCAGAAAATAGTTTCTGAAGGAAATACTTTTGAAAATAGATGTAGTCAAAACAGAATTCGACAAAAACGCAAGAAGGGAGCATTTTATAGGCATAAAATCCAACTATTCTCCATGAAGTACACCTCTAAATAAACGGAATAAAGGGTGACGTGGCTTAAAAAAATCCCCCNGGATTAATCCAGCTACCAGAAATTGGTTCCGGAAATAATAATTATTTTTAAAACTTAATAAAAATTTAAAAGTTGAGAATGAAAGACATGATTATAAAAATTGGTTTCAGAAGAGATATTTCAAGAATGTTTACCTCTGACATAATACTAAATGACAAAAATCTTTTTGCAAAACAATTAATTAATCACATTATTTATTCTCAATTTTACGTGAAATATTCTTTGCTTCCATACAGTTATACTTGAATGACTTAACATTCTGAAAACTATGGTCATTTTTTATTCATACGGCCCTTTCCTTCTTTGTGTTCTGTAGACCTGCTATAGGCTCTTCAGGCGCACATCGTGGCGTGGAAAGTTTTCCTATTTCCCTTATCTTAAAATACACTCCTGTTTCATCTCCATTCATTGCTTCAAAGACACTCAGATCTGCCTTACTTAAAACTATAACTCTACTGGAAAATATACCAATTACTCTTAAACAACAATTCGCTCTTCTTAAACTATTAAGAAGGTAGCTGTTTCTTACCTACGGAAAGTTTTCAAAGTTCATACCTTTCCCATATAAATTCATTTATCCACTCCACTCCATCATCTTCTGCCCCTCAATCCCATCTCGTCTTCCAATTCTCCCTCATCTCTCCTTCATGAAAGCGGAGATATATCCTAGCAAAGAACCGGAGAGCCATTATCCGGAGGGACAGGGCCCTGCTATATACCTTAAATTCGTAATGTTAACTACATCCGGTCCCTCTTTCCCAGCCTCCTGATCACTCACAAAGCCCTTCGGAGAAACGTGTAATTTACGGATGGGGATGACCTCCCACACTCTTTCCGTTCTCTTCATTCCTGACGTCTTTTTCCTCTTCTACTCCGTTCTCGGCTTTCTTTTTCTCACGCCATTCCCATAGCGTACGCTTAGGAGGCTATTTTTTCGCCCCTAAATAATTCGGATCACGATTAACGAAGCTGCTACTCGCAATTACCTCGGGTGGAGTTGGAATGTTTATTAGCCGTTTGATGGCTTCCTCAAATTACATTCTTAGCGATGGGCACTTTTAATTTTGAGAGAGAAAGTTTTCTACTCTGGCCTTTCGTCGCATTGCGAGATTTAAAGTGGAAGATGGGAAATCAGCGAAATAGTTTACAAGAAGTGGCCTTTAATTAATTACCTTTAATGGGCAATGAATCCATTTAAGGTAATTTAACACTAAATGGAATTACTATAAGTCGTAGTATTTGATTTTATAACTATTTCCAAGGGTATCATTATAACGCAGAGATCGATTACAGGGCTTTTTTATAATTTTAAGTATAATTTACTTAGCTTCCTTTCACAAACATACTTAACATTAAAATGTATAATTTATCCTACATTTTGAGTTATTATATATAAAAGGATTCATAGCTTTTTACCCTACTAGTGCTAAATATTTTTTTTATCTGGATTCATATCATTCAACCACACTCAAAAACCTTATAAAAATTTAAACGTGCATAAAAATGTTAATTTTACTATTTATATTTATTATAGTAAGGGAATTTCGGACTCATGAATGGCCAAGAAGGTAGCGCGTCAGCCTTTGGTGAAAGCGGCTCCGAGATCGATTCCCGGTGGGGGATCGTACGATTGATTCGCCCAATAAAGACGTTTTTATTTATTTATTTATTTATTGACAAGACCTTAGCTGTTGAGATACCTTTAGAAAAGCCACCACTAATATCACATAAGAAATTTGATATTATGATCAAGAACAACTGGTTATAGCATGAGGGGTTGATCCTGAGAGGTTACGTATTCGAAAGATAGGAAAAGAAATTCTGTGAACTTACAGTCTAAGTATTTAACAATCTTCCGGTAATTTTTTGGCAAAGAACTTGCTACGTGTACTTTACGTGTTCTTCCTTCAATAAAAAGTCATAGAAGACTTCCTTTCTTTGAGAAATTTTTGGAATAGAATAAGATTTCCGATCATCACTCCATAAACCTCCTTTCTCTGACGATTTAATCCTGAATAAACAGGATACATTATTCTTACAATAGATAAATGTATCTTGTTCATTGTTTGCTTCTAATAATTTAGAAATAGAATCATATCTGCGTCATTCAGTACAGCAATTATGAGACTTAGTTTAGTAATTTCTCATTTCAAATCGCTTTGGCGTTCGTAACAATCTCAGGAAGGTACCATTTTCTAAATAATAAGCAGGTTTTCTAGTTTGTGAATTAAACTTCTCCTATAAATTAGAGATATCTTTTATAATTTGAAATTCACTATAGAATTAATCATTAAACTATATGGTACGGTTTAATTTTGTACTATTACTATTCGAGAATAGAATGAGTGAGATTATGGAAAGCTAAGAAAATACTAATTAAAATTCTTTTGATACAATGCAAAAGTAATCGCGAAAGCCTCTTTCTTTTGTTCCTCATTAAATCCACGCAATCAAAGGTCTTCGAAAAGAGAGAGCTCAAGTATTTTTCTGAGTTTCAAGTTAGAGGTTTAAGAGATCCCATTTAATATCAAGCATTGCCCAAATTAGGCTTCTCAATATGAGAAGCAATAATGGAATTAATTTGTCTCTTTCCAGCCTCCTTATAGATAGTTAAGATTAAGATTGAGTTAAACATTTAATATTTACTAATCCCGTAACCAACTCGAATTAAGCTATGACAAGGTTAAAAATATTCAGTATATTTAAAGAAATGCTCTTCCTTTGGCTTTAGCTTCCGTGTTTACCTGTTGATTGCTTGACGATTTACCCAAGAATCACAGGATACATTTGAGGATAGCTAAACCAAACATATTTTAACTAATTGCTAAATTCTAGCTTTAAAAATGTATTTGAACGGATGATTTACAGTAACAATTGTTCCTTGAAATTGTGCTTCGTATTCACTTCATTAAACTTGATTTTAGCAAAACCTGCTTAATTATTGCGTTTTATTTTTTCTTTTAGTATTCCAACCAATGCCGAATATTGGGAGATCGTTCATCGTGCTATATTTTGCATTTATTCGTCCATAGACGTAACAAAAATATATCAGCCTTTTTTTGTATGTAAAAGACTGGTTTAGCCAGAACCACTATTAAGGTTTGAGTTTAAATATTTAACCAATACCTTCATTGAAGTCTGTCAATCGATATGCTTGCCTATATAAGGTTTTAAGCGTTCCATCTGAAATTTATCTTCACATATACATAAATATATGTTGTATATAGAGATGCATGATATTTTGCCATTAATTTCTTAGATAAATATTTTTGAGATCTTAGCAAATACAGAGGATGCCTCATGTATACTTATAATGTGGCTATTCGAGAGACATAAAAGTGTACCCGAGAAAATATTCAAAACTAAGAAAATTACCGATTCAGCAATTGCACAGAAAAGCCATTTCACCGAAGAAACCGTTCCTGAGGCAGAATCTACCGTGTAATACACGAGTTCCGAGGGATTCAAAACCATCAAATCCTGCTAACGGAGCGTTAATTGAAATAAGAGGTTGATGCGTAGCGAAAGATAGCAAAGTGACAAATTATTCATTTCATTGCGAATCTCAATCCCGAGCATATGAGAGCCCCTCCCTTCGGTGGAACTTACCCTCAAGTATACATGAGCGGAGAAGCAGTTTCCATTAACGAGATCAGCGTAAAAAGTAACACCCCAATTTCATCATATTTTCCATTAGCTTCGGGGGCCAACCTTCCTTCACAGTTTAGCGAAGGCGATAATTTGATATTCTCTTTATCCCTGAAACGAGTCAAAGTATTGCGAGACTCCAGAGCCATAAATGCGCCGAAAAAAGAAACAAACACGTCGATTCGAGCAGTAAACATTCGACGTTAATCCGGGCGTTCTTTTCTTCATCCCCTAAATTCTCATCCCGCCTGTTTTTCCTTCACGATCGATAAGCTCTCTACTTAACACATGCCTCCCACTCTTTTTACGGCCTTGATGAGGGAGAAAACCCTTTCGAATTCGTCATATTCCTTTTCGATCCATTTCGCCCGACTTTCATCCGATTTTGGCCACCTTCGCTTGTCTTTTGTTTGGGGCCCCCAACCCACATTTTCCCTAGTTATCTTCCTCTCAAAGACCTGTCCTTTTGCCTCCACTTCGTGATACATCCCCCGCGACCCCTTTCTCCAGGGATTGACCTGGATGTGATGGAATTCCAAAAGAGATGATGGATTCCAGAACGAAGGGGAAGGAGATGAGGAAAGGAGACCCGAAGAAAAAAAGATGAGGGAGAAAAGGGGTGGAAAATCTTAGAGAGCGAATGAAAAGAGGTTGAGGAACGGGAGCTCCTTTACGTTCCCCATTAACTCGATTACAATCGATTCGGGGAAAATGAGGCGGGATGTATGTGCTTTGAAGTGCGCGGTCAAAATAAATAGGAGCCATTCGTCAGCGGGGAAAGGTAGATTTACTTCGTAAGGCCTTGATAAGGGCCCTTTATTGGTCGCAGCTGAGCTTTAATACAAAAATAGGGACGATAATTGACACATGTTCCGCCGTAACAGAAGTAAAACAAGCGGTTAATGACTGAAAGCATATGCTAAGAGAGCCCCAGAAGCATATTCTGTGCGACGCAAATCAGGAAAGCGATTTTCGAAGCAGTAATTCTCGAAAAAGTTAACACAGAACAGCTAGTGTCACAAATGAGTCAGTATCAAAAGAGCAAATACTAAATCAGCAAGATTCAAATATGAAATCATGTAAATATTAGCTTTTATGAGGATAGAGATAAATTCTAAAGGAGTGTATGGCCAATGAAATTTCTTTGGCTAAGATGACTTACGCAACAGCCCACCCTTGCACAGTCTATGTGAAATATTTACTTAGTGTTCCTTTATTTTTCATGGGTTTGGTTAGTATGAGTTTTAATGGGGCATCGTATAAATCAAGGCCAACGATGATAGGGAGTTCAAATTTAAAGGTATCATCGAATCATAATGTTCGAGGTTCGTCAACATAAAATTTAACTTCCTTATCTAAAGAGGCGCTACTGGTACTGACCCTAGTACAAAGAACCTACTTCGTTGCTTTGGGGTGTAATTTACTAGCATAACCAATAACATTCTTACTTATGCTACTCATTGTCTGAAATTTGGACAAGTTGTACACTGATCGTTATACCGCGCTTTCCTTTTACCCTGGACGCTTCCCTGTCTCTAATTATAGACATTATGAATTTAATTAATTATCTGAAGACAAATTTAAATTAGTCAAAGATATAATTTATGATTATAAGGGAAACAAATCGTTGCAGAAATCTAAATAAGTGCATTAACAATGGAACTAACAGAGTACAACTTCTTGAATGTCCAATTCCATCTTTCCTTTTACAAAGTCATATGAACTCAGATCCCCTTCTTAAAACCTCGCAAATTGCCACACAAGAATTACCTTCTCTTCATATTATTCAATAATTTTTTTCTTCTTCTTCTATTTCTTACCTAATATCTTCCCTCCATCCAAATCATTTCCAAAGCACTTCAATATAAAATCTCCCAACGCCCAATAAAGAGCACAAGCACTTCTTCTGCCTATAAATTTTCTCCTTTGTAAATTAATGACTACTTTAAATTGGTAAACTCTGAGCTATCTTAACTTCAAAATTCGACAGATAAACGTTTGAATACGTTGTATCCGTCTACAGAGGGAAACTAATAACTCCGCTCCACCTAAAAAATTCCTTGAAATTCATCTACCTTCCCTTTCGGGGGTATACCAACCAAAGGAGTCTCTAAAAGCTTCATTATTTATTCTTATTTTTAGCACCTAGCCCAGGGAAGCTTTCCCCCTTTTACAAAAATATCAAGGATCCTCTGCTATTTCTCCGAAACACCAAAACAGTTCGCATAATCTCTCTTGTTTCTTTCCTTCTTCATTCCATTCGAATTCAGATTCATCCAAACCTCTGTACATAAGCTAAAAAATCACAACAAGGGGAGGGAGCTGAGAGAGAACTCAAAAGCTCTCTGATATCGATTCCGTGCCCTTTTATTCCGAAAATGTTCCCGAGGAGAAGTATCGTAAAAGCCGCTTAAAGAATCGAGGACTTTTTCGTCAAATGAGTCGAACACGCGCGCTTTTTAATTCCTTTTAACTCGATCCAAGGAAACAATTACGAGGAAAATAACATTGGCTTACGTTTTTCTGGAACGTTACGCTAGGAAATGGAAAAAGCGCGTGCCCGCCATGAATGCTAAGCTGTGATTAAAAGTGGCAGTTTTAGATCGTTGGCAATTGTGCAAAAAGCGCAGAAATAGCGAAGAACCGCTCTCTGCTGTTTCGAATGAGCGAATGGCTGCTTAAGTGAATACTCGATGTTAGTATTTCGAACCAATGAAGCTTCGATCGTTCAGAATTCAAACTACAGTCGATCGTTGCGCGTTACGAGTACTGTTATCGCAAAAATCTACGCAGACCAAGTTATTTTAATGTCTTGTGAATTGATCAACCTTGAAAATGAAAATATTCAAATTGTTAAAGTTTATAATCTCTTTAGATCATAAATCTAATGAGAACGGTGGCTACATTAAATTCAAATTCTGAGACTTCTCAAACTTTTCAGATATTTCGCTTGATTCCTCTTTGATTCATGCTATCGAAATACATCAGTATGTCTATATCTCAAATTTTTAATTCAGAAATATTTAAGCAGTAATCATAACGTAAAAATTTCAGAACTAAGAAGGCACATATCACTTTTCCGTAAGGATAAGTATTAAATGGTTTAAGTAAGCATGTAATTTAAGTTTAGCGTAACATAAGTATAAAGTATATAAATTTAGTGTGTACAACATACGTACAGTAGATGTAACACAAGTTACTGAGAAGAAAAAGGCTAAAGTCGCACACATCACAAAAATAAAGAGTGGGATTTGATAATGCTGTCAAACCTTCATTTCGGAAGGCAGATATTAATTTAATGTAATTTTTACTGAAATTATGTAACAATAAGAAGGCATTAATAGCTTAGAACAGAGTAGTGATGAAAAAGTTATACCAAGGATGTAATTATTACTTACAGAGTTTTCCCCGGAAATGGTACATGGTAGGTGTATAAGGTGGTTCCTATAACTACTTCAACAAGACATCAGTAATTACCTGCAATAACAAAAGAAACTCCATATTAGTATTATAAAACCTTGCACACATCCGAAAATAAATTCATTGGAACATTCAAACAATTAAAATAAATTAATTTGTGGGTATTCTATCACATAAACATTATGGATTCCGTGCTACAATAAATTATGAGCTAATACTTTTCCTATGGAATAGTAAATGGTGATCATCTTCACTTAAAATCTATAAAAAGTAACGAAATTTGTATCCCAAGATATCAATGAAGAACAGCATATTTGTATTTGCTGTTTATTTTCAAATATTACGAAGACCTCCTTTTTCGTGAGGACTTAGCCTAAATGGTTCGCACCATGATAAATCACCATAGATAAATGGACTTTTCTCCATATCATGAATAGCCAAGTTGTCTATTTCCCTTAAAAGTTTATAACATTCCTTTAAGCAGAACCGGCCTTGAATTTTTCGTTGTATTAGAATGGTTAACCCATAACATACTAAGAGGGGTCCTGGAAGGACCCGAGAATTACATTTTAGTGAGTCTGTAAATATAACAATGTTTTTTTCTTTACCTTTATATGTAACCCTCATCATTTAAGTAAAAAAATATAATTCGTGTTTTAGAAAACTCTTTCATAGAAACATAAATAAATAAAACTTCCTTTGGGTCCCAGTAGGACCCCGATTGGTATACTACGTTACTAGTTATGCTTTCCCTACCCCGTCATAGCTTTTTCGTAAATATACTCTCTGATCGAGCTCGAGCTTTAAAAGAAAAGGTTGAGCTTCTATACGAAATCTATAGCAAGATTTATAATGTTAAACGCATTTGTGCGACTTTTTTCGAAATTGGTAATATTATATAGGTAAAATTTAGTTTACTATTACTACTATTAAAATAAAGAAACAAAATATCGTTGAATAAAATATGCTTGGGTTAATGTCTTTCAGAAACCCAAAAAACCTATTTTAAGTAATTTACACCAACAAACAATTAATATATAAATGAAAAACCTTGGGATCCTCCGAAGACCCCAGCTTGATGAGCAACGATGACAAACAAGGCTTGTTACGTTAAGGGTCAAGCAATAAAATGGCGGCATTATCATAACTTGGTCGAGAATTTCTCAATCAGGGGAAAACCATTTCATAACGCAGATGTTAGAAAAGGGATGAATAATTCAGGCAGAAAAGAAATAATTGGGGAAAATGGACTAAAGTTAAGTGATGTATAACAAACTTGAGAGAAGGAGAAGAATGAAGAAAGAGCAACGCAGAGAAGAGTCGCACGGGGACTTGTTTCCATGGTTTCTCCTCCAATCCCCCTTAATGTACCTCACGATCCCTTCTCTCTCTTCTTTTTCCGGATCAGGGTCAGAAAAAGTTAAAATAAGGGATGATATAGAGGAGGTATCAGAGTAAGTGACGGAAAGAAGATAACCAAGGACTGAGGGAGCTTACCGTCATTTTTCCCTGCCAACTTGCCCTAAAATAACGAGCCCCTGCCTTTAGGCATAGCAACCAACGATTTTCCTTCCTATGATTTGCCGCCGAACGCTCAAATGGCCTTAGCATACGACCTCTTTAACTTCTCATTATGGCATAGAGCTCATTTTTTTCAGCCTTAATAGTCTTTCGTAGCCAATGAACTTACGTGTTTAAATTGATGGCGAGAAACTATACTTTAAAGAATTTATGAAGAAATAGTCTTTCCTATTTTTATCATTGGCACAACTTTAATTATTGAAAAATAATTCCTCGATGCAAATAAAAAAATGTAATCCTTCTTAAGGTTGATATTCGTTTCATTTATTTTAAAATGTATAATTCATTATGAAAAATAATTTCCTGTCTTTCAGCTTAGAAACATAAGTTTTCTACCTTTCGGTAGGCTCGTGTTTCCCCTTATATTCCCTTGTCAACGCCATTTCTTTTGCCTCCTGGTAACTTACCCCACCCTTTATGTCATCTAACAACTTATGTCTTTATTTTTCCATCTTCTTTTTCTCTGCGCAGATAGCACTGTACCTCTTACTCTCTTGAAGTATGAATGCTCTAGTAGCAATGTTTACTGCTCCGAAGAAGGAAACGCAACCATGTACGTATGTCGTAAAATACCCGTTCCTTTTCAGTGGTTCTGTTACTCTACTTCTGTCATTCTAGCAGACTCATTGCAGTAGAATAGACCTAACGTAGATATAAACATACGAACATACGTGTGCCTCGTAATTTCTGAAATACGTGCGTAGTCTCTCGAGTGGTCTGTTTTCTTTGCAGTGGAGTGCCTTTCGTAGTACTGAGGGATCGTAACATAGATAACTCTATTATAATAATGGATAGATAACTATTTAGTTGACTTTTCTCCTGAAGATGACAACGTAGTTGCCAAAATACGCACTGAAAACAATACTTGCAAAGCGCAACCCTAAACCGCCGCTGGTTAGAATTCCTTAACGGTTAGTATGCTTGGGAAAAAAAGGCTTTTTGGAGCTTTTTTTCGAACTCAAACGTCTTACCACAGCCTTGTTCCTTTTCGTTACAGATTCAACCAGGATTGGTAATCATTACTCAATTAAGCTAAGGAAAAATTGAGCGTTTGCTCCCTAAATCATGCGCAATATTACAACAATCAGAGAATCTTCGAACGTACGAATTTACGAGAATGTGTTAAAGAGTAAAAATGCGCACCCACCCAGATTTACAGAAGAGAAAAATAGAGGAGCTACTGGGACTTCATCCGAGGTCTCCGACTTTTCGGGCAGGACAGCTAACCACTGAGCTACCAAACAGAGTGGGATCGGCGAAACAGCACACACCCATTGCAAGGAAACGCCTGCTAACATGAATATTTATTTACTACCACAACTGCTATTAACTAAAATCTCCATGATCGGCTTGAATAGCTACGTCTTGTAACTAAAAATTTAAAGTGTAATTTTCAAATTCATTCTCTTCATTTCTTCACATTACCAATTTTGAATATTTCGCTGAAATACACGTCTATAAACATAAAATCGTTTCCGTGCTCCGTCACTGCACGTTTTTATTTGTGAGGGGCAACTGTTTAAATATATTAAATTATGCAATTGTTAAGTAAGAAAACAACTTTTTTAAAGGAAATAAGTACAGCAACGGAGAATAACTTTCATTTGTATCATTCAGTGTGGAGATAATCTGGTATTTAATTGTAAAGTTGCATTTAAAGGATAAGGAAAATCTATTATATCTAAGATGATAATTAAGCACATGATTAGAGCCTTCCATGAGGACGTATTCACGCGTGTGACAACTTTATTACGTGAAAGAAGCAAAGCGCCTTTAGTGGATGAACATACCATCTAAAATGTCGAAAAAAGAGTAAATAAATATCGAAGCAAGCCCTCAGATTACGCCTCCCTAGAAAGTAAATCCTCTCACCCCAAACGACCTCTTTCCTGGACCTTTTCCACTCTCATTTCCTGTTGGAGGAGCTAGCGGTTTAAGAGAGCTCGTCATTGTTTTTGGGAAAAGTTCCAATCTCGCACTGTGCTCATAACGAAGAAAACTGTAATTAGAAATTTTCTACAAGTATCGAAGGAGGCGATTCGATTGAGTCCGACGAAAACAACCAAGTTTCTATTCATTAAGAGGAGACTTTTTCACTTTCGCACCTCCAATTAAGTTTGTGAGATGAACGTTTGAGCTACATATTTTTTTTCTCACTGTAGTATTTTTTAGTGTGCTTGATCTTTCGTTGTTTTCATCGATAATACGTTTCCTTTCGTTTCATTTTAATTCTATTTATATATCATTTCGAGAAGTTTGCTCAAAGCTTTCATGATAGACGACAGTAAATTCAATTGACACCAACTCTGTGTGCTGTTAGGTAAACTGATTCTTTTAAAATATCATGAGTTCACTCAGATATACTAAACATTTTCTAGATGTTCACCTATTTTGCGTAGGAAACACCAATCACATCCTCAATGCCTTCCAAATGACTTCTGTTGGTGATCTACCGAATTTAAAAAATAATTCCCTTACTTAAATACATTATATTGTAATGTCAAGGCTAAATCACTTTTTTCACTACCTGAGTTTGCTTGGGTCATTATATACTAAAGGTTTAAATTGAAGCCTAAATTTCTAAACGTTTTATGAAACTCTTATCCTTCCATATTAGAAATGTTCCATATTAAATAAAAAGGGAAGATAAGGAAATGAATTAATAATAATTAATATAATTTTCCTGTAAAATGAATATAATTTATACAATTTATGTAATTAATATGAAAAATATCATTTATAAGGACATTTTTCCTATAGAAGGTAAACATTCTAATAACTAGAAATTTCTCAAATTACTCAAGAAAACAATATTGTGCGACTTGGGATCATAAATTCCTATTAAACAAGTGATAGAATAAGTTAAATAAATTATACGTTTATGTGAGAAACTAAAATTATCTAAAATTATATTGTTTAACTATCCTATTTTGGATGATACATAGTTAATTAGAGAAATTTCATGTTTTACTCAAAATTATAATGCAATTAGGAGAACAAGACCTCAAACGTGTAAGTTTAAACTACAAAAAATGCACTGTTTAATTGATTATATTTGCAAATTTACTCAAAATAAACATAATATTGAAACTTTTTCGTAACTTTAAAGTCGTAACGTCCCCTGTCTTACAGCCTTTATTTGGTGTGGAAAGTAGAACTGCTGAGTTTTTTCTATCTTTAGCGTGACAATTGTTTTAAAGTTAAAGATTTAAAGTGTTTTTACAATGAAGAAAACTACCCAATTGGTAACAAAATGATTTCGTCGAGTCCTTAAATATTTCATATATATGGAGACGGAAATTATCTTCGAAGGAAAAATAAAACTGGGATGTTTTAGGAGTTTTCGGATAAAGGAACTATCTAAATTGAATATCTCTCCCACAAGGATGAGAAATTCCACCTTTTCCTCCGTTCATCCTCGTTTCTTTCTCTCGCGTTTGTTCTTTTTCATCTAATCGCTTCCTCTCCAACACCTGCAGATATTACTCAAGAAGTTCTTCAATCTATTTAGTTTCAGGCCATCGATTAAGATCCCTTCTGTCCGATGACCTCATTTCTATAAAAATATCTAACCTCTGAAAGTCACTATACGTCTCCCGTGCTCCACCTTAATTTCTGATTAAGGAGAAAATATAATGTGTTGTCTAAGTAATGTTAAAAATTTAAGCAGTATTCCTCTGCCTACTGGAACTTGTTTCTGAACATTTTTCTTTATAGATAACTTATCTTTGAGTCTTTATTTTGAATTTTTATCATACAAAGAACTCTTCTATATCAGCTGTAATAGTTCCCATAAGTAACGGCGTAGAAAATGCTCAGAACATAACACATGCAGCTTTAATAATCTCAAATACACATTTAAAAGCACTAACATGGTGAGGAATCAGAAAAACTTAGTCACACTCTTTAATAATAAATACTTATGAAAGAGAAATAAGGACAACTTATACACGTTACCAACTGTTACCAACGTTACCAACAGGCTACTACAAAGTTGAGGCCGAAATAGTGAATTTTAGTAAATACTTAGTTTAATACTTAATTTAAAGTATTTGCGTCAGCTAGTTTTTACTAAAAAGCTACATTATATATTCATGACATATGAGCATAACATGTATATCTTCGAAAAACCTTAAGTCTTCAAGGTATTTTAGCTATTCCAAGTAAAACATATCTAAAAATAAAACATTTTTATTCTTCAATAATTTGACTTTTTTATCCATCGCATGGACGCAATAAATATATATGGAAGAGGATAGAAATTTACTCTACCACTTAGGAAGAGTATATTTCTGGTAAATCGGTTGTTTTATATATGATTATATCAACCTAATTCAGTAAGAAAATATAACTAAAATTGTTTTAGAAAGAGGATATTCTTAAATCGAAATAATTCTCATTTCAACTACGAAGTAGAAAAGTATGTTTGGAAAACAAAAACTTGGTAGTCAACCAAAGTGAGAAAGATTAATATAATGTTTCTGTAATTTTTGTGTGGTATATTTATTCTTTTTCATGTAGTAATATGCTTTAGTATGGTATCGAAATGTGTATGCTTGTCTATTTTCTTTACGATATGTGGATGCTTTTGACGAAATCCTTCACCGATGTTATTGTACTGATTTTATTGCTGAATCGCTCAACCGCAATTTAAAAAAAAAACATTCCTCTTTATCTACTTCCCTGGAAATACTCAATTTAAAAATACAGTATAAAGAGATTATCATTCAAGGAGTAATGCTAAATATTCATGATATGCAGAATATCTGGTAAATTGAAAATAATATTCACTCCGTATTTATCTCTGCATTCTCACAGCAGGATCGTCTCAAGAAAATTCTCATTAATTCCCTCGCGACCCAATTAATTTCCGTGATTATGTTCAATAAATTACGTTGTTCGACTTAAAAAGAGCAACCAGAAGAGAAATGCATTCAAATAGCAATAGCAAACCAACCTCAGTTAAGGAATCGAGGGGAGATGCTACTTTTTTACTGCTCAAGCGATGCTTAAATTACAAGATATATTTATATGAGCCATCTTCATTATTGGAGCCAATTACAGTTATTCTTCGACCTCAGCTAGTTAGAGATCCTTATTTTGTCTTAACTTCTCTATGGAATAATATCACGCTGCAGTAGTAATTGATTGTTGGATAAATTAAAGGAGCAATATCATGAATTCACTTCCAAATAAGTGCCTAATGGCTCTCCTAATCAATTTAAATCGATTTAATGCAATTAATCAATTAACGAATAGTTAAACAAATTTAATCGATATTTGTGTGCTTATGCACAAAAGACTATGGATGAAAAAGTAATCTAGGTCTAGTATTAAGACTCTATGCTTAATTTGAATGCCATAATGATTTTTTTTTAATCGGTATTCATAACTAAATGATAAAAGCAAATAATAGGTTCATACTAGATGCTTAGTGAGCCAAAAACTGATTGAATATGTATTATTCTCAAGAGAAGTGGCGATATCAATCTTGAATTTTTCCGTAAAATTTCTGTTTATTAATGGCATATTTTATGTTTTACAGAAATTCTTCCCTGTGCTCAGAATATTTAAAACAATTACACATATTCTTGCTTTAAGTTTTGGTTAATAAATTTAAAATGTTTAACTGCACTCTTATTACGAATGAAACGACTTATTCGTACAAGAGACAACCACGATAAAAACTATCGAATGAGGATGGCGATACTTAAACTACATTTAAGGTGCAAAATAATCTTCATACAAATAACTCCATATAATTGAAAACTAAAATGGAGTTAAATGCGTTGGGTTAAATATTTCATGAAAATGGTATTTTCAGTTTAATTTTATATCGTATGTCAATTCCTCACATCACAGAACATACCAATGATACATTGCTGCCTTTAGACGTTTTGAAAAGTTTAAATTAAAATTAGGGTTGAAAATATTCAACTTTCATTTTCTGTGTACTTTGGATCTAAATGGTATACTGCTAGAGATTACAGAATTAACTGCTCGGACAACGAGCCTTCACATTAACAATTTAATCATAAGCCATTTCCTTATCGATGGGAAAAAAACCTCAGCGCCTAGATTCTCTTTCTAATAAATAACTTCCTCATTACCCAAAATAAAGTAAGTAATCGAGTCTCATTCTTAAGTAATTATCCGGTAACACCTTACCCGCCACGTGGGCGATAATGAAAATTCTAGAGGAAGAGAACGTTGGGTAAATATCACACATTATGACAACTATAGGCATACATCCGTCTTTCTGTAAGAGGCATGGCAATATTCGGAAGAACGTTCATCTTTGTCCCGTAACTCTCTCTTTTCCCCTCTTTATTTTATCTTGGGGTTTCCTAGTCGCTGCTCGGATGCATAATGAATGAGGATTCCACAGAGAGAACTTTTTGCGAAGCCGCCCTTTTTCTCCTGTATTTTGATTATTCCGTAAAGCGGGGCTAGGATATATGACCTTCCACTTTTTTAAGGGGAAAAATAAGTTTAGAAGAAATAAGTGAAGTAGGAACTCGTAATGTACAAACAGAGCAAATTGGAAATGAAGGATTTGGGACTTTGGGATGAAGGAAACGGCCGGTTAAACACCTGAGGAAAAGGAAATGTTTCACGTTCGAATGAGAGCAGTTTTTTAATCATGTTTAACGAGTTAAGGTTAAGTGCTGAATTTTCCATTTCGTGACTTCGTTACAAGAAGAAGCTATTCTATAAAACTATAACTGTTAGAAGTGAAAAATATTGCTATCATCAAATGGTAGGCTTGCAATATTACAGAAAGAGTTTACTTGGGAATTCCTTTCACGACCATTACCATTAATTAACGATATGATAATCAAAGGAAAACGGGTAAGGGTGACTTTGCGCAAGATGGTGCGCACCCAGGAAAAATCCCAAGGAAGAATGGACTTGAAAAAAGTCTGACGGGACCGTCTTCCCGGTCTTCCCGGTCCCGTCAGACTTTTTTCAAGTCCATTTTTCCTTGGGATATGATAATCGTTTAGGGATTTGATTTTAGAGTACGATACCAGTAAATATTTATATTCTGCTGAACTTTGGCCGGCTTAAGAATATTCATTAGGGCGTGCAGAGTTTGTTTTATTGTAGAAGACTACACAAGAATATTTCATCTTACAACGGAGATAAAAATTAATCTAACTGTTAAAAATGGCTTAAATCCTTCATATTCAATTTCTAAGTTTTTGAAATTTTCGACCATTTTACAATAAACTTATTTTTCATTTTATCATTGGGTCATTATGGAAATATTATGGTATGATTCAGATGTATAACAGTTTAATTGCGATTCCGAATAATTTACCATCTCACTTATGATTTAGCCGTCACGGAAAGTTTAAAATAATAAACGCTAGAACTTACCAGATGAACTATAGGTTTTTCAAGAATGTTACAGGAAGTGCAAATTCTTTGTAATGGATGAAAACTTGGAATTAATGTGTATAGTAAATTGCTCATGTAATGAAAGCATTGGTTAAACAACGAAAATCAAGGTATGTTCGAAAAATACGAAATGGAGGAGCATGTACTTGAAGAAAAACATTTGGTAGAGTAAGTATTCTTCTCCTTATAGATAGTAAGGAGATTGCAAGGAGTCTATGAAAACCTCCGGAAATCTCTTGAATGATAAATAATTCACAATTAAATGTATTTATAAAACAATATTAAAATAAACATAAATTACAATATAAAACGCATCTTTTGTTAGGTTAGACATGACATAAAAGTTTCAAATTTTATTACCAATAGTGATATCGACAACGATTTGGTTAAACAGTATTTTCGTACTCAATCTCAATTTAACTTGTCTTATTGTGATTTGACATTTCACTGCTTAATGAAAAGGGCATTGAAGCGTTTTTATGGCATTTATTGAAAAACTATAAAATTCCTACCTGTTTAATTTCCTCTAAATTGGAAGTTTATGGTTGTTTCATATGAGTAATCTTATCAATGGAAAACCCAATAATTAAATAAGAGTTAAAGTAAACGTCACCAACGTTAATGCTTTTTAATTTTCGGTGACTAGTTAATTTAAAAAAGACATAACCTCGACGTAGATAAATACAATTTTCTAAAGCATTTTAAAAACCAAACTCTGTAATTAAATTCCATTCTACTGTTAATAACCTTTCACGAGCAAAGATTCACTGAAAACTCTCAACAGGCAATTTAATCAGGCGCTATTAGAAAACAATGAGAGCATATTAAACTTCAAAATTCTTTAGCGAAATAACCCTTTCTTTCTTCACCGTCCGATTGCTGAAAAACAGAAGAAAACGCAAAATCGTAATGAGTTATCCCGCCAAACAATGACGAAATAATTACTGCTGCCTAATTTCAGAATGAAAATATTTTGTATGAGAATTCATTTTTCGTAATTCACCTCTTCTCGGAAAAGCCATCTGCAAGGAATGATAACGCGGGATCAAAACAAGGCGTAAAAACGGATAATAGAAGTGAAATGTAGGATAAGAGGAATAAACTATAGGATAAAGGACATGGAAGAAGTTTCATACACGTATCCTAGAAACGAATTTGGTCCAATATAACAATAAGAGAACGCATATCCACTACGAGCAGCAGTGCCTGTGTACATTATTTGGTTGTGATTGATCCAAAAATTTAGCAGCCATCATCTGGTGCAATTATTAAAACTACGACGTAGAGAACGCAATTTTTTTTTTTTAATTCTCGACTATAGAGGAACTTTAGTCACTACGATATAACGTTTACATTTAGTTTTATACCCCGCAAGTGGCGTACGGCAGGGGGTTTTTTAACACCTAACCTAATCTACCATATTAGATTCTCTGATACTATGCGGAAAGAACGACCAGAAGTATTTTTTAATTTGTTTTAGCGATTATTTCCTTGGTTGGTCAGACGTCTCTTGAATATCGCGCTCGTTGTATACCGAAAGGACTATATAACATCTTAAGATTTCCTGGTGGATACTGTGTAAAAAGGATTTCCGGGTTTAACTCAGTCATGACTCAGTGATGACTAACTCAGTCATAATCCTCAGGGCTGCTCTGAGGATGATGACCGAGTTAGTCGTTGAAACGTTGGCGACAAACATGTCTCCAGAATTAACCAGGATGAAACGGGCTCAAGCCCGAGAATCCTTTTAACACGAATTGACAATATCTTTTACTTCGCCTAAAAATTCTGGACCGATAGCTTTCGTTGGTTATCAGATCTTTTCTTTTGCAGCGAGTTCCACCCGAGTGATTTTATCATGGCCGTAACGCTACTGTCCAACCTGAAATCTCCATTGACAAAACGGACTGCTCTAGGAAGGGCTCATGTTTGATATTGATAAAAATGTAGCTGATTTTAAAAAGCATACTAGTATCTTAGCGTCAATGTAACAATTTAATAAAAACATTCTAAAATATTTTTAACTTTTCAAAAGAATACAAATTAAATTAAGTACACCTGCATATACATGTATACCCGTAACATCTACAATGTAGATACCGTATAGGCATGCAAAACATGCCTTACGATTACATTGCAATTATGAAAACAGCAGGGTAAACATGGTAATTCATGAAACATTTGCCTTGTTTTGGTTGGGCTAGGTGGGGTTTGGTGGGTGTGTTGGGGAGGAATGGGACGATTCGACGTGGCCGTGTGGGCGTGGCCGATTGGGCGCCAGTGTGGACGGCACAGATGACTCCCCGATAGAAAGACTAACCTAACGGTAGGCAATGTTCCCTATCTCAAGGAAAGTCATCTAAACTGGCGTGTACAGAAGTACAGTACAGTAAAAAAGACATAACTACTGATGACTACCTTCAGGTAAGGAAAACTCAACTTTTTTGACATTTTTAAAACTTAAATCAATAAATTTTATATCAAACATAATACTAGCAATAACTGAGACAATAGACAGCACTTTACACATACGGGAAAGTGTTAGATAATTTATACTGCAATTGATATGTAATAGTGATGCTATAAGGCCAATGTTCTTTAAGAATAAGTCTAATATCGTCCTTCAAAAATTTAAATTCTAAAGGGCGACTCTTTTCTAGAAAACAAGTCACTCTTTCGAGCTTGAATCATAACCTGTAAAATACAAATTATAATTAACTTCAGAAGTTAAAGACGTCCATTCTTACGTTTTAATTATTTATTTCATCTGTTGACCAATCAAGTTATAGAACACAACATTCAAGTTTTTACATTCAGAAATACTTAAATTCGCGCAATATTACTTTCTCGTGATTCCAAAATTTTCCATAACTCTTAGTCGCTTTCAACTTTGGTCTTTAGTTACTCCTTCATTGACGCGTAGGGTCAAATTGACTCTAAATATATTTGAATGTTTACGACCCTTTAAAAACGTGACACATGATTCAACCTATCAATAATCAAGAATGGACCTTTAGGCAAACAGAAACATCATGTTTTACCATGTAATTTGTTCAAAAGACCGCCGTGTAAACAAACTATTCACACCTGTCCCATATCAGTAGTCAAGTTTATAATCTAAAAACTTTCTAGTTAAAAATCAACCTATTCATCAGAAAACCTCATTATTGTAAAAGATGGTCCACAATTAATTAAATTTTATTTGGTCTTCACCTCCATTTTCATTAAAGCCTCAGTACCCAAAATAACCACATTTTGTTACTGTTTCGAGTAAGAAATGTTTTTTTTTAATTCTCAAGCTTTTAAATTGCTGAACTATTTCTCATTATAATTTCAAATTCCATTACTCGATATTTTTGCGATATTTAATGAGTAATTTCGCAATTTAGAGTAACTAAAACCAATAATCCTCATATTTGTAATAATTAAATAAGGCAAACGAGCGGCAACGGATACCGTTCTACTTTCCTTCAGTTGAAGGGAAAGGAAGCGTAGGCAAAAACTTTGAATCGTTCATGAAACATTCCCGTGAAGAGGAATCCTTTATCGAAACGCCTAAAGCAATCGGTGGGTCGCGTGGGTTAGGAAAACGGAATGAAAAAAGGAAA
Organism: Ladona fulva; assembly: GCA_000376725.2. Taxonomy (NCBI): domain Eukaryota; kingdom Metazoa; phylum Arthropoda; class Insecta; order Odonata; family Libellulidae; genus Ladona; species Ladona fulva. The sequence goes on along the minus strand of KZ308215.1, from coordinate 231,658 downwards.
TAACGATTCCTTCCTCAGATTCGTTTGCTTAACTGTTTAAGCATTCCATATACAACGAAAGGAAGGGTATCAAACGCTAAAGGGATAAAAACCTTTCCGCCGGCAGAGCGCGCTCCCTAAACGTTTGATTTGGCCAATCATTTATTGTTATTTTTTGCCAAAGCCAGCCTGTTTTTATTAATTTATCGATCCATGCTGTTTTTCATAAAGAGTATGATGTTTAGGGCAAATATTTAAAAATATACTTCCTATAAATAACTGAATAATACATTTACAATTCTCTTTGTGCAAAAGCATTCGAGGTGTCCGCTAATACAAATATATGTATATACTATACATGCGATATATATTAAAGAATTGCGACTTAATTAAAAGTCTTCGATGTCTATCTAGAAATTCGATGATATTAATATTTACTTATCGTGTTTATTATACACCCTAAATGAAACACAATGACACCGTGGTAATGAGAACAATATAAATTACGATGAAAAGTAGTCAAGTTAGGCTAAAAAAACACACACGTTATATTAAATTGTTGGATACAATATGAGCTGTAGATATTTATTTTATGGCTTCCTAATGATAGTACTCCGTCTAGATCTTCCAAAGGGTTAATGCTGCGAATTCATTTCAAAGGATCCTTTTTTCAAGTGGTTACGTCGAAATATTAGTTGGAATAAAATGTATGCAGTTAGATCAATTGAGTATCAAATAGTTGTTTCGAAATTTTTGCTTGGTTCTAAATTATAAACCTGTAAAATACAATACTTTTAATTAATCTCTAGTTTTCTATCAGTCCAAAATGTAAAGGATGAGCGAAGATTCCAATAGCTATCAGTAATAAACATCCCACAAATCAATATCCACATTCGGTGTCGTATATCTGTGTCACTCATCCGAAATTAAATATTTCAAAAATCAATGTTTGGCTGAGAGATAATTTTTTGGATTGATTTTGAGATGAGTGGTTTTATCGCTATGACATGGATTTTTTTAAATCATTGTTAGGCGATCCGAAGTACTTTACTCGTATTTACTGAGGTCGCGAAAAATATTTCTTAGCCACTCTGCGCTTTTAGGACTATTTTCAGAATTTCTCTTTCATGAGTTGGATACTCTATAACTCGTGGTTTTGCTATAACTATGCCATCAGTGTATCATTGCTATAGCACATTTACTAGTATTGAGGCAGAGAGAGAGTAATATTCATGTACATGTGTCAAAAGATATATAAATTAGGTGAAAATAGTTATCAAAACAGAAAGAGATGTCGCAAGGATAAATATGATATCTAAAGAGGATTGGATCAAACACTACCAACAGCTCTGGTACAACCCACACAAACAAGCTGTATTTGAAAAAACAGATACATCTGGTTTAGATCCCATCAATATGACAGAATTACAAAACGTTTTAAAGAAAACTAAAAACAGAAAATCACCTGGACTAGATGGCATTAATTCGGAATTAATTAAGTATGCTCCCCCTATTCTTCATTCGCGATTGCTACATCTCTATAATATGTGCTGGACATGCCTCGAAATTCCAGTCGAATGGAGTATTGCAAAAGTAATTCCCATTTTTAAAAAAGGTGAACGAAATAACCCAGAAAATTATAGAGGTATTAGCCTATTAAACGCAGCCTACAAAATATACAGTAAAATCATCAATGAACGACTCCAAACTATTTCAGAAGTTTTACTCCTTGAAGAACAAGCAGGATTTCGCAAAGGACGTTCATGTATGGACGATGTTTTTAGTTTGAAACTGATAATACAAAAGCGAATAGAGTTTAATCTGGAGACACACATAGCTTTTATAGATTATCAAAAGGCATTCGACAGCATTCACCGAGACAAACTTTGGTCCATAATGGAAAAGCGGGGATATCCAACTCATTACTTAAAACTATTCAATCTTTCTATTTAAATACAAAGATAGTAATTGATACTGGTATTGGCAAAAACGCAGCACAGGAAATCATAACCAATCAAGGTGTTAGGCAAGGGTGTCCTCTGTCGCCTACATTATTTAACTTATACATAGATGATTGTTTACGAGAATGGAGAAAAGTTACACCAAAAGGAATTCAAATAGGAGAAAATCAATTTTTAAGTTCAATGCTGTTTGCTGATGATCAAGTCATAATTCAAGAAAGTGAAGATAACTTACAATTGGCAGTCCACAAACTAAATCTGTTATCAAAAGATTACAACTTGAAAATTTCTGTACAAAAAACCAAGACAATGGCCTTTCTAGGAAAGTTCCCAATACGCACTAAAATAATGATTGATAATAATATAATAGAACAGGTTTCGCACTTTAATTATTTAGGATGCAATATCACTTATGAAGAAGATAAAGATATTTTAAATAAGATAACCAACTACCAAAGAATGTGTGGGACCATCAGGAGAACTCTGAAAGGAAAAACTGCCAAAGAAACACAAATAAAATTTTACAAAGTAATGGCTGTCCCCACATTGCTTTATGGATCAGAAGCTTGGGCTCCTAGGAAGAAAGACTATAGACAGATAGAAACATCAGAAATGAAATTTCTTAGATCTGTTAAAGGCTGTACACGTCTGGACCACATAAAGAATGATGAAATTCGAGAAGAATTAAGAGTACAGCCAGTGACAGAGGTAGCAACAAACTATAAAGAAAGATGGAGAGAGCATGTTAATCGTATGCCTCTAGGAAGGATTCCTAGAAAGGATTCCTAGAAAGGATTCCTAGAAAAATTTTCGAATATAAGCCATCAGGGAAAAGAAGCATAGGACGACCAAGGCTACGTTGGTGAAGTCGGAACAGGCAGAATGCCTAATCCTTGTAAGGAAGATGATGATAGTTATCAAAATAAACAAAAATTGTTAGCTGGTTCATTTTTGGGATATTTATAAATATTATCTACTTGAATTTAAATTTTAAAGCCTTATCAAAAACCGCTTTTCTAGCTTCAGCTTTATGAGAACTCTTCGTGACGAAAGAGGTATAAAAAACAATTATTACCGGAAACCTCATGACTTAATTTTATTACTTTTTTTCAAATCCATCTTTTATTCCGAAGGAAGTACTGAGGTAAAAAGTCTGACAACGTAATATGAAGCCGGATTTTCCAATTTTCGGGCAACTACTCCGCAACTGAAAGATCGCGGTTCGATTCCCGGTCTTGTCAGGCTCATTTCATGTCCGTTTCCTCTTGGAGTGTTTCCTGGGAGCACGCCTTATCGCAAGTCATCCTATGACATTTCCTTTGCTATCTTTTCAGAGCAGACATTTTAAAGTACAATTTCTTTTAGAAATAATCAATATTACAAAGCGTGTTACAATATATTTTTATTCTTACTCTCGACACGCTCTTGTTGAAATACTTTTTTGGCCCTTTCTCTTCGCCTAAATGCCACTTTTTACCTCCTTCGGCAACCCCAATCCTTTCAAACCCTCCGTCTGGGTCGGACTCGGTAAGAATTGGATTTGTATTGGCTTGGAGTTGGCAGAGAGATGAAAAACGGTACAGTGATTGATGGCGCTCCTTTAAATTGCGCTGGGTAGATTTTCCGGTCAGATCGATTCCTAAGGCGACCAGATAATTGGATGTGATTAATGAACCGAAAAGTGAGAGGATGGAATCGTGGAGAGATCACCGAGTTAAGTACACGTCGTACAAGAATCCCTTCTTCTCATATTTTTCAAAGAGGATGGAGCCAATTACAGTCAAAATTCTCACTTCCAATTAAAAACCATTCTAGCAATTTCAGTCCGTAAGAGAATCAACCATTAGATAAAACACGATGGCGTTAGTTACTTGACTTAATTTTCAAAATGTAATTGGAATTTGTTGTTTAAAAAGGTATCGCAAAAACGCATAAATGAGAATTAACCCACGGCTGTATATACTGTAGAGGAAATTCGAATATCATTAATCTCCCATTTTCTCTATGAAAGAAACAAATTTAAAGCCGAGGATCGGAACAGATCTACCTCAATATGTTTCAATTTCAATTATTCAATTATTTTACCAATTATTTAACGAAGGAATGATTTAACGAACGACCGAAGGAATTATTTAATAAAGGGCGGGAGTCTAAATTTTGATTCGCGTTTACCGAATAGTTAACAGATGTTTAACGAACAAAAACCTTCTTCACAAAAGAAATAGAACCGAAAATCATTGTAAATATAGTTAAACTAAACGCATAATAAATGATTTCCATACATATATTTGAGCTGCTAACAAATTTTTTACTCCACTTTTGTCGTGATCCTATAGCAAAATTTTCTAGATGTAGAACGGAGTTTAATTTAAGTGTAGAGTTAATTTAGTTTAGTTTAAATTTAGAGTTAATGAAGATTCTATATTAGATTATCGTAGTGACTACAATTGGAAAATTTTAATCCTTTTAAAACGAGTTCATTAAATTTAAACGGAGTCCAATACTATGTTTTAATTAAACATTTATGCATTGCTCCACCTTTTATTTTTTTCGATGGGGAGAAAAAGTACCATCATCTAATCATAGGCACGGTGAGATTAACTAATCACTCAATTTAGGACACCTTCTCTTATTAACCTCTTCTTAAGTTTCTAAATGATAAAACTTAAGAAGAGATTACTTCATACATTTAGTGGAAAGGTTTTCACAGGAAAAGCTCTGATTAAAATATACTTGAAAATCTGCTGGCAATGTAAGAGTATTAATCGACTGTTACGAGTACTTTTGCATAAAGTAATTGAACGCAAGAATTGCCGAGATACCACACCAGATGATTCGTCTCCTCATTGGGATATTTTCCGGTATAAATCGTCACATCTTATCCTTGCCTTTATATATCATCAAACAGCTCAACACTTTGAGGGGAAAACCAAAGAACTACCGTCTCGGCAACAGCGTTGAAGTTTCAAGCGCGTAACAATGCGTGAAACAAGGGTTTGATGCGAGCAAACGCAAGGCAAAGCTGATGTCTCTTGTTTATATTTTCAGGAAGGATGGGGACATGCGGAGGCCCGGAAGGTGAGGAGTATCAAAAGTGGGTGTGTGATGAGGAAGGTCTGACGTGGAGAGGATGGGTGTGGTGTATGCTGGAACTCCGGGGATTTGGGAAAGTTGTTAGTTGCAGTTTTTAGGAGTGTATTACCCTCGACGGCTGTGATTATGCGAGAAGATGTAACGAACCTGATTTTAGCTCACGAGAAGTGATATGAAAGAGAACGTTTTAAAGAGCGTGTAAGATGAGGCTTAAGAAGGAACAGTAAAATCATTGGGATGAGTACCACACTCAATAGGAAGGCATGAAAGTATGAGCGCGCGAACGTTACTAAAAATGACGATCTTGAGTAAGATGTGACATTTTACATTACTCTGAGATCTATTTGAGCGAGTAAAATGATGTGAATTTAAACTGTGTTCATAATTTTAAACACATGTAAGTTTTAGAGTGCGATAGTTATTATCGTCAATGTAAATATTCATTCGAAATAAGTAATATTTTTGAGCTCGAATTAAGAATTTACAATCAATTTTAGAGACGAGATCTTACGAGAATGGTAGGCTGTCGTGATAATCGATCCACATCAATGATTTTCCTTCATTATAGTACAATTAAATTCCCAAGGAGAAACGGACATGAAAAAAGTCTGACGGAAACATTTACTTCATATCGCAACAGTTTCAAAAAAATCAGCAGATGTCATTATAATTTAATATTAAATCGCAATTGAGATTGCCGAATCGCGATTTTACATAAGTAACTTACATTGGATTACGATAATGAATTTTAACAACCCTACAACATTTGTTCAGAAAATAATTTCAAAATCCAGAAAATAATTTCGGGAAAGTATTCAGCTTCCATAATATATCATTGTTAAAGCAAAATCACGGAAAATGCAAACTCGTAACTTATAAAATACATTGGAGAAGAGGGTACTTCTCACCTAATACATCTCCTTAGTTATCACATAACAGGGCACTAACATGAGTTTATGCAAGAATAAAATTTCTCAGGAAACCGCCATACAAGAAATTGAAACGAGGAGTCTAATCCTAAAGACGGAAAGGTCACGAGAGCAATTGAATTAGTTGATGGGCAAAGATAAATGAGAGGCAGGAAAGAGGGTGTGGAAAACGAATACCGAGTTAGGGAGGACCTCGGTAACGACAGGATAATAATAGGAAGGCATTTTTAATGAGAGATCCCAGTAATTACAAAAATTAATGTTTAAGGGGAAGTTCAAGTAAGCGAGTTGGCCGTTTCCGCATAAGCGAGACTGCAAAAATGAGAGCTCTTCACACATCGCATGATCTCCGCATTTCCCTCTTTCATTATATTGAGGTCAAATCGCGCTATGTATTAATCAGTGAGGGTTCGTATGAACAAAAAGCAAACCTCTTATGAGTGTCGAGAGAATTTACAAAGAATTGAAGCCATCCCGAGGCAAATACGATTTCAAAATAATATAGTTTGTCGTCCGTGTCTAGAGCAAAACCAACAGAACTCTTCTGCATGTATTTTGTCGATCCCAAGAGATATAAAAACAACAATTATTATTATTTTAATGAGGCTCCATTTATGATTCGGTTTTGACGATAGCATGTATTATTTTCTTTTCGTTACTTTTTCTTGAATATATACATAGAAATAGTCCCTTAGAACAGAAATATCTAAACGAAAGAACCATTTGGGTATCTATGAGCAATTCTATATCCTGCAATTACATATTGAATGATGAATCTCAGAATTCTATTCTACTGGCATAAATTGTTTGTTTCCGTAATAGTCAAGACCTCGATTGCATAGTATTGTACAGACCTATATCAAAGGTGTTTGAATTACTATTAATGATTTTAAAAAGAATTAAAAAGTTGATGTAATTGTTTTAATTTTGAAAGTCCTCATAGCAGACATTTGATAAAGTTATTGTGAATAATCCTCAAAATATTAGCACTGGATTCTCTTGTATCTTTAATTTTAATTATAATGGAAAGCTGGATTTCGTCAGTATAATTACTTTCAATCGTTGTGTATATAACGATGCAACGTAGGCTAAAGGATTTTTATTTTTCGGGGTCATTGATTTCGCACAAGGGATTATTATAGAGGTTATGTCAGTTTTTGCAACGTATTTCATTTATCTCTTAATCCTCATCGACTTTGATATCTTTGAGCAATTGATAAGAGATACTGGTGATCTTTGAATCAGTTTGCTGTTGAGGGAAAGGTTACATTCTACCGAAAGAATGTTTTAAAATAGAGTAACCTGTTTTCTACAGAGATATCAAAACGCTTTGAACTACGATTTCTTTCTTTATATACTATGGGATGCGATACCATAGTCGATTAACTAATAACCTATCATAATTATAATAGATATACTATAGTATCTTCTCAAAAGGTCATACATACATGTGGCATCTAATTAATGTTATGTTTATTCGCAAGTTGCTAATTTCCGTAATATCAAAGGTAGCAATTAGCGTAAATTAAATTAATTTCATATTATTTATATCTATGCGTGTGAAGTATAATACGAATTAAATACGTTCCCTACGAATCATAACGGAATAATCTGGTCGCGAAAACTATGTGACTGCTAAAGTTTGTAGCTCTCGTATAACCTGATGACAAGTGAACTTTTCAGGGAAAGGAAATGAGTTTTTGAATTCGAGAGATTGATAAAAAAAAGAGTTAAAACGGAATATCTGATGATAATCAGCTAGATGATGAAAATTATGTAAATTTTCTTCATTCCATTTGTCATAGGCGTTATATTTTGTGATAATTCCTGAAATGTTTAATTCTATCGAGAATACGGACATTTAATCACGAGCCTATAAAAGTATTTTGGGTCTAGTAAGTGAATGAATACCTTCAACATATGCCCTGATTTATAACCCATATATCCTCTCTTCCATTAGAGAAAATCTCAATCACATCAAAAGTCCAAATCAATTACCCATGCTTATCATTGTAGATGTAAATATTTAATTTAAATATAGACAGGAGTATGTAAAATTACATATATAGGAATATGTTCAAGAATATGTATGAATATATAAAATTATCAAACTGTCCTTATTGTAGTCCTATCGGAAAGATGTTTAAAGTTAAGAGACTGTATTGTCCTTAATCCTACGGTAGGGTAAACAGAGGCGCTGCAATTAAGACGGATATTTATGTACATTTGCGGGGATATATTAGTAGGAGTGGTTTCCATCTCTCCTCCGAGATCTTGGTATGTTTAAAGAAATATCTCCTGAAAATCTGAATATTCGTCTATAATCTGATTGAAGTTTGCCCATGCTGGCGTACCAATGAAATATTTTTTTCAAAGTTTTATATTAACATAAAAACATGAATATTTACTTTGAAAATCAATTATTTACTCACGTTCCAGGAAGGTATTCACCGTACGACTTCACGCAAGATAAATTACTTTGCTTCTAATCAAGATTAAATCAAGTCTGTCATACCGTGCATTGATTGATTTAAATGTGAATTTTCGGGTAATCTGTGCTTAGAGTTTGCGATCAAAAAGTAATTCCTGATTAGTCTCGTAATATTCTTTTACTTTTCGATTCGATCGTATATGAATGGAATTATTTTTGGTTAATGTCAAATTATGGTTCACATATAGCCAAATCATTTGATACCACATTAATATGTTCGGCATTTATCTTATATTGATCTGATGATAATATCTTTAACAAATGAAATAAGACTCTTTCGCAAAAATATCACGCAATAAATTTAGCAGGTTTAATTTGACATTTTTACGATAACACTGTTGACGCCACAATAAAAGATTAACATCTCTGTAAAACCAAAGCAGAAATTCATAACGTCTACAAATTTATTGCATTGCATACTGTTATTATATTATACGGCAATAGTTATTAGAAAAAAAATGGTAACATAGAATCCCTCGAAGTTTACCTGCATAAATTAGAAATCTCCGAGGACGGAAAACTCGATATCGATAGGGGACATTTCTTTCTGTTTGTGTTAAACAGAAGAGAGGGTATATTTCCATGCTACCCTTTAGGCGATCCACTTTAAAAGGACGAACTAAATCACTCTGCACAGCATTGGATTCACGCCTCTCTCGTACCAGAGTAAAAGGGTGAAAGAGCTATGTCCCTTTTGGTGGTCGCGTGGGTGAATACACATGACGAGAGAAGCAGCCCTTCCAAAAGTAGTTGCCTTTTTAGTGAACTCACAAAAGAAAAGCCGTGGCAACAAGCTGGAGAGTTTAATACATTGCCTGGCGAAATGAAAAGGCTCTAAAAGGCAATCGAATTTCCAGGATATCAATTTTATCGCATTTGATGTCAATGGCAAAATTTGACCACATTGATGTCCGGGACAGAATCAAGCACTCAAACGTTTTACCTGTGAGGCAGGAGTTTTTATTAAAACATTGAATTCGTCGCTTTATGAAAGATATTCGGAGAGGCTAACTCAATTAGTGTCAATTGTGTCCGGTATTTATGGCGGTTTTCATCAACTGTTCTAAATGGACTATGAACATTCGTTTGAGTGGTCTAAAAGAATCAGAATTTGGATACAAATCCACCTTTTTCAAAATTCAGTACTTTCTTCTTTCCCAAAGGATTTAAGATCACAAAAGTTTAATTCAATTTACCATAGTTCTTCTGAAATATAGAACTCGTATTTTTCTGCCGAATCTTTGAATTTTTCAGTTTTAGTCTCATTCATCTAGAGTCACCGGTCAAACCGCAAACGAATTTATTAAAGGACCGAATCAGAATCAAAGGTAGTACAATTCCAGACAAAATAAAACAATGCTCGCCACTGAGTTCAATGTTTTATCTCACTTAATTTTCTGAAGGGAAACGTAGAACTTTTAATCCCATTATTCTGTAAATTATCGAAATTTCCTCTGAGGTTTGCTCGTCGCAATTCGTTCAGAGAAAAATTATTATTTTAGTATCATGAGATGAAAAGTGGGTATATGGAAAGCTATTTTATAAATTAAAAACTTTACGAAATATCCTAAACGATAAAGTAAATAACTAGCTGGAATAAAATCTATAAATGAAGCTTTACAAACTGCGTTGAAGAAAATGGGTTTAGTTAAGAAGAAATCGATATTCTGGATACATTTTAATCAGAAAATAACCTTTGTATATTTAATAAATGATGAAATTAATTAGCGAACGTTGTCTCTGGATTTAAATAATAGCAAAGAGCGGATTATAGGCCTTTTTGTAAGCAGACTACTGATTCCTCTGCACTTAAACCATAATNTGACTTACCATTTCTTCTCTGCCCCCTTTTCCCCCATCCCTTCTTTCCCTAATTCCTTATTTTTCTGCCAGTCGTTTTTGCATATATTATGCGCAACGGTTAGCATAGACACTTGATGATGGCGATTATTCGCCGAAACTAGTCGTGAGTTTTTATTGTTTGTTTTTAATAAATAAATATATTGTGGAAAAATTACAACTACTCTCATTCTCTTCATGATGTATTTCCACAAAACATCGCCAGCGACTGTGAATTTTATTAATCTTTTTACTTTGTTTTCAGTGCGAGTCGGTCTTGAATACCTATGTTCCCTAAAGTAGTACATGAGATGCTAAAGTTAAATGTTAATTTTTAATTTCAATTACACGCGATTAAATGTCGAATGAAGATTTTATTCTTTTCTCGATTAAAAGATGATAAGATATTGCTTATCAAGCATCATCGCTTAAAAAGCACTTCCGCCTGCCTCATAATTTCAAGCAGCACAGCCGAGTATAACGGGTTGCGTGACCATAGCATTTGAGTAATGTTAGTTGCCGCGTTATAAGGGAAAATTTTTATGCCTAGAGAGAATTTTCTCTGAAATATAAATTGGAAGCCTCAAAAGAAGTACGGGAGTATGAAGGAAGGGAAAATAATTGGGAGAAACCGGTTATCGAACTCAGATCTATTCTGCGTTCCAAGATGTCGAATGATCATTTTGCGTGGTAGCTAAAAGGGATTGAAGCATCTGCCTTTAGAGTTGAAGATCTAGGTTTAAAACCCCGTCACGGTAATCTTCGACCTCTCCGTTTACCCTTCCGCCGTTTTACAGAATACACCTCATTTAGTTTGTTCTCCTTTTCTATCTTAGTTTAGAGATATTCGAGGATTGAATACCTCGAAATTCAGAGTATTACAAAATTTCATTCAGCCACTCAATGAATGAGGGATAGATAAAATAGGGAAGGGAAGACATAAGTAAACATGAATACTGAATTAAATATGTGAAAATGACGAAATATTAAGAAAGTAGTGATCCACAACGGTGCTCAGCTACAGGTAATGAGGAATGAGCCGTATTACGGACATAGTGTGGTCATTAGGATATGGCGGGATTAAGATAATGAAGGAAATACATGAAGTGGTAGTGCAGCAGATATTATGGGTCATTAAGGTCGCGGTAGGGGAACAAAGTCCGAACGATGAAATGAGTGTGCTCTGAGCAGATAGTAATTGGAACTATTGTAGAGGTTCGGTTTACCGCAGTATGATATCCTTTATTTCTAGTCATTGATCCTCCTTCACCGTTCCGTGTTTTTCCTCTACCTTCTAACACAACAAATTAATATGGTCAAAGCGACCATATTAATGTAAAGAAAGAATTCTGAGGAAAGAATTGTAATGTCTCAATGAAAACTTCCGACGACATTCATCTTTAGAGGTCGCATCTTTGCAAAACATATTATATTTACAGATCTTTGCATACCTTAAATTTTCCAGTTGTATTTTTTATCACCACCTATATAATCACAGGTAAAATAACGTAAATACATCATGTTTTCAGAGGGGACTAGAATATACCCAGCAATTTTTATATCTTGTCAATAATAACACTCTAGGTTTCTGTGTTAACGCAATTTTCTGTCGATTTTTAATGTCTTTGAAATTCTTCTCCATTTCAGAAACTCACCATATTCAAAACTTAATTTCATTCGGAAATTTTAACAACACGACTGCTCAAAATTTCTCAAATAAGATGATTTTCTACTTCAAATGTCTGAGAAAATAATTTTGAATTCATGAATTATCTGCAAGAAATTAACTTATTCTTGAGACACAGGGGCGTAGCCAGGATTTGTCTACGGGGTGTTTCCGATGGAACAACAATCCAGGGGCAGGAAAATTTCCACCCCAAATCTGATAAAAATTGAATCAGGTTTACATTTACGTATATACCCTGGGAGTCACCAGAAGTGTCCAACTCTAACAAAAAGAAAATTGCTCTACTCCACTGCTGCAATAGAGATTATTCGAATAGAGAATACTTAAAATGGAACCATATGAAACTTTTGATTGAGCAAGGTTTTGAATCAGATAAAATAAATTTCAAACTATCTAACAATTAGTGTTTCATAATCATCAACACGTAAAGCTATATTATTTATTTAGTTTTGAAGGATTCACAAGTTTAATTGCCGGTTCTTCCACTTAATTTCTTGAGTAATTATATTTCCAGACTTTCAATAGGCAGGCTATTCTCTCGCTTGGTTTCGCTTATCCTTGGCTCCGTTATCGTGGAGGGGTTTAAACCCCCTAAACTTGACAACGCTTCTGATGCGACGATATTAAAATTAAATTATAAGAGCCGATAGAGGTAAATAAACCGTAGGTTAATAATTAATAATCAATTTAATCAATGAATTCTATCCTAATAGAGATTAATAAATTCAATTATTGATTGTTTATAATGAATTCCATTTACAACTTTTATATACATGTATATAATAATTACCATAAATTATAAAAATTATTACATTGAATACAATTTACAACAAACTCACACGAAGTATTTTAGCTCTTTATAATCAGAAAATGCTAAAATAGCTTTAAATTAAATGTAACACGAATGTACGAGAGGGATATTAATACTCTAAAGAAATAAATAATCTTAATTTTACAATGCAAAAATATTTTCCTCGCACTAAACTAAATCGGGTGAATTGTTAATATATGATAGAGTAAAAGCTCCTGTAATCGCGGAAACCATTAGCGTAATTGGTAATGTCTAACGAATTACCATCGCCATAGCAGGAAATTGCATTTATGCTAAATGCATTAACGCCAAATCCACAGTGCTTAACGTTTTTGACTTTTCTTGTACATAAAACATTGTAATTACGTTCTACAGCCCGAGTATATAAAAAGCACGAAATCTATGTCAATGATTTAGTTATGTAGATAATAATAAATATCAGTCATTTGTCTCATAAAATAAAATGAATCTTTGGAAAAAAATGGGATTCGTGTAAGAAAGAATATATCCGCTCTAATATCAAGAAATATTTTGAAGAAATATATTTTTATAACTTAAATCTCATACTCATTTCCGCGAATATTTGAATTATACATTCGAGATTGTGAAAAGCTCCAATTTCAGCATAAGATCAGTTCATCTACATTTACACATGTACAATGCAACCAGTCTTTCGGCAAGGGATGCATGCATCAAGACCATACTTCCATTATCGTTTACTTTCGCGTATTGTTCGCAGAAATAAATAAATTCTTGAGGCAACTAATGTTAGCCTCTATTACTTTGATTTGTCTTGTAGTATCAGAATGGCATATGCGACATAATGTAGTCAACATCTTCCAAGAACGCACTTTCTCTGGTTTTATTAGTTTAACTGAACCTTTGGTAAAGTCTTCTAAAGATTCCAAATATACATTCTGAAAAATTTTAGTAAGGCTCATTTCAAGTTAGTCAAGAAACAGTCCAAATTGCTGCTGTAATTAGCGCAAAAACTGCAGTTCCCGCAACGATGCTCGACACTGTAGATGTAAATGATGCGATAAATCGAATTTAAAAAGTTCAGAACAGTTGTGACTACAGCATCCAAACCCTCAAGTCAATTGGAGACAGCGCAGGGATCTAAAGTACTATGAGATAAGTATGAGAATTAAATATAATATGGAATTAGTTAAATGAGTGAAATGCTTGAAAACGTCGTAATGATACGAAGAGAAATAACATGATTTAATGAGAATAGAATGATTGGTTCTCAAGATCCGAACTTAAATTCTTTTAAAGGTTTATCTCACAAATTGATTTTACAAGTTGAACATTTCCAATCGATAAGCTTCAAGTAGCAGTCTCTTCCGATGTAGAAACGAATAGATAGGGGGTGTGATCTTTGAGGATTCTTTGAGAGGACTCTGTTCCTCGCTCTCTAAAGCACTATCTTGACGTAGGAGAGAAAGACAAACGAGATCGAAATCCACCTCAGCGACAACTGTCGACGATATCTGGAACCGCGGACGGATAGCCGATAACGTTGGTGAAGGATTTCAAATTTACCATAGGTTTTGAAAGACAGTTTCAATCACTGCCGCAAGTGCAATTGAATTAATGATCATCAGAGAAAATTGTATCAAAGGAAAATTCTTTTTTAGAGAAAACTATGCATTTCATGCTGTATAATATAATTAAGAAATAAAGAATTTGTTACTTTTTTAATGAAATGCAAAATGTTTACATTTTAAAGATTTAAAACTAAATTTATGAGACGCAGCCTCGTTGGCAAATTCTTCAGTAATCGAGCAAATTAATTCGCAACAGTAAAAATTGTTTATTACCACACTTTTGTTTCTCTAAAAATATGAATTAAAGATTCATAAATTATTAATTTAAGTTATGAAGCAAAGCTGGGTAAATTCAAGGTCTCTTACCTCTCTTTACTCACCTTGGGGTAAATTAGTGAATAAATGCAAATAATTATTTTGAATTAATGGAATTGCCTAAGAATTCATAAAATCACTGTAAAACATTAACAAAACATCATCCTGCAACTCAGCGCCTTGGAAATATTCCTTACAGCGTCGATAAATAATTGTTTAGGTATAATGGTGAGAATATGATCACAATTTGACCGTTAATAATATTTTTAATAAGCTTTTGCCGCAGTAATGCTATATGCCAGGTGATTTCGCTGGGATTAACGCTTAACTTTTAATGAGATATAT
Organism: Ladona fulva; assembly: GCA_000376725.2. Lineage (NCBI taxonomy): Eukaryota > Metazoa > Arthropoda > Insecta > Odonata > Libellulidae > Ladona > Ladona fulva. Next base: position 216,658 of record KZ308215.1, on the reverse strand, counting down.
CCATTACGGTCACGTCACTTTATTTTTCTTATGTAAATAACTCATGGATACCGGTTGAAGAGATAACGAAGTATATCGAGCAAATCGGCAACATACCAGCTCAAATAATCTAGAAATTTAAAAGAGCAAATTTTTATGTGCGCTATCACGATTTTAGGTGTACTATATTATAAAAACTTAAATAGTGCGCCCTGCAGCACAGTGTATACACTGTGCCAACACATTATCTCCTGTTATTAAGCTTGGTGATAAAATGAACTCGTAGTGATAACATTCATCGCAGCTCAAACCGGTCAATAATTCAGGAATTCTTTTATGCGGCAGCGGTACTTCTCATCAACAGAGGTTTCAAAGGGAAATGTCGAGCGAAAGGGGCCACGAATTAATTTTCACGGCAAAAAGTGTACTTTTTGGAGTATTACATACAGGAGCCCTTCTTTTATCATCCAAAAAAAACTGTAAGTAGAGCAATTCTTCTTTAAGCCGTCCACTTATAGTCTTGAAGTACTTTAAGCGCGAAGATGCTTCTCGCTTCACTAAGAAAACGTCGTGGGATTTTGTAAAATATAAGTCAATTCCAATTTCATGCTATATAATTCTGAAGCAATACCAACTCTGAATTCATCTGCATGTACTAATCTTTTCTATTATAGTTTATCTCGTTAACAGGGAGGAATTAAAATCCAGTGAGATATTTTTCCAATTATTTTACAAAATTTACAACTTTTTCGTTAGATAGGGAAAGATTTAAGACAATAATAACATATCTTAAATTAATTTATATTGAAGTACATGAGTCCAAAATCCCACTGCGACGAATTGATTTAGGAAGAATGCAATGGGAAGAATTCCTGAGCTGAACTGAATGCTTGTGGCATTTTTTAACGAACAAAACTGAGACTACCTCAAATCATGATCGCAAAATTCTTAATCAGAAGTTATGATATATAATGATATGAAATAAAATGATGATGAATAATAAGAATAAAATGCATCTCGTGTACTAGTTAGCTCCGGAAACTGCTTTTACTTTTTCTTATAACAACCTAAATAGTGAAAATAATGCCATTTCCCAGATATAGTATGAATTACACTGCTATCCTTAGGCAAATTATGGTGAATTTCTATGTACCCAATCCAGAGATAGTATAGATTGAAGTTATAATGGAGTCAATGCATAATCTGAAATTGTGTGGATTAATTTAACTGCAAAAGTCTCGTGAAAAGATGTAAAGTAATATCTGGCAATCTTAAACATTGTGAGGAAACAATAATCATATGCAAATAAAATTAAATCCCGTTTCCCTACCTTTATGCCATTATTATTCTCTTATATTTCATTATGAATCATTAAAAGAAAACATATTCCGTGCAATTTTTCGAGAAACACTGCCAGTGAAAATATATCACATGGGAATAAACTCCCTATTCTATGTTTTTCACAGTAATTTTAAACAATTTAAAGACGAATTATATTATTAATTTGTATGAGTTCTTTGATACCTTGCTTTTATAGCAGCGAAGGTGTTTCTCCGGAAAATATTTTCACTGGAGCACTAATCCGTCAGAATTAGAGAGAGATTCTAAGGCCCCTTTTGCTGCTGCTATGAAAGGGATGAATGGGCCTCGGGATATCCTCAAAGGAGAAGACCATCCTCAGAGTGGCGAAAAGTTGTTGCATTAAGAGCAAGGGGAAGAAGGAGAGGCTGAAATTGATATATCGAGCCTCTGGACCAAGAGAAAGGACTGCGTAGGGTACCTTCGTCATTTGCTGAAGGTAGCCTCTGGTTATATAGTTTCCACTTAGAGGACGTCCAACGACAAGCAAGAAACAAACTTTGGACGGTATTACGTTAAGATGATTTATTTAGACGAAGGACATTAATATGCGATGAAGATGTTCCTTGTAAGATGGAACCCATAAATTTTACTGAACCATTACAAGAATGATAAAAATAATTTAGGTCTTCGTGGGCTTTTTTCTTTCTATGAAACACAAATATATTGACTAGCATACTACATATTTTACTTGTTTTAGGTGTGTAAGCAAATAAATTTTCCAAATTGTAGTCATAATATAGGGGTTAATAACAATGCGAAATTCCTAACAATGAATCATTAAATCATTTCCATTCATATTTTGCCAAAACCAATTACATTTACGATAAAAATCTACTCGTACTTTTATGGCTGTTTTATTACATTCCTTCCTTAAAATGCTTCATTATATTCACCACTAAAAATTACCTCACGTACTTTTCATAGCGCCTGGAATGATGGGTAGAATTTGCATTAAATGAAAATACAATAATTTTCTCCTTGGGGGATCATAAGGAAAACATTTTTGTACTTGTAACATGGTCGAAATTTATTTATTAGCGAGACAAACTAATCCTAGAGGCTGAACGCAACAACATACTCACTACGATTACAAAGCCTAGAAATAGGGCTGATTGTTCTCCTTAGAGGATAGCGACAGCACGTAAAATAAAACATATTTAATGAAAAGGAATAGACTACAGAGTATATGTATATTATCCATACGTACCACGCAATTACACTACCTGCGTATTTATTTTAGCTGGATACCATCACCAAAGTTGGCAGTGAATAAAACGGTAGTCATTACAGAAGAGGCCCTTACGGACGACGGAAATTAATCCCAAGAAGCTTTTGAGAGGATACAAAATTACTTGAATACAAAACCTTAATGAGACGTGTATGGCTTTTGAAAGGGGCAAGAGTATGAATATGCCTTAAAGGCAACATCCACGATGCATAAAAAATATCAAAATTAACTTGAAAAGAAGGCAATGAATTATCGACGAGAAAAATTTCAATGAAGTATACATTTTGCAACTAAGAAACCTCTGCGAAGATAAACAAAGTTATACTTTACATACATAAGATGTCTGACATTAAAGAACTAAATACCTCGTTCGCATTAGTATTCAGTACCCCGAACTTCTACTCTCCATCCTATCGATTAAAAATATAATAAAGAGAAAAATATAACTGTATAACCTTATCCTCAAATTGTCTAACAAGGGCCGTGAAATTATGGCGTTCTGGTAAAGAACAGAATTTAAAGCAGCTGAAATTAACTATGGGGAAGGAGCTAACACACGAAGACATTTTAAATAATTACGTAAACAATAAAATGAAATTAATATGGTTTTGGCTTTTCAATATGATTGAGGAGAAGAGGCTATTGGAAGAGATTTGAAAATGAAGAGACTTAGGAAAATGGAAATTTTACTGCATTGAACGGCTGGAAACACCGTAAAATACCAGTGTACAAAAAACAATCCTCATGAAGACGTCTGAATTTTCTAAGAACACCGCCATCTCCATTTCCATCTTGAAGGTTCATTCCAAAATGGTCACCAGCTTGAGATAAGACAAAGCCTAGTTCCTTTGGTGGCCAAATCTTAATAAGACGCATTGGTGGTCCACTTTGTAGCAATACAAGAGCATCTTCAAAGGATGGCAAGATTAAGAAGATAAACCTCTTCCTCTTAGACAGAAGATGTCACATTAGGAATTTGATTAAGGAGGAGAAAGGGATTCTATACAATTTTTATTCAGGCCGCAAAGGATAGCAGAGGTGTAAGCTGAAAGTTGGTGTTATGAACATCAGATTTAAATTCAATAAGAATTACCTCTCTACTTTCTCGTAAAGAAAGGGAAGCAACATAACGTTCTACAAATTAATCTCAAAATAAAGTCGATTTCAATTACAACACTAACTAAATCTTAATGATTGAAACAAGCAATCTTCAACAAAAAGTGTGGAAGGAAAATTTGCACCAAAAGGCGCGTTTCTAGAAATCTTCCCAAGGAAAAACAGACAAAATGAAAGTCCGGCAGGAACTGGACTCGAACCCGCATCTACCGCTTTTCGGGAGGATATATTTCAACAATATATTAAGCTGCACAGCCATAAAATTCAAAGACGCATTTTTGGGAGTATTTGTGGGCCTAAATAATACGAATTTCTAAGGAAAATACTAAAAAGAATAATTTCCAAATTAATTTAATTTTTTTCAAATTTTTCTTTTGGCATAAATTAATAGATTTAATTCCAATAAATAACATTTTATAATAATAACTATGAAAAGTCATGCTTCCACAATAATTTCTGGCTGTTTCATCGCTATTAGTCGTGTTTCAATACAGCAGCTGAATGATTTTGATTATCATGTAGCATGAGGTATCATATTTTATTATCAAGCTAAAACGTCTCTAATTATCATTTCATTTATTATCAGTGGTTCCAAGCTTACGTAGGTTCGTGAACCACATTACTCCTCACGAGATAAATCCGTGAATTTCACCTTTTAAAATAGCTTGGTCCCAACGTGATATGAAAAGCTAAACTAAAGTACACAAAAAAATTAGCAAATGATATTATCGAATATTTTAGGAAAATATAGTCTGCTGATTAAAAGTAACCAATCGTGCTAATGATTTTAACTATAGCACTTAGAAAAGGAATTATTAAAATAAAAAAGTAACAAACGATATCAAACAGATCAATGAATCCATTACGGTTCGTTTCCTGCCTATTGCGGGACATATGTATGATAGTGCTGAAGTAACAAATCCTACAAACATTCTTAAATCAACGGAAAATTCGCGGACGAAAACTATTCTCTCCATCTGAATCAATCCTTGCTAACGAAAGAGAAAACCAAGAAAGAACTTATAAGAGAGATTTTGCATTAGCGAAATTATTAACGTGGTCCTAACTATATATTAATATGAAAGTAAGGTGTGAAGTAAAAATTGTAAATACTTCGTGTAAATTAGAGTGCTAGAATAATAAATGGATCAGAAACCTATCAGTGACTACCACCGGTAACAACTGGTAGTAGCTCGAAATGAATACTATTTAACAGATACAAGAGAGCAATAGGGAAGACCGCAAGAACCAATTCCGGCTTTACTACGCCATCACAAGTTGGGTGGGCCAGCAGAGGAGTTGTCCGCATTTAAGGGAAGTTTAGGAGTTGTAACTGGTTGTGGGTCACGCTCGGCTGGTCGCAGATTGTCCTTCTCTGATGGAGTTGCATGTTGGAAGAAGGATTTCCCTAAGCATAGAGAAGGGAATTTGGGTGAGATGGGATTCATTGGCAAATTCAGGGGATCATTACCACCTCGAGGATAGGAAAACGGCTTGGAGGTTTAATCATTTCCATACTTCGATACGTAAGGATTACTACGTAAGCAATGGAATGCTTGAGAGTGAAGGAAGAGACATAAATGGATAGCATTCGTCAGGAAGTAGAGATTTACATAGGAAAAATTTGAACATAAAAGAAAAGGAACACCTGAAATCATGCGGAAATTAATATTTACCCATTTACCTTTGGAGCCCCCAGAGGGGGACGGGAGGATATTATAGATACAGAACATAGAAGATCCAAGAAAAAAAAAATAGAGAGATCAAACGTAAGAGTCGTCATAGATGTTGCCTATTGTTTGTAGAAAAAAATTTACTTAAAAAATAGTGAGGTTAATTACGAAAGATAAGGTTCATTTCATGAAGCAATCACTATTTAATTTGAAATTATAATTCAGACGAAATTTATTGTTTTATTTGAATAAAAATTACAATTAACCCGAAATCTCCCAGTTGAATGAGACAGTATCCTAATGCTGTCTAATAATTTCCAATCGTCGTGTAATCGCCTTAAATTTTTTTCCGTATAAATGATGAATTTTGCCTATTACGTTTTCTTTCTTGTTACGTTATTTTTCTTCTAACCAATATTAACGCTCTAAATCCTGAACCAAATCCGTACTTCGATGACTTCTATACTTATGTTATATGTATAGCAGTCTTATAAGCAGCTGTCTTCGGATGTATTATAAAATGATAAATAGTCATCTCGTCTCAGAGCTGTATGTGTTGGGTCACAATGATTACGAAATGTAATCAAACACTCCATTACGTGAAAAAATACGTTTAATTTAAAGCTTCTATATATTGAGATTTATAAAAAATGAACTGCTCACGTTTAAAGACACTCATAGATATATTACTAACAAAGCAGAATGTAGATTTAGTAAGACGTTTACCTATTTACACCCACGAAGTTCGTCTTTATGTTCCAATTTAATTTTTTATGAAACAAAAAACAGCTCCTCATTCATGTTTACCTTTCAGTTATAAAATAATTATCAAAGTTATTCTCCAAAAGCATGAGAAACAAGCTTGCGGTTAGTTCAACTTCTGGCGGAAGAGGTACCTTTCGGCAGAAAAGCTGAAAGAGAAGCGTAAATCAAATAATCATGCATTATTTATCAGGAAACCAGCTTCTCTGCCAGTATTCACCACCACAGAAAAAGCCTGCCTGATTCCATCCGCGAAGGGGAAAATGCTTCAAGAGGTTCAAAAACAAAGAGAGAAAGACTTCAATGGAATTTTAGTGGAGAAGAACGATTCAGCTTTGATAAAGGAGCCAACATTTATGATTAATTATTTAAGGTCGATTTTTATGTTAAAGTTCCTTCCAACCTACAATCATTATATTCTACATTCGAAATTAAATGGGATGAAGGATTAGAGTAACATCTAACTGCGTCATGATTCAAGTAGAAAATTATTTGAAAAATGCTACACCTAACTTGAAATTGCTGAAATTTGAACGTGACTATGACTCGAAGTCAGGCTCTCCACTTTTCTGACAGATCTGCCAACCACAAAATTACCAATCCATCCTGTTAACTGGATGCTTTGTGAGCATAGCAATCACAGAAGAAATATGTTAGCAAATTTATACTATTAAGGGGGATACGATGGAAATCAACGCTACCAAAAGTTTTCATGCAAAAATTTAATTAATTTCAAAATGAATTGATAAGTATCATTGGTCTGCGGAGGAATGACATTCCCGATGCAAAAATAATCAAGTGCTAATACTTAATACATTGCTAAAGCAATGTCTTGGATGGCATTTTAGATCTGTGATTTGATTTATAATGCCCAAAAAATTTTTAATTATTTTATAATATGCAAGCACTTCTTAATTCCCTGAATGAAAATGCTACGCAATGTTGATCATTGTGAATTGGGATGATAATTACAGCGAAAAATTGCAAATTTTAAAATATAAAAGTAATACTATTGATAAAATGCAACTCCACTCCAAGATTTGAGTGCTGCACACTTACGTCATCTGAACAACTCGCTATCTATTCCACCACCAAGGCCAATAATGAGTCTTGCTTGAACGGTTAAGTAGGTATCTCTTTCTTTTCCGCATCTTCACAAATGTGTCTTAGTTACTGAAATATTAAGATTTCCATTCCGTTGCTTCTTGTTTACTTATTTAAAGCCAATTTCCACCGATTCTGTAAATAATGGTAACCGCACTGTATGTAAACCACGCCTTAAATGTTGTGCACTTCCTTCTTTGAAGAAAATTCGACCACTCTAGAACAAGAAAGTTGGCAGGATACTGATGATCCTGAGACGACATGGTGAAGGAAGACAAGAACGAGCTAATGACATCGAATGAGTTAGGCAGGATAAAAACGCCGTATGATAAAGAGGGATGGAAACATAGGAAAAGGTTTAGAAAGGAAAGATAAGCCGCAGAAGAAAGGAGAAAGGAAGGGCGGGGGTAATGTAGATAGGCGCTATCTCTCCCGAGGTTTAAAACTCTCTCTTAAGGCAATCACTCATCTCATCGCCGCCAGGAGGCAGCAGGTGCGCCTGCTTGAAGTGGCATCGCGTTTTTTTACTGTCGGTTGGTTACCCTGTCTCTCCTTTTCGCGTCATGCTTCGTCTCCTTCGTCGACATTCGATATGATCCTGGGAGAAGGGGGCTACGAGAATGATCTTAGGAAGACAGCGGATCCACCGAAAAGTACCAGCCTATTACCACAAGAATGACGGGTAAGGAAAGCATACGTACACTCTTGTGATATAAACCAACATTCAATTCCTGAGCGATTTCCATGGCTTCTTCTTGTATCATAGGACCCGAATCCGTATTTTTTCGTGACCGAATTCGTCGAAACAACTCAAAAACTGCTTTGTCAATATTAACACCTTCGCCGACCTGAAATACATGGCTCATATTATCCAAAAGTTCACTTTCACGGAAAAATCTCAAAAGTTTGTTTTTATTTTTTAATATTCCTGCGATTTTATTTTTTTAACTTTAAAGTGCTCAGCAAGAACCCTCACAGAAGATTTACTGTCTTCGTAGCAGTTAATAATCTCTACCTTCTCTTACTCGTATAAAGAAAGAAACTTCCGCAGTGCCATCTCATGGAACGATGACGATCTTATGGAACTGAAAACCTCAGGATCGACTGAGATGGAAACGTATGTGAGGGGACCACGTCCCATTGTAGTATACAAGTAACACTTTGCAGCGAATGTACACTACGTTAGCAAAATCGTATTAAGTAATGAATTTGTGTCATATTGATAGACTTTTGGAACTGAGTATACCGAGCTCCATTCTACAGATCAAGGAGTGTTAGAGTGTCACAAAGACATCGAATATTGAAAGGATTTTGGTTGTCAAATCAGCTAAGGTGTCCGTTAGCAGAGGTTACTTAATTTACTTAATTTATATATAT
>KZ308215.1:67171-208034 GCA_000376725.2 Ladona fulva | reverse complement strand
GGCACTCAGTTCACCAACCGGCAGTGAGACAGCCTGGTGAATCACTGTCTTTTAGTGAACAGCCTGGTGAATCACTGTCTTTTACGAGCTTCAGTAGTGGAAATTTATCCGGACGTAAAAGCACCACCCATTCGGATGTCCGGGAGGTGGTGGCATTACATATGGAGGAGTTGGCTTCTTAATTAACAAGAAATGGAAAAATAATGTGGAGAAAATAGAGAGTATCTGACAATATGTAAGCTCATCCTCAGGATAAAGAAGCGTTACTCTGTTCAGATCATCCAAGTTTATGCACCAACAGCAGTAAGCAACGGAGAGGAAATTGAAATTTTCTATCAAACTCTCGTCACGGAACATGACAAGGAAGGTCACTATTATAAAATTATCATGGGCAATTTTAACGTTCGTGTAGGTAAGGTAGAAGCAGATGATGCTGTCACAGGAAAACATGGACTAGGCCAGAGAAATAAACGGGGACACCGCCTAGTAGAGTTTGCAGAGTGCAACAACATGTACAAAACGAATACGTATTTCAAGGAGAATCCTACAAGGAAGTGGACTTGGAGAGGTCCTAATGGAGTAAAAAAAAACTCTACCCAGTTACTAATTGTGAGGTACTAAACAACTTCAACACCGGATATGACCATAGGATAGTTAGATGCAGAATGAAGATTAACGTCAGAATGGAGCGAAAGAAGTTGGTCTTAAGCAGGAAACAGGAGGTAAGTATTATAAAATTAGAAGTAAATAGGAAAGAGTTCCATCTGGAACATAGAAATCAGTTTTCAGCACTTCAAGAAGTAGAACTGGAAGCCAAAGTCATGGAAGTCGTGGAGGCAGCGGCAGAAGAAGTACCAAACACACCAAAAAACCAAAGGATAAGAAGTTCAGCGACGGAACCAGGAAAATGATGAAACAGCGAAAGCAACTGAAGCACTCAGACTTACCAAAGGAAAATATCGAATATGTCGAGCTATGCAAGTATATCAGAGTGGCAATGATGGAAGATGTTAGGAATTTTAACGAAATAACTGTGCAAGAAACTATAAAAACAACAAGAACATGAAAAGGGTCAGACAACGCCTAGCAATGGAAAATAAACAAATCTTGGTCGTCCAGAAAGAAGATGGCACATCAACTACCAATAGACAAGCAATACTGAGGACAGTATCAGAATACTTCACCAACCTATACAAGAAGACAGAACAGGTTGAAGGGGAAAACCAAGAAGAAACACAAAACTCAGAAAATCTCCCATCTGTTCTCCCAGAAGAAGTAACAGAGGCCATCAAGAAGATGAAGACTGGACAGGCAGGAGCAGATGGAGTTTTAGCGGAATATCTGAAACTTGGTGTTACAGAGATTTTTCCACTTTTAGCGCGGTTGTTCACTAATTACCTTAGACAAGGGAGAATTCCGAAGGACTAGAACCATGCAAAGATTTTCCTTTTGCAAAAGAAAGGAAGCAAGGAAGATTTGAACAACTACCGCCCCATCAGCCTCCTTCCTGTTATTTACAAAACGTTCATGAGAGTAATAGCTGCACGTCTGAAGACGTCCCTGGCAGCTGCCCAGCCCAGAGAACAAGCTGGATTTCGCAAGGGATTCAGCACTATGGACCACATCCACACGCTGCAAGAAATTATCAGCAGAATGAACGAATACGAGATGCCACTAGTACTCTGCTTCGTATACTATGCCCAGGCCGTTGACTCGGTAAGTACCACCTCCGCACTGGAAGCACTGTGGAAACAAGGAATAAATGCCAAGTACATCCAACGCTTAAGTAGCATCTATAAGGACGCCACAGCCTCTGTAATGCTGCGTGAAGAAACAGAGGAATTTCGGATTGAGAAGGGAGTGAGACAAGGTGACTGCCTTTCACCTATTCTTTTTACAGCCGTTCTGGAAGAATTTTTTAAAACCTTAGACTGGGAGGAAAAAGGCTACGGAGCAATGGAGAGTACATCAGTCATCTGCGTTTCGCAGATGATATAGTACTCTTCGCGACCAACGGTGAAGATCTAGCATCAAGACTCCAAGAACTGAACACAGCGGGGCAGAAAATAGGACTCACGATAAACTGATGAAAAACTAAGGTAATGTATAATTCTTTTGCAGCACAAGTACCAATCATACTAGAAGAGGTACCACTTGATGTTTGTTCAGAGTACACTTACCTGGACAACTGGTTACGACAGGAGAGAAAAACAGGATCAATTAAATGAATCGAAGAATAAAACTAGGATGGAGTGCTTTCGGAAGGAACAACCATATTCTGAAGCGAAGAGTGCCAATGGTCTTGAAGAGAAAGGTCTTCAGCCAATGCATTCTACCAGTATTGAGGTATGGAAGTGAGACTTGAGTGTTAAATGCAGCAATAACCCAGCGACTTCAGACTCCGAAAAGAAGTATGGAACAATGTATGCTTGGAATCACAAGAAGAGACAGGAAACGCAACACCTAGGTTAGGATGATGACAGGAGTAAGGAAGATTCGAAACGTAAGTGCCTGTCTTCAGTGACAGTGCATCATAGTACACGACACGATTTTTCTCAACTCTATTTCTATCTAATAATAAGGAGAAAATTTAAAAATTCAGTACGTAAGTTGTTATTTTTATTTATATATATTTGAATGACAATTGGTACATAACCATATTCATTTGCATTCTTGCAGATCAAAAATAAATTGCCATCGGTTATATGTCCTACATTATTAAGCTCCATTGTGTTATATTCCTTCAACTATGATTTCACTTAATTTAGATGAAAATGATTCTGTTTCATCCTAGCGCAAAAATCGTAAATTTCAAACAAATATCATGATATGAAAATCATTTATTATTAAAATTTTAGTAACATGGCCCCCTAATGAAAACTCATTACGTGGCTTTCTCTGTCGGCATGCATTCCAAAAACAGAATCTCAACAACTCCGTTTGCGCTATAGAGTGTTTTATAATTAATGCACGCTTAGCGTAATTTGAAGCATAGAAAAAACAACGTAATATTTGCATTGGGGATTAAATCACAGAGGGTTTATTCCGAAAACAAAAGGCCTTTTTGTGACGAAAGTGTCGTTTTTAATTTGATCCGAGCCGTAATGAGACTCGTACTTGCAATTTATAAATGACAGGGTCAAACGTTCCAGATAATTTGAGTTTACCTCTCAAATACAGATTTTCCGTCCGGACAGCTTTATACACCCCTAAATAGGACACGTGTCAAAATTATTTTCATAATATGGACGTAACGATGGATAATCGTTGGCAATTACTGCTGAAAGAATGATACTTAACGTTAATTTTAATAAGTCAAGGATGATCATAACAGGTAATTTAATGAAAGGTTGTAAATATTTTACTAATTTAACAATTTCCATGAAAGTGCTTTTTATTTTCAAATTAATTCCAAATATCTCACTAGTTTTGCGATTACCTAATTTATTTCCAGATTTTTATATTAGGTTATCTCCACTTTACGTTGTCGCCAAAGAGCGTGGTGAACCAAAAGCTGTTAAATGAGTAATATCTTGTCAAATATTATGGCCAAGGATTGAGCAAGTAAATTATACATTATGCATTTAAAATCTGTAAGCGTATTTACATATACCAAATTAATATATGAATAAAAATACAGGAATTGAACCTTACCCTTAAAGGGCAAAATGTAAGCCTTAGAAGGGCAAACTGGCTTACATATCGAGGTGAGGAGTAGAATTGTTTGCCCCTACTTTTCCCAGGGGATCAGAATGTATAATGGAGATAAGTCTAAGTAGGTGGATCACAATGACCCAATTAACTGAACAATTAACCAACACATTTCATTGCATAGTATTTGGAGAAACCAAAATGAATGTTATTATTGAGCATAACTCAGCAACTTTCGTAAAATTAAACTCATAAACACAACGAGAGAAAACAATATGGCGGATAGCATTTTGTTTATCCTGAAAGATATTTCAAACTCGTAAATTTGTTATTTTACACCCATGTCACCTATGTATGTACCTGAAAATCAAGTACCGACTACATCTCAAGTATGTACAAAAATTACTGCCATTGTTGAGGCCAGAGCTCTCGCATATTATTTCTTCTAGCATCTTTCACAAAAAATTGAAAATTCTATCCTGTTTTTATTCAAACGCAAATATGTATATCCAGCTGCTCTTTCAAGGTTCCTAGAAATGAAAAAACAAGGCCACATATGGTTCATGAGTCGAAACACGTTTTTGTTGACTTTCTTCGTGTCTCCTTATTGTTACCCACAAAATTTGTACATGTTTACATCAATGCGGAGATGAAACCGAAAGCGTATGTTTTAATTTTTAGCGTATTTTTAAATTTTTTAATTCGTGTCTACATTTTCACCGGAATTCAGATTTTATATGTAAATGAAGAGCATATTTCGAATTGATTTGAAATTGACGAGCTGCAGGTCGAATAGCTCTAATTTTTATTTATTCGTAGATATTAAAATTTTCCAAAGGTGATGTTTATTTACGTATTTTTAACTCCGGCGCCGTTGGGCTCACTCAAGATATGTTTTCCGATTCCATCGAACATTATCGGCAAAATATTATGTTTCCAGAAACGGAGAACGACTGCTAACTGTACTGAAGGCACAAAAATGCGATTTATTCTACCTCGGGTCCGTGGGCGAAATGCTCCCAAAATGCTGCCGAACATTCTATTTGGAAAGGGTCGATTGAACCCGGGTTAGGGCAGGAAGATCCTGGAATTGACTCGAAATTTTGTTCTGATGGATTTTTTATCGGTGTCGCAAACTAAATTGTGCGAATCCCATGCGGGAAATGGTTTTCCAAACATTTTCCCTTCTGCAAATTTTCTTTCCGGAGGAGGAGCATTTTTCGAGATGTATTAAATATAAACTGGTGGCGTGAATGGAAACGTCGATTTTGGCAGATTAAATCACTAATGATAGACTTTACAGCTGCAAATTCGAATGTTCCGCTGAAAGCATTTACAACCAAAATCTCACTCGAATATCAATGCGTCGGTTTACTTCCGTAGTAAACGTTTTCTAAGGCCGTTATAACGTGTACTTAAAATGGACTTTCACTTATGGTCACTTTAGGGCCCGGTATTTCAATGGTTCGTCAGAGTTAATGTAATTATTACAGTTAATCTGCTTTGTATATCTTAGGATAACACACCAATATAATATCATTCCGTAAGTGAACATAAGTTAAATTCCGTTTTAAGTATATATTATAACTTCGGGCCTACAAGTATCCCTCTTCGTAGCTACATACTTCAAAAAGGTAACCGAATCATTCTAAAGAAAGATTTTTACCTACGTCTTGAATTATTTAGGTAAAGAATACCTAATCAAGTACGTAAATATGAACATTGAAATCACTGAAGAGCTGTATTTGGTACATACAGCACCGTTTTGCCATTAAAAAAACTTACGTATAACTTAAACTAGAAGACTAAATCTCGTAGTGTCCTAATAGACATAACACGTAAATATAATGAAAGGGCACTGACTACGATATTGAATTTCTTGAGAGTACCAATGTGTCAGATTTTTTTGAGTAGGCTTTCCAAAAAAGGCCTCCATTTGAAGTAAAATAATTCCCATTAAACGTTTACAGAAAAATCACACCGTTACCGGGACTCGTTTTGGAAATTACCTCTTTCTAAAATACAGATTCTGAGATGATTCGGAATACTGCAATGGAAAATCCTCGAAAGATAATTGAGACAGTTTATATCCTAAAGTGAACTTTTAGTATACCTGAGAAGGGTGTTTACCTAAAACTAAAATCTAATTCTAAGAACTTGAGAGTAAATAACGTAGAAATCTTTTAAATGATTCGTCTGGATTCATTCTTATACGAAAAACTATGGAATTTCTCGCAAAGTAATATTTTTTATTGATTTACAAGATTCGATAAATACATCAAAAATACAATATTATCGATAGAATCATTTTCCTGCTTTTGTTTTGTCAATATACTCAATATTTTTCTCATGAGTCATGACTCATGAGGCATGATCAGTGTTTTAAACGTGTGACAAATTTGTCTTTTAACAAGGAAAAAAGGTTAATCATGACAATTAATGACGAATGAACCCGTAAGTTACGTAGGACGCGCTTGAAATGATTTTTACCAATTTTTTCAACAAAGTTTATCAAAATGCATTCCATCAATGACGTATTCGAAATTCAAAATTTAGGAGGTAAATTTTACTGAAATTGTTTTCATTGAATTCCTTGACATAAATGTTGGAAGAGGAAAGTATGTGCAAAACATGGTCTTCCTACAGACTGTTTGGTTTGGCACCTTCAAAGCACGCTTTTGCGATAGTACTGTTCATAGTATTGTTTAAAAATGCGTAGTCATCGAGAGAATACATACACATTTGGAACATGTACAAAATGTTAAAAAACTTCCTGGTCAAAGGACGCATATTTATGCTGAATACCGCGATAGGACGAGTTTTAATTTCCTAGATTTAGAAGCGCAAATCCGTCTTGCTACTAAAACACTCCTGAATAATTCTTTGCAACCCACTCGCATGAATTCCAGATAACATGGCGCAACGGACAGAAATATATTCCTCCAAACTCTCGGAGCAACAAATGTGAATTTTAATTGTAAACCTCCGGATAGCCGGGGCATATCAATCACCCAAGAAGACGAGCAAGGGTACCACAAACCACGTCGCCTTTAAAAGAATGGATATCTCTCAAGTCTATTTATCACCAAAGAGATGAAACGCCATCTTAATGCGGGAGAACGGTGATTTTTAGCGTGAAGAAAAAATATTTCAAAGTTCCAGTTAAACTGCGGCGTTTTCCATGATACGGGTGCAATCGAGCATGGCGGGAATCGCAGGGATAAATCGAGGGTTAATGCTCTTCCGCGAACGGTTATTTTTAATCTCCGCGCCATTTAGTACAAAAATGTACACTTAAGCGAAACAGTGGTAGTTTTGAAATTGAATACCTTTAGCGTTGAATTCCCACGATAGCTGGGACTCAATAAAAATTCCGAATTGGAAAATATTCGGCTTATTTATTGCACGGCCTTTTTCGTGCTTGAAACCGTGCTAGCGTCATAGAAGTGAGAGGAATAAAAATTCATGCACAAATATAGCCCGGCATTTTGAAAATTTTGTCGCTGCAGATAAGCTAAATAAAGAGAGAGCAGTATTATGAACAGGAGTTTTCCGATTATTATTTTAAGCTTGACGATAAATAAAAGGCAATTATCCACGCAAAACGTGCTGAAGAGAAAATATTAAGGCTAGAATATACACAAACGTTATAACTGGTTGTTATTGACAGTTCGCCGCAGAAATAACATATGTTCTGGATTCATAATCCTATGCACCGATGCAAACAAATTAATTTTTATCTACTACAAAAACAATCGACAAATTTGTATTAAGTAATGTGGCACTTTATAGAAATGTCGTATATTATATGAATGAAGACAAACACAGATATTATAACCTAATAGTTCTCTTCTACGCATTAGCCATCTTAATAAATAGGATAGTTTCAGTTACATGACAATCTATGATAAGTTTTCCAATATCCCGTCTTCTACTTGAGAAGGAATGCCCATCAGAATTGCTAAATCATAGCCAAAAGATTCCGTTATTTATTATTGAATCTTGTTTTTTTTTCAATTATCGAGCATCAAAGTTCCTATCTTTCATGTGGCACATCTCGTAGACTGACAAAGAAAACAACATTAAATAGTGCCATATAAAAACACGCCTCTCGGAGATGCAGATTATTAATTTCTACCAGCCTATTCTAAAACACCTTCCGGAAATTTCATAACGAAATTTCACATCAATTATTTTTGTAGGGCACTGTAAAATATATATATACTAAGACCTAAATTGGAAAAGCATTCAGAATTCGTGAATGAGCATTTTCATCTGGAAATCGAAAGCATGCTATTGATAATATATACGAAGGCTACCGTGCCACGTCACTTACCTGAAATGTCTGCGGGAATACGCCAAGAAAATCATTTAAATATTTACCAACCTGAAAAAAAAAGAAAACTGGGTTAATTTGTATGCCTTAATAGCGAACTTTGAGCAAAATTACTGACTAAAGATCCTGAAAAATGTCCACATGAAAATGATTTTTCAGTGAAAGTCAGTTTTATTTCTAATATGAGACTCAAATCTTACCATTATTTTCTAATATGAAATTTAGGAAAAATGATAAATCACTCATTTGGATTTATAAGCAATGCAAATGTCATGGAAAACATTCAGCATACCGTAAACCTGCCAATACATCGCATCCATTCTAATACGTATTTAAATTGAATTCTTAGCATAGAATTGGAAGATACAGGTATTCACTCTTTTAAAATTACGTTTGGAAAATACCCTATTGATTCATAAGCCTAAAACCGTGGTCTGAGCAGCTTTGTTATCGTTCAGACCTAAAAATGATGTTATTCCATTTCATTAGTTCTTGATGTAACCAGAAGCTGTTGTAACTCTCACATTTTTTTGAAATTCTAAATTAAAAATCGCAGCTTAATTAAGCTTTGCATTCACAATATCGGGAGCATGCTATCAAAAACGTATTTTGTATTACGTTGCTAACGTAAACGCTCGATATTAATTAACAGAAGTAAACACTATGGAGTACAAAGCATTTTATAAGAGTTTAACGTCTTAACTCTAGCCTATTCATTTAAGATAGCCTTATATTCATAAAATACGGTCATTAAGTAATATATTACCTCTATACCAATTCTACCTTCAAGTACAAGAACCAATTCTACCCTCAAGTGCGATGCCTTTCAAATCTCTAGAAGGGGTAAGTTTACGAAGAATAGAAGAAAATGAATAGTCAAGGGAAGCTTAAGAACAACTTCATGGAATATTTTAAAAATTTATCCTCTTGGTTTGATTTAAAAATTGCTCTATTTTCTTCATAATAATATCAAAGCTGTGTATCAAATTTCCCTTGATTTTTTCCCTATTTTAATGCTTAGTTTACAGAGGAAGTCTAAATAGGTTTACCATTTACCCTTATCTTGAAAATGATGAAACATACACGACGAACATTGAGCCTGAATTAATGGATGCTTTCTTGAGTCATCTGTTATAGGCGGTATTAAATAGGAAGAGCGGTATTTAGTAAAAATTATATAAAAATACGATTGCATGGTTCCTTGATGTGAAATAATAGATCCCGCCTTGAATCTTTTTTATGTTTTTGAAAGCGTACAAAAATAACTGAGGAAATGAAGAGGTTTCTCTGCATATTAATTACAAAATAGGAAATTTCAAGTTTACAGTTTCATTAAAAGAGTTAAAAGAGATACTAAAATCCCGATTCCAGAAGTCATTCATAAAGACGCACGCATGATGAAGGAATTAAAAATGGCAGCAATCAAATCAAACTGGGCCTTCATATTTTATTTCAGAGGTGACTGCATACGTTCATAAATATGTTTAAATAAATAAGAAGTAGGCAACCAGTATTCCGTAGAACAAATCTACTAGAGCCATGGCCTACATGAAAGATGGGTTGCATGCATACAGGTTAACCAGATAACCATCGGGGAGGTCAGACGGGTTACATAAATAAAAAGCGCTGATTTCCCTTGAGTATAAGGACTCTCCCAGTGATGAAAGCCTTACAAAAAAGAACGATTCGTCCCTATGTCAGATGAAACTTTCAATATACAGAATTTGTATCGAATTGAATTTTTAAGGATATTAAAGGGAGCCCTGTAGATTTCCTTCCAGTTGTGAAACGTAAAAATGAATGCAGAGAAAACTTTTATTGACATACACACATCTTCATCGCACCATCAAAATGAGTTAAAAAAAGCAATTGATGATTACTTATGTCGTCATGTACCGTCATGTTCACGTTATGTCACATTCCTACGATGATCTTGTCTGCACCACAATTGTGGCAGATATAAAATCAGCATTGTAACATTTCTTGCTTCAGCTGATGCAAAATTAAACATTGGAACAGAGCTGAAAAAATATCATCAGATTGACAAGAAGATTGTGTAGAACGGTTCACAAATCCAACGCCAGATGCCGAATACTGTCGAAAGGATATATTTATTAATTTAAGATGAGATAGGGGGAAGTGATATGTTGTGACTACATACGTATTATACCTATGACAGTTCTCTCTCTTATTTGATTGCCATTTCTACAATTAATGTAAATATTTGAAGCAATAACTGATACAATACTTAATATGCAGCTCAAGAATGCTCCTTATCAACAAAACATTCTTTAGTAACAGAACGGTCATTCGTAATTAAAAGTGCATTTGATTGTTATCCAACCTTAAAAATCCAATTATTCACCAATATCACCAAAATACTACCAGTGACATCAAAATGGTACATAATTTATAACTTTTAGATGTTAGAATACTTGCTAAACATGGTATCGCCATTGCTTTTGGCTGAAGGCGCTTTGGGTGCGATGATGGAATCGAGAATTGAGCTCAAGAATAGGATCCAGATGAAGGTTGAAGAAACGAAGAGCATCAAGCCATAAAATATAATTCCAAAACCAAAACCAAATAACTCTTTATCATCGTAATCTTTACCCGATCCCGTAAGAGATGAGAATAATAAGGCCAAGAATATTTATATACAGTCTTCCAGAAGCTTCACGACAATAACATGAAGTGGAACTTTAGATACAATGTGGAACAGGACGTAGACGAAGAAGGTTCCCTTGTCTTCTTTGAAACACTTAAGTGTTCGGTACGCGTTTGATATTTCTACCTACGTAAGAATCAAATCACAGAAACGACCAAAGTTGCGTCTGTTAATCAAAGTACTTTATCTGGGAGTGTAGGGGATTTATGGGCAACCTATCGCCCACTCGACCTTAACTTCAGTCAATCTCCTTCACCCCTTTCCAATCTCCCCTCTTTTATGGATGACCACTTTATTCGTACCCCTCCTCCCACCCCTTCTCTCCTCCACCTCCCCGACCCATCTCGGATCATTCATTCTCACAATCTGATCTCCCTGAGGATTCGCCTGAGTAAAAACCCCTTTCACTCCACTTATCCTTCTCTTTCTACTTTCCACTAACAGATTTCCTCTTCAACGCCACGGTGAGCATTTCATCCCTCTTCCATTTAAGTCTCTTCCCTTTCTCTGCTAATCCCCTATTGTTTCGCCCAACCTTCGCTGCTTTCTCTGGCCTCCGCTAAATGAGAAGTCCTCGATATAAAAGAATCTTTATTTCCTCATTTTCTCCTTCAACGTGCCACATTCCTCGTCGGCCTTTCATGCTTCATCTAGATGCTCAATGATAGATGAGATGACACGCGACGTTTTAATTTATACCGATCGCGAAACGAGCCCAACTTCTTCGGATATCCTCCCTGAGAATCGTCACGATTGTTATGTTCGACTTATATCTCCTCTGCTTTCCTTACAATCACATGTTGATTGAGCCTATTCGATACATAAACTAACATTCCTCTTGAGAAATTGTATACCCCTTGAAATATTATTATTAATATTAATGCTTCTTCAGTAATATTTCTATTGAACATTATTACTTGAATTTTTAAAGAATTTAATGTTAGGATGTTTTTTTAAACATATTATTTTAAATATTTTTCTTTAATGCTTTAGTGAATTATTTTTATAGTACTGCTCAAGCGATTTTTGTATTCACAGTTTCCTACACATCTTTTAGTTTGTACTATCAGTAGGTTTGCGCAAGTTTTTAACACCCCCCTTCTTTGTTGGTGTTTTTCTGCTGTGGAGATTTTTCTTAAGTTACCACTTAGGTTTTTTTTACATCCACAAATTCTTCCTAAGTTTTTCTCTCTATTTCTTTTTACAAATAAATTCGTGTTTTAATAATAACATTGACGACAGATTAGATGGAAGAAGAGACTTTTTAGTCTCAATCTCGCCTTAATAAAGGCCTTAATAATATTAAATATTTTTATTATTCACGATCACTTGATTATGTTAAGCCTTTAATATATGGAAGTGGTGTAGAATGTAAATAAATACGCTGAACTGATATAAATAAAAGTGTAAAGGTGCCGAAAAGGAGATGGAAGGAAAATATTGAGAGAAGATGGGTTGATAGATAAATTGATATAAAGTAAAATGGAATAAAAAAGGCAGGGAAAGACAAATCAAAAAGATGTTAGATAGTATAAAGGGGGGATAACCTAGAAATAAATAAGAGGGCGTTAATTCGAGAATCATACAGCACACGAGCCTACTGCAAGGCAGAAGATGATATTGCCAATAATGATGCTGCAGCATCAAAGTTCAATAAAAAACAAAAATGGGTATTCAGCGATGAATATGCTCTCTATATCCACTGAATTTGACAGATTATTATTTAATTATGTATTTACAAAATTCAGCTGCGATTAGACACAAGTCTGGCGGCAACTTAAATAACAAAATACACCTATTTTAAGATTCAAACAATAAACAGCAGCATTCTATCTCCAACCTTTCTAAACAACTTCATAAACATTCCGGAATATCACCACTCTATTTACAAACAGTATTAGAAATCTCACAACTACAACAAGACTTAATTTACATAGCATCCCCTGATATTCCTACTAATGCATGTACATCACATAATTCCCATATTTACAGTTACTAAATTTCATAGATTATGTCACTGTATCTTATAAACTTAGACACCTAACGACAAAATCAAAACATGTCAAACAAATCCATATACCTTCTTTGTAGATTGCCTGTTCTTATGTTACGTACTTTTGGATGACGTATACTTTAACAATCCATGTTCGCTTATATAATACCTTGATTGTAATCTGATTACCTCGAATCACCAAACCTGAAATATGCAGAAAAATGTATCTAAAAAAACTAAGTTTTCTAACAAAAAAGGGAATATTTTCCCTTCCAGTTTCGGCGCTGATATTCTGCAGAAATAATATCACGAATTAATCGTAGTTTAAATTGTGTTACCGATTATTTTCCAAGATATCAAACCTTTCGATGCTACGTTTGGGTTCTGTGGAACATTTATTGAAACTTATTTCAGCTTGAAATTCTCATAAAATGAAAAAACGTAACATTAATTCCGCAGTTATATTTTTATTACCTCCTTTCATGCAAATTCCCATCTCGTTTTATTGATTCACCCAATATATCTGGAAAATCATAGTCCTTTACCCTCATTTTCCGTTAGGATGTATTAACGACACCCAGGATAAAGGAAATCCAGAACAATCGAGTTTCAATTCAGAGTTTTGGTCAATAACCTTCCCAAGAGACAATGCTGTTGATTTCGACGAATCTCACATAAACCTACGAATCTCCAGACCATTATTTTCTGCGTTTATCTTTATGTTTCCTACATTTGCCTTCGCTCAAAAATTCTCCACCGCTGGGAGGAGACAGAAGCGAAAAAATACAGATTTGTTCTGAAAGTCCTCATAAATATATTTTATATTTTGCAAAATTTTCGGAACGATTTGGTAACATTTACTTTACGACAAAATTTCGGAGAAGTGAGTTTATTCGCCATCTTCATGGAAACAAACGTGAATGAATATTTTAAATGGTTAACGATCCTTGTAATTGTGTATGAGACTTTTTCATCAATCAGCGAATAAAATTTTATGACGAGAACTACTTTGTTCAGAAATTACTGTAATGTATTTTTTCTTCCATACTCCAAAACACTCAGACTTGGATAAATGAACACTTTATCTTATGTTTGGCTATTTATAATATTCTATTTGAATACTGAGAACCCATATTTTAATGTGCTAAAATTCTGAACGCTTTGACGAAGGTGCCGGTCGCAATGGGGGAGTGGTTAGCATGCTAGACCTCCATCCCATATACATACAAAGTCTCCCGAATGGCCTGAGAAATGTTCTGCCGGGATAGTTCAACGGACAGAGCACCCGACCAGAAACTAGGAGACCCGCGTTCGATTCCCGGTCCCGTCAGACTTTTTTCAAGTCCATTCTTCCTTGGAATTCTTCCTGGGTGGACCATCTTGCGCAAAGTCACCCTTCCCCGTTTTTCCGTGTCTCCATCCCCTAGCTTCCGGGTTCGAGGCCCGGAAAATCGGATTTTTCTGCTTAAGGAATGTGTGTTTGTATATAGTTGCTGTTCAGCCTCTCTTTTCACGGCCTGATAAATATATGCCTGTTGAAATAATTTTAAAAATGCAAACTTTTACATATGTTTTAATGTTTGATGATTTATTCATCAATTTATAATACATAAAAAATTGGCATAGATGCTTTTTAGGAAGCCTCACGACAATAACACGAAGTGGAACTTCGCACATGGGTCATTACCATTTGTGATAATCTTAATTATATGTATTTATGTAGTTAGAAACATTAATTTTACCTAAATTGAAAACTGAAAATTTTGATAAAATAGAAATATTAAGAAAGTTCATCTGACTGATATAAAACGTGTATTTTTAAGAGAAAATGTAAAATATTCCGTCGATGTTTATTCAAGATTCCTTCTACTAAATTTACTGTATGCCTAATCGACAGAACGGACTCGATAATTGTACGCCCGCTAGCACTGAAAATTAATTATCCTTTGGTGAAAGCGTTAATGCCCCTGCGACACCAAATAGAGAAAACTAGGGCCTAGAAGTATTTCCGAGCAACAAGAGCCAGTGTTTCGCATTGACAACTTCGCAAATTACGCTCCGCAACTATTAAGTATGAATTCTCCCACTCGCGTTTATCAAAATCTCTATCACCGAATTAGCAGAAGTTGCATTTAATCCTGGGTCGCTCAGGTCCTCTTACGAGCACTTACCGAAGAGGAACTTGGAAAATACTTCCCTAATTACCCTCGCCCTTCTTCTCAAAAGATTACTTCCGCGCCTAACTCATTACCAACTTGTCCAAATCTATTCAGTCATAACACCAAACATAAACGCGTTCGGAAATCCCCGACAACTTTCATCCGCTGTACTCAATCACTTCATAGCCATTGTCGGCTGCAAAACTTTCATCTCGATGAGCTTCCACACTCTCCCGAGAGAGAGCTTTCGCCATAGAGATCGTTATCTTTCGATATTCGAAAACTACCCTGCCCAGCTATGGGGAACGGTTAATTTAACCTCAAAGGTTGCAATCACCAGAGAGAGATTCAGCTCCTTAAGCCCCAGCAGCGCACCGTGTTTCACTGCCATAATGGATCGTTAATGACTATGATGCGTTCTCAATGATAGATTCGACAACTTTTCTCATTTATCTATAAAAATTAAAAGATTACATAATCGTTCTTCAATCCCTCCTTCCTTTTTAAGTTTATGAATTGTTCATTACTCTTCGTATTTTTTTTTATTCCGCGTTTTTACTTACTTTCCTTTACCTCTTCTCAATTCTTGCAAATTAAACTGTAATAATCAATGCAACTGATCATGAAAAATTGTTCTTTCAGAGAAAAGGACGAAACATGAAATTATTAATCAATATAAGTAGCAAAGATCATTTTAAGAGATAGATCATAAAATTAAACTTACGGAAATTTCAACGAGATCTGGGTGGGGAAAAAACTACATGGTATAATGAGTGTTAAATTTCACAATGCGAATCAAATTTGAGTAGACAAATGCAAGCAAAAAATATGTTCAATTTAAGAAATAAGTCGAAGAAATATTCTTCCTAAAACATTCTGGCCCTCCTTCCGGTAAACTGCAATTTCCTTCAAAAAAAGTTACCAGTAAGATAATCTTGAAGATCATCCAACAATTAAGATAAATTTTTATTGCAAAAGTCGAACGAAAATTGGAAATCATAAAAAAATCACTTTTTAACACGTGTGCTGTGAAATTCACGCTTTATCATGTTAATGTCAATTTTTGTTGGAAATGTATCAGCAGGGGGTAAGTGGAGAAGTACGGACCAAAGGTTGATGGAAATAAAGGGAGAAACTCCGCGTGCCAGTACATCTATAGATTCAACACCACGTGAAGCATTCCATGAAACTTGTCACTGAATATCTTTCCGCAGAAAATCGCCCCATCATGCTTCGGTCTGTACCTCCTCACTTACCCCATGCTAATACATTTACATGTGAGAAATTTCCTCCTTTTCCAGTGATCAACCCGTTCCTTCTTCCCTCCCTCCCCCACTCGCCTTTATCCCCTTCCTTTGAATATATTTTGTATTGCATTTGTTCTAGTTTCATGTTGATGAGGTAACATCCTGAGTACGCGTAAATTTTCACTTATTACTGAAAACTGAGAAAGTGCATATATATAACTCAATACTGAGATCTTATTTTATTTAATCGGACATTTTTCACTTGAAAATCTTCTGAGAATCAGTGCCAATGAGAACACAGGATCGGGCGTAGGGGTTCGGAATGTTAGGAACTGGGAGCGATGGAAGGAGGCAAACGGTTGGTGATCTTTTTTCACTCTGTCAGTTTTACAGGACATAGATAATTATTTATAAATCAAATATTAAGATGTCAAATAATTTGATCAAAAAAATTTGGTTGGAACGTGGAAAAGTTTATTCTGAGATATTTTCCAATTTTGACACGCTTTCAAAATATCATAACCATTAAAAGGCAATTTTCAATATATAAAATATCCTACATACAATCTAAATATAATTTTAATCACTTCATTTCCTTTATCATTTACTATCCATTGAAATTTGCCTTCAGAAACTGCAAACGTGGACCTTCGAGACAACGCCCACGGAAGACAACCGAATGCACCGTAACAAAAGAACTGAAAAACCATTTACTCTCCAACTCCAGGGAGCGTTCCGAAAAATTCCTTAAGTAAAATTCGATTTATTTCCTTTGCAGTGTTTCTGCATCGACACCGTGCGCGGAAAAATCCTCAGAGTGGCAAGTTCCTTCCGAAGGAAACAGCAGATGGTAAGACCTCACCAAGTTGAGCGACACATCCCTATCCTCGAGGGACGCTCCGCGGTAAAAAAAACGAGGAAATGAAAAACAATTCGTAAACTTGGAGAGGAGTCCTAAACAAAGTTCTCTTCTTTGTTGGAAAAAAGTTTAAACTAGGCCTGCGTGAGGAAAACTATCAATTCTTTCGGTAGGAATTAATGCCTCCATGAGTGTTTCCGATTCACACCAGGGACAAGGACTCGTGGCTGGAAGTAGTGATTTCGAAACTTTTCTCGGGATAAACTTATGAAAGTCCTCATTCCTCTTTTCAGTGAAGGAAACGACTATCAGTATGGCCTCAGAAGATCCTCGTTTTGATATATAGCGGTAATATATACTTAGGTAAAACTCTCTGTCAGAGTTGCATGTGAGAATTTAGCCTTATGTTACATTAATATTTAGCATAATTTAGAGCCTCGCATATCATAAAAATAGAGAAGGAATATTCAAATATTTCGGTAAGCATTTTCAAGGGTTACACTTTGCAAAAAAATGATCAGCAAAAATCAAATACTGTGTAAGAGAAATAAAATTATATATAAAAACAAATAAATGAAATATATTCGTAAACGGTATAGATTGAATTTAAATGTATCGGTATCGAGCAATGTGGTACGAAATATTATTATATGAGATGCTATTAATAAATAGTATATGAAATTCAACATTTTCTTAGAGAATAAACGGAGAAAAAAATTATTTTTCCAGTTATCTGTATTAAAGCAGATTCTATACAGCGTAAAGGTGATTTGTGTCAATTTCTCGGAAAAATGTATCTAGTTTTCACTTGAGCACACAAATAAATCAAACCTGATTTTATGAATGGGAGGAATTCGAGTATAGGATTCCGCCCGGTTTCAATTTATTTTAGTATTAAGGCTGTCCCTTCAGTAGAGCCCGGTAGTATTTCTAGTATTGTACCACGAGTCATTTTCCGACAGAGGATGAAGAAAAGCAATCCTAGGACTTATGACAACAAAACTTCCGAAATGAAGCCCAGGATGACCCTCTATTAAATTTCCGAGTGTCCGAGAGGAATGCTACGTTTCCACAAATAAGTGGACGCGATCCCTCCGACGACGTTATCATCCTCCCCGAAGGCGTTCCGAAATATCCTTTGTTCTTACCGTCTCTTCAATCGAAGGTTTTGAGTCGTTTGGAAAGAGAGATACCCTTTTTTCACCGACACATTCACTGACGAGGATGAGCAGAAAAAAATGTTCTTCACTCCATAACAGGAGAGGAAATATCGGCTTGCATAGTGCACTTTGTGTATCCGTAATACCTCTTCGCCGATATCCGGCTGACCCACATACACGGAGGAGATGAAATAAGAAATCCTTCTCCTCGCTCCGCCGCACAAGTGGATTCCTTCTAAAAGCCATCTTCCTCATCGTTCCAAGAAGAAGCATAAGTATATTTTAGCCATCACCATCCGGACTTTTTTCCTCGGACGGCTACTAAATCGTGAGAACATTGAAAAATGTATATGAATGTGGTGACACGGCTACGATTCAGCCTGAGAAGGACTACGATTTATTTCGTCATGATTTTGTGATACGGCGAACAGCGATGTTTACAATATTATCGCTTCCGCGTTAAAAAAAATTATTGAATAATTCATCGGTGGATTTTTATCAAAGACTACTGACGCTATGAGGCCGAGTGCAAAGTTCTGGAAGATGGCATGACTCCGAAGTTGTTTACCTTTGTACCTCTTGCCTTGCTAGCAAAGCATTCCGTCAACAGAGTGGCACTAACTTGGTATTGCAGTATAGTGGTTACGATATATCTGCCCGGAGAGTGGGAACTGGGTTCTAATCCCAGATGTGTGAATCTTTAATTCCATTTATTCTTGGGTAAAAAAATGTATTCCACGATAAATAATTAGCACATTTATGACTTTCAGATATTCTGTATGCGTCACCAATCCTTATTCACTGACAAATATAATTAACGGCTGGAAAATAAAGCGCTTTAGAATTCCGCAACGCTCAGTACCTTTTAAAGAAATTTTTCAGGGAATTCTAAAAATGTATGATATTTGGAATAAATGACTTTGAGCATTAATAAGTGAAATATTATGTCAATGATAATAGATCTTTATAACTCAATTTGCGAAGAATGAGGATTTTAATCTAACAAGTTATCTTCACTGAAATGAATCATAAAATTGATGATGGACGCTTACCATACTTTGCTATGAATAAATTCATCCGCGATAAGTTTAATGTTTCCATTATGCGAGATATTCTACAACTTTCCATACTATCCTATTCATCCAAGATTACACATTCTTCTTACATAGATTCGCCTACCTTCATTTATTCACCATTCGTTCTCAATAATTTTCTTCTGACTACGAATTATGTAACATCTTATCATTTACAACGAATTCCCATGCAATAATGATTCAAGTTATCATATGAAAACTGCTGAGTGAAATATTATAGAAAATCTCTGTGTCATCGATGCTAATTTTCAGCTCCGTTTCTTTCTCGTCAGAACGTTCACATTTAAAATACTGTTGATAGGTTATTAAGAAAGAAACATTGCGCAAAATTTTGTTTCCCGCATACATCATTCTTTATTGTCGTCGAGGCTCGTAGCATCTGCACTTGGCTTGACAAAAAGATCCATTCCCACGGTCTTAATTTAAACTGCGCCAAAGACCCTAAGCACAGCTGAGCCATTCCTTCCACACAACTCGGAATAAAGCTTCAAACGTGTTAGTAATTAAAGTGTTTACTTTCGGAAGGAGAACAGGAGCGGAAAGTTTCCTTTTTCGGCCATCGAAGGTTCTCGAAATCTTTACATGCCGCACTGTCCGCACGGAAGCTTCCTACTCGGTTTTCCGGTTCCGTCGCGGAATCTCCCATGCAAAAGGCTCCATCCGTCCCTAATATCAGCGCACTCTTGGGCAAAGTACTTCTCTGCAACTTATG
This sequence comes from Ladona fulva, assembly GCA_000376725.2. Taxonomy (NCBI): domain Eukaryota; kingdom Metazoa; phylum Arthropoda; class Insecta; order Odonata; family Libellulidae; genus Ladona; species Ladona fulva. The sequence goes on along the minus strand of KZ308215.1, from coordinate 188,155 downwards.
AGACCTCCTCTCCCTTCCTTGCGTACATATCACCAATCCCACAGTCCTCTCTCACGTAGCTCTACCTCGGCGAAGAGAAAACGGGTTTTCGTCGACATCCCTGCCTTGCAAACAGGGTCCTCTGCAAACAGACCCATTTCCCTCTCTCTCTCTCTTGTTACTCCTCCACCCATCCATCCACTCCCTCGCGCATCCCTCCTCTTTCTTTTTCTCCATTTCCCTCCTTTGCTGAACTTAGAGTTTCTTCGCTTCTGGTTAATTCACCCTTTCTTCCCTCTGTCTCTACTTACTTTCATTCTTCTTTGATTCTTCCTCTCCCAGTCACTCCTAGCCTTTAAATTAGTCCTCCCCAACCGGTGTGCCATTAGTCAGCTCTTAGAGCGCCTCATTACATCAAAGAGTTCGATATGCTTTTAGTTGCATACTCGCCTTTATCTCAGAAAAAGTACATTTGAATAGAATTTAACAGCGGAAACAAAGGGTTTCTCAAAGATAAACAGAAGTCAAGAATTTCAACGTGACTTGGTCTCGAACGCAGCACTACCACCTTCCAGGCAGATGCTCTGATGTTCAGATCAGATGCTGGGAACATCTGTCCAGAAAGGGGAATATCTTGGTTCGATTCCCAGCCACATCGATATTTTACACTTCTATTTATCCTTTTATTTTAAGGCACATATCGATACGAGTCAAGTATTTACCTTTCCCTGATCCTTGTAAAACATTGACCATTAAATGTGCTTTCATTTTTCACCTTTTCTAATTAGGACTGAAACTAAAAAATTATGGTTGGGATTGCCGCAAATGGCTCCCTATGAGATAGCCAAGTGGGCAACGCGTTGGACTTCAGTAAAAGCTGTCTCGGGTTTGATTTCCGGAGGGAACCTACGTGCGAAACGACTGTCGATACACTTTTAACAATACCACTACGATTGCCCCAAATGTCGAGCAAGTATACCGTGGAGAAAAGATAATGGGAAGTATCGCCTTAGCAGATGGTTGCGGTTGATATATTTGATTTAATAAACCTATTAGTGCTTGTAAATCACGAATTTTACGTTTACTGCTGCTATTAATTGTAGTTGTTAGCTTCCATTTTCTATCATTAAAACTGACGATTCGAAATGGAGAACAAATTAATGAAAAATTGAAACGAAATGAATTTCATAAATGAAAAATTAAAATTAATTTGTTTGTGGTGCATAGAACTTGTTATTGTGATGAACAACTCCTCCTAATCCTACTTTTCTGTCATATTTTCTAAGTATTTTGGAGTTTTAGGCGAACATACGCACACTTACACACAAACACTAACAAAGATACCAACTTTCTACTTTATTTGTAGGGAGAAGATTAGCAAAAGGAGTTTATCTAGTAACTTATCATTCCAATCAATTCAAAGTCTGAAAAACCTAATTTTTATGAGGATACCGGTGGAATGAAGAAACATTTTAAGTTTTAAAGCAGAGAATTCGAATGCGGATAAATACTGCTGATATGGTGCAGTGGTGAATCTAGGAATTTTTCAATTTTCTTTGCTGAATTATCTCTGAGGGAAGAGCCCAAGTAAAGAAGTTTAATCTGTATCCTATCCTTTCTTTCCTCATCAGCTCATCTCCGTTCTTCTTTCCCCTTCCTCTTTCCAACTACCTCTCCCGACCATATCCTATTTTCTCCGTCCTCGCATAAAACCTCCCATTCGTCTTCTCCGTACTCTTTCCTCCTACCATTCTTTCCCCGCATTCATCACCCATTCCTTTTAGGAGCATTTCGTTCCCGCCAAAAGCACACATTAGTGTCAACCTCTTTCCCAGTCAGCTCTTGCCAAATTTGTGTCTTTACTTGTGCAAGATGAAGTGTAATGCGACTTCGGAAAGTAAGCCTTCGAACGGTTGGTTTTTAATGGAAATGGGATTCCAAAATGCGCTGCAATTATTCTCTCGGGCCATCAGGTAAAGGTATTCCTGTTCCTTTTACTTAATATCTACTGAAATTGCACATAATTAGGAGAGTCGACATTATCGAGGATCATAAAACTATCTATGGACCAGACCTTAGCCCGTGTTAAATCATTACTATCACAAATATGGCTATGAACGTGAATTTAGAATATTTCATAGCACAATTCAAAATAAGATATAAAAAATAGAAACTGTAATTAAATTCCTACCGATATGTATTACTGAGTGGCTATGAACACTTCAAAATGGTTAGACCCACGTAAAATGACGGAAAGATGAAGTTTTGAAAGTTAGAGAAATTTATAGGTACGGGCGCTTGAGGGTAACAACTATGTATGAAGAATTTAAATTGATCACACCACAAATGTGCCAGAAACCATAGGTGCCGACTTATCGTAACATACGCTTCTCTTAGAAACGTACCACAATAATATACTTTTCTTTTAACACCAAATATAACAAATGTATACCAAAGTATGAATTCCTCAGGCCTAGTGAGAAACCGACTAAGTAGAGGCTTCTAAATGTTGCTTCAATATTTCTTAGGATATAATGAAATTGTTTCGCAGCTCATGCGCGTAATAAATGATGAAATAACTTGAAAACCTTGCAAAATACTCTCATTAAGCTACCTCAAGAGTAAAACCGGTGATGAAGTGTAAAAAATTACGAATAAATTTATCATTTCATACTTTATAATTCTATGACCTCTGAAAATTCTAAAAATCACTATACAAAGATTTTAGCAGGGAGAGCTTGAAACCGAACATTATGCTAAAATAGCTGCAATTTTACCTTTTATTTTGCTAATTCAGAAAATTATTCAAAAAGCATGGAATAACAGGTGCGAAAAATTGCGACATGACAGGGTAAAATAGTAAATTGGATGCTCAGTAAAAAAGTAGTTATAAATGTAAATTGGTATTGCGTGTTCTCTCAGCAATACATCAAGTAACTATGCTATTTTAGCAAAATGTTTAGCTTTCCGAAGCAATAGCAATAAACACAAGATTCATATGTAAGTCACCCGCGGGCTTTTTAAGGGATAACGTATTCTTCTGCTCCGGTTTTTCAGCGTAATCCCGAACATCTCTCCGAAGCTAACTTTCGTAACCTTAAAGCTAACTTTTCCCCGTTCAAAAGCTAATCGAGCGTACTTACATTCTTTCCACACATCTCATTCACGTTTCTGTTGTCTTAAGGTGACGATATAATTCATCATAGTCCATAATGTGCCGTTCGACTACCCTAGTCAGCTGTTCCTGACACATAGTATCCTCATCCTCCATATCATGTTTAGATGGAGATGAATCAACCCTTTTAGTCCGATTGGATAGATTTTCATTCCTTCCGACTGTATTCATTCTCTATTAAGACACGATTATTTTTAACTTACGACTCATGCCTAAGACTTCGATCATAAATTTCTTCTTCGCCATTCTACGACTCATCTGCTTAAATTTGTGACTTCTAGTTTTGAACGAGGACACCGGGTTTTTTGTCCTGGACGAATTATGCAAATTGCTAGTTCCCGTTGAAGAGCATGAATTCCTCGTTTTAAAATCCTCTCGCTGAAATGTACAATCAGATGGAAAAGGGCTTCGATGAAAAAATTGGCGTAGGATCCAAAAGGAAAGCGCCTGAAAGTCACGTTTTGACGGTCGCATTTCCTCATCGACCGAACGGTCATTTTTGATTGAAGGGTCTGCTCATGAAATTAAGGGCAGTCTGCTGTGTCCTTTTTCAGTCGATAGGAAGAATAAAAACTGTGACTTTCAATTATTATTCCCCTCTGATCCCGTGATTCGCCTTACTTTCCCTTTTTTCATTCTCCGTGACTTGGAACGACATTCTTGCTTTACTACAAGCCAGAATTCCCATTCCTGCATCCTGGTTGATTAAATCTTCTTTTCTGGGCGTAATTTCACGATAGGATTACCCTGCATTCGAGAAAATCCAGAATATTCCAAACTTCGACTATAGATTTTTTCGACTTCATGGAACATTTTCCCTTGAGTTGACGAGCGCATCCACCCTAAAAGGTGCTTCTTTGATTCCTTTTTCTGAAATGGCCGAGTTAACTCGTCGTTTTTCAAATTACCTTTCTGCTCCTACATGTTCATTAGTATTCTCACAATACCTGCATGGTTTTGCAAAAATTTTACGTAAATGTTCACAAATTCCTTAAAATAAATCAGAGTAAAGAATCGTTCGAAAGATCCATAATTTTGTATCCCATCGTTTCTAAAAATGTACATTTCTTTGACCATCATCAAAATATGTACCTAGTTTCGTTAAACGTTATGTTTTTCGACAAATTCCTCAAAACAAATCGCGAAAATTATTTTTCTGAATAACTTAATCTCAAGGAGTTGCCGCTCACATTACTTCATGTGGTGAAATTAGAAAGACCGAAATTGTGATTCAGAATCAACTTAAAATTAAATAAAGCTCCACTTTCATAACACTTAAACTTATTACACGTAAAAATCTTTGCATACGACGTACAAAAGAAATGAGTGATGATTAATTAGATTATCTTTAAAAAATGTATTTTAATGTATGAGTGCCACTCAGAAATCAACGCAATCATAGTATATTAACAAAGAAATTTAAACGAAAAGATTGAAGCCTTGTAAAATATCCATATATTTTAGTATTAAGCTACTAAATAGATGGAATTCATTAATTATCTACATTTCACTCGTTCTGAAAAGAAGATGAGAGTAAAATCTGTTTTATACATCAACCATTTTTCAAAGTTCTCTCATTCCCTCAAATACCTTTAAGAGGTGTTTGAGCTACGATATTTTACAAGGATGGTTTCAGAATGTTTACAGTGGAATGAAACTTCAGATAATTATAAGCAAACTAAAACTAAATTTCAGTGCAACATTTTTTAATGAAGCATTTTCTTGGCCAAATTGCTCCAACTTGGCCTTAAAAGTTTTCATTCATAAAATTAACAAAAGAATGACTTTTGGTGAATCATACATATGATCTGGTGAGTACAATTTTCCCATAGACAGCACAGAAGAGAAGGAAGGAGATTGTTTCTTATAGAAAAACTAATTTCCATTTTAACTGACTCAATGCTTGTTTAGGAAAGGAAAATGAGGGAAACGATATATTCCGATTCCTTATTTGAATTAAGGAAAGGGATATACATCGAGTTTATAACGATGATCCGAAGGCAATGATATGGACGATTTGAAAACCTCTAAAAGCAGCTTATAAGAAACCGATAGCAGCCGAAAGGTGGATATATATATTCGATCGCTATATTTTCGTCCAAACCAAATCTTTACCCCCACAGACATCCGTATATATCTACCCCTCCCGCGATTAGCCCTTCCTCCCAAGGAAATTGAGTCATCTTTTTCAATTTCCTCAACCTTCCAGACTTTACCTTCACTTCCAATCCTCCCTACACAGATAAACCTGACGTTTCTCTTGTTGGCCCATATCCATGTGATCTATAACAGAGAGTGGTTTGCATCATTCTTGCGTTCCTCATTGCACGCGTGTAAGTCAAAGTGAGGTGAAACGAAAAGGTTCTGGATCGTTGCTCAGTTGAGTATTGATTTAAGACTGATGATTACCGACAGAATTTGGCAAATTATAAAAGTAACAGCAAGTCCATTCTAGTGATAAATGATGAAATAATACCAGAAAACATAATTTTGCAATGTAAAAAAACCATATATATGGAAATCTAGTCGTTGACGCTGGGAATTGAGCAGCTCTTGGTTGAATTGTACAGACATATCCCCTACATTATTTTATCGGTATATTGAAATTCAAAATTCGTATGAAATCCTCTTCGTAATCGTTAAACATTTCTAATTTTAATATTATGAAGATAGTTTGAGCAAAGGTGATTCAATATCTTATATCTCTCATGCCATTTAAGTAATCTATTACTCCAATGTCTTCTTATATCTTTATGATATGCCCTGGTAAAAATATTTTCGGTCTTTGAAGAATTATTTCACATAAACTGTTCAATCAATTTTTGTAACCAACATCATACCGTACCATTTTGTTAATTTTTAACGACTATTCTGATTCACGTTTGTTTTCTTATTAATGTTTCCTAGCGAAGACACTGCATCTCTACACACATTTCATGATTCACGCCATTCCTTTTCGAGTTGAATAAAATGGCAACTTTTTTATTCGCCGGACACCCACTGCTTATAAAAAGTAGAGAATAAATGAAATGTCGTAGGCTTTAATCGGCACACGTTAGAGAGTGTAAGGAATTATAGAGTTGAGATGGGCCATAGTAGTCCGTCCTCGTTCTCCCAGAGCACCTGAGATTATGTGTCCCACGCAATTGGCGCACGCCCTCCCACTGCCCCACTGATCCCTGACCTTTTCAGACGCGCTTTGATCTCCACTTCCTACGCCGCTAAACAAACTCAAATTAATTTTGAAGATGTGATGGAAATGGTACCGTCGTGAAATAACTTTCTAAAGATTTCGATCTCGAATATCGTAAGAATCAACTCTTGCGATAACTTTTACGAATTTTTTCTCTCGCTTTTTCTCGCATCTATTTCTCTGATTTTACACTCATTTTCAGATCGTCCGAAGTAGTAGGGGAATCGCATAATACCGATACTGCTACTGTATTTTCTCTTAATTTATCAAACAATCGAATCTCATTCCTTTCAAGGATTCCCAACCTGCGTCTGATAGCATTTCCGTAACTTTTCAATCGTATCTTATTCTTTAACAATTCGTATCGCATTGCGCTGCACTTTCTTGAGCTCGCGGGTACACGTTTCATCCACCAGACCTCATATTCGCCGCATATTCCAGCTTGGGCCTGACTAAGAAGAAATAACATCGCTCTCTTACCTTTTCATCGCATCTACCTACAATGCTCTTTATAAAACCGACCATTTTAGTTGCTTTACCGCAGATTTTTCGAATATGTGTGCTCCATTTTAAGTTATTTGTAAGGGTGACCCCGAGTTACTCAACTGAGTCAACTACATTTATATTCATTCCACTAATGTTGTACAGGTGGTTCTGAAGCAATTCTTTCTTTACGTAGTAATTTACTACAGAGCATATATTGACATTAAGATCTAGTTGCCATTTTTCGCACCACCTTTCAATATGAACCAAATTGCTTGATAAAGAAATCCTATATTTTTCACTTGATATTTTTCTATATATTACCGATTCATCCGCAAACATCCTCACATTGCTATCAATTTTTGATTCACATATGGTGTGTCCTTCTAAATATATTCTAACACTAGCAGACTATTCCTCCAAGCATGACGGAAGTAAATATTACTTTTTTAGTAGTGTCAATTATCCGAATTAATGTGGATTGTGGCCAACTCAGATGATCTAAGACTTGGATAATATGCAAGGGTCGTCTTGCGAACGTAAATTAAGAAATAAGCACTCTTTTCCTTACCTTTCCATGCCTTTCCGTAGTACAACATTTATTTACAAGTAAAAAATCACTTTAATGTAGAAACTTTTTAAAATTAAACATTTCACTTTCTCTTCGCAATATATACGTCAATCGTCTAATGCAGTTGTCACTTCTTTTCTCTGATTATCTCCAGATTATTTGCTTGTCTGCACTGAAGTGACATGATGCAGTTGAAACAAAATGTTTGAGGTGTGTCGGTAGATATGTAAAGAGAAAAGGCAAAGCACACAAACATGTACGACTGAGTTTTTTTATTTNCATGCCATTTAAGTAATCTATTACTCCAATGTCTTCTTAAATTTTAGTTTAATTATATACTCTTTAAAATGTCGATATTATAATTTAATCTGCATGTAGTTTTGAGGCAAGCATAAGCGAAACAATTTTTTTAAGTGAGATAAACACAAATTTTCCCCAAATGGTAACATTTCAGTGGGTTGTGGAATACTGAGTTCTCAAAAATTCATAATATTCTCCGTATACTAATATCGAACTTCGATACGAAAAAATACTTGAGTTCGTTAATTCACGCAAGGAAAAGAATAAGGATGGGATTGCACGAATCGCCACGCGGCTAAGAATATTCACAAGGAAAAACGGATATGAAAAAGTCAGGGTACATACATTTTCAATTGAATTAAAAGAGTAAATTCTATCATATTCGGCCGAACTTCGTGGAAGGACATTCTGAAGTTATAAAAGATCTCTCTCATTTCAATTATTCTATTGTAACCTAAAGATTACGTGCATATGTTACAAAATTTCAATGGCCATTCTCATTATTATTTACGACAATGAACAACAAGCTAATCTAACCGTATTTTAAAGAGCTAATCAGTTTAAATATTAATCTATAACCCCAAAAGCAACGGTCAATTTCATCAATAATAAAGATAGCATACATATAACGCAAATTTATTTAACAAAAGAAATACTGCGGGTCACAGTTTCTCACTTTATGTATACATACGTGTAATATATTAAAATGTTTTAGCTGTAAATTATCTCTTGTTACAACTTGTGTGTTGGATTCATAAAGAAGGCAAATTCTGACAAAGCTAAAGCAGTTTAAATTTTTAAACCATGATTTCTGGATATCTAAAAATTCAATTCGACATTTACAATAATGATTAAAGCGAAACGTTGGGGGACAAGGAAATTACGAAAATGACAAGAAATTGATGAACATCTGAGATAAGATTGAAGTGAAATTGGAGGGAGAAAGAGCATGGGGGAGGAAGATGATGAATGAGTTTAAGTGGAGCATCCAGTTTCTGAAAGAGGTTACTGGAAATGTAGGAAGTTCCTTTCATTAATAAGAAGTAAACCACAAGTGAAAATCGATTCAATCCACGTTGCTCCTAGGTTTAACATTACACTCGATTTCTGGTCTACCTATTTTAAGTGCAAGTGAGACTTGATTACGTTCTTTATCAGTAGTTAGCCTACATACCTTATATTAGTGTGGACATTTTCTCCCTAGTATTGTTACTCCCTATTGCTTCGTAATTACCTTTGATATTCATGCCATATGTATCTGTCGGAGGTATGCGGATTTAATTTTCAAATGTTCAGGAAAATTCTTCATATTTCTCATTCCCTATTATTCTTCCTTATCTACATATATTCCCTACAACCCGCCTTTTGGCATATGGCACGGGGTGCATACAATATTTATATATTCCTTTGGTATTGTTGTCTTTTCCTCTTTGCCAAGACAAAAAATATTTCCAACTACAGAATCGGTCGTCAAGGAGTGGTTAACAGTTAACGTGGAATTTTACCAAATATAGGTGTGGAAATATTACTCAACTACCTAACAGTTAAATAAATTAAGGATTATGTTATAATTTAACATCACTTAACGATTTAAAACGCCTTTTTAAGGATAGCAAAAATATCCTCAATGAATTTTATACCTGTTAAAATTTCTCTTACCCGGATTTGTTATCTTCTCAGGCAAATGGCAAAATGGCTGCAATACATAAAAATGAACCTAATATCCATTTTCCTGCAGAACTTTCCCGAGCTTGCCAACAATCAAAGGAAGTACTATTGGATGTAAAATTTGGTCCATTTTACGAGGAGAAGAAAAGGAAAGACAAATCTTGAAAATTATCTTGCGTCATCGAGTTATAACAGAAATCGTACAAATTCCGCACTGCAAACGTACACTCACAAGAAAATGAGTACATTCATACATTTAAATCAACGCATAATTTTCTGAACACTGCCAAAGACGGACCCCTTCAAAACAGACCATTTAAGACATTTCGGAGAAGAGAATCGGTCCCAACAGGAGGATCACTCGAGCAGAGAAATTGAAGTAGCTCTCCGAAAAAGAAAACGAAAACGCGAAAAAGGCAATCTCTATAACAAGCCACTCTTTATTGTATCCGAACCCCGAGGAAAAGGAAAAAGGGAAGTACTGGAATGTATCTTCCTCCGCTTCTATTTCGTATATGGCGCGAATTAAAAAAATAAAATATACGGGATATCCCTTTACCCGCCGAGTCCATCCTTCCTTCATAAATAAACAATCCCTCCAAGTAGGAGTTGGTATCGATTCTCGAGTAAAATGATAGAAACGAGAGAGTCGGAGAAAGGCAGAGTGAGAAGAAGCAGAGGGAGAAACACACAGACGTTTCCGTTATCGCCATTTGCAATCGCAACCCCATAAAGGCCCCTTCCCACCCCAATGCCACTTTAAAACCCACCCGGGCACAGACCCCGAAAGCGCCATCTGCTCCTATTCTCCTTCCTTAAAGCCAAATCCACTCCTTAACTTCTCTTCCTGGAGATTTAAACATTTCGCGGAGATATCTTTGGAAGAGGTCCCGGGGAATGTGCCTTAAAGACCCTCACCGGAGAATATTTTCCAATGAGGTAAGCTTCTTTCCTCGCTCGTTAGGAGGCGCACCGATTCACCGCGTGGGGGAATTTTAAAGAGATTGATCGAGATAGGATGGAGGAGGAATATGAAGGGATTTGAAACGAAGGATTTGTCTTCGCTGATGTCGCCATGACCCCCGACTGTCCTTAATCATTTTCCAAAGTTCTCATCGTGGCGGAAATTGAATTACGATATGATGCAAATGGGTTTTTTAGGCCGTGACCCGATGCTGAAAAACTTTTCCTGCAGAAACTAAAAGTTATCTCGTTACCAATGGAAGAGGAATTTGATTTCGGAGATGATCAGATGGAACTTCGGTATTTGTGTTGCCTGCTGAACAAAGTGACAAAAACAATGCATTTCAACGATTTCATGCTTTATTTGTGTATTATACTAACAATTTTTTCATAAATGTGCGTGGATCTATGAATTATTCGTGCACAGGAGAAAAGAATTTATTTTAATTCACTGATAAATAATTCTCTCGGACGGCAACCGACATTTTTGTAGAGTTCGATTTCTTACGTCTCGATACAATCCGTAGCATACTTTCTAACTATATTACTGATTGAATACAAGGGATAAACTTTTAACTAAGAGATTTTTCATACTTAATTTTTAAATTAATAATTGTAATTGTAGAAGAATTATTTGTAATTGTATAAAGATATTAAAATTAAAGAAGTATTCACGGGATATATCTGAGTTACCAGCACAGCTTCATATAGCGAAAAAGAAGTGTTATTCCGCCAGAAAAACAGTAAAGTATTTTTTACAAAGGCCGGCAACTATAGCACCAATGAAAGAAAAACAACTACCCTATGTAAACTCGGTTTCAAAATCATTTGGTCCGTGATATAGTAAGCTTTCCGATATGTAATGAATGGGTGTTGTACTTTCACCAAGCAATTGTTAAAGCGAAAATTGAAATCAATCGTTCATTAAAGATTGTGATACAAAACTAGACCCAATATAGAATAACACAACGTAACCGGTATCGAGGTGATCACCTCATCATTTGGAAACACGGAGCTGGTAGGAGACTATACGAAATCTAGTTTTGTATCACAATCTTTAATAAATTATGGAGATGTTCTACCAAGTATCGCTTGACATGTTTCGTAAAATCGATCATTTTAAAACTGCAAGTGTCGCTATGAGTCTAGATGGTTTACTTCTTAGGCGAGACATATTCTGATTTTTCTGCCCTTTCCGTACGGAATTTCCCAGAAAATGCTTAAACACAAACTCTTGTTTCGTTCCTGCCATTCAAATATTCATTCAATGACACCGACACTCGCAGGACGTTTGCATGGACCGATCCTCTTCGCGTGGTCAAGCATTACGAGGAGTTCTCGGTCCCGACAATCGCCGCCACTTGTCCTAGTAATATTTTACTTCTTCAAAGTGCTAACTTGTCGATGGAATGAAACACGTTTTCGTAATCAATCCTCTCGTCAACTAAAACCGCATCCATCGATCTCTTCCTATAGGTGTGTGAAACATGGCTTCCCAACATCTACGAAACCACCTGCGCCAGTGCGTAACCTTTCCTTTCCCGTCTTCCTCTGCTTTCTGCTCTTTCACGGATGCTTGGCAAGTGCTCGTAAGGGCTCTTTTCTTTCTCTTTTCCCAGAAATTGTTCTTAAATCTAACCCTTGTAACAAGGGTCCTCGGCACTTGGATAGGAATACAGAGACCAGTCTCATCTACGTTTAACGCATAAAAGTGAACCGTTCCAACGGCTGAGTTTTAAATAAGAAGCATCGCCCTAGTGATAAAATGAGGTGTTCTGAAAAAGGTGGGAGAGATCTCAGTTTCCTCAGTTGAGAATTAAGTAGGGCTCACGGATGGGTTTATTAGAAATGATGGCAATAGGTTCTCACTAACCGATTTTATTCTCCTAAAAGAGGTTCAGAAATACCTTGGGATGATCAATGAAATAAATCAAAGAAGTATAAATTTTCAGTCCTCAATTATAGATGCATAAATTCACATTTCTGCAAAACTAAATTATGTGATTTACAATCCGCAGCATCCGTTTCTCGTAAACAAAACTTATTCATTATATCAATTAGCAATTTATCATTTGTAGATCTTTTTCACCATTTAGTACTTCATAGCGGCCAATACTTAGGAAATCTATCATAATAATTTTTAATTTGTAATTGCAATTAATCAAGAACATGGATTTTCAATGAAGATACTTATAACTGTTTGTAAAACAGGCAGATCCAATGAATATATATATAGCAATAAAGAGATTTTTATCCGTTATAAATCTCATCTGTGTATTTTTATTTAATTAGCCATTCCCAAACCTAATTATTCAAATCAAATTTTATAGACGTTCTCTGTATGTTTTGCGTATTTTGCAAGCAACGTTTTGCATCATTTTTACTCAGTTGAGATTTTACGAAAAAGTAGGAATTGCCTCTCCAATAAATTATATTTGAATATCACAGAAATAAGCGTTAATCGTAATTAAAAATATTAATTTACATCCTAATATGTTAGTAAAATATTAATGCAGTCTGCTAGTAAGTTATTCAGCCCGGAAGACCGGTTTGAACCTCATCCTCACCGCCAATAGCTTAGAAGAGGAAATTAGGCTTATTAGTCAGGACTAGGAAAGAGTTAGCTTTCCCTTACTTACCTCACTGAACTACTATACTGTGAATGGAAAAACTCCTCAGAGAGTCATGACCGTAGAAATAACACTGTGAATTCAGCACTTGGGATACATTCAGTTACTTTTTTAAGTTAAATGGAAATAGATGGCTCATATAAGATAACGAAGTAAGAGCATGGATGAAAATATGACAACCTAAGCACCACGCCCAAGAACTTAGGAGGAAAGAATCTTTTCCATCCCTGAGGAAGGCTTCATATTATTCTTCACTCCCTCCCAACTTTATCTCTTCCACGTCTGTCTCCATTTCTTCATCCGATCATGTTTTCCCTCTGAAACTCATAGTCTTCAATTCATATCTGAGCTTCTTCCCTTCAGCCTCTCCCTTCGTAGAGCTCGTAGCGTTCTAACATTCATGGGGAGCGATCTCAATTTTCTCGTTAAAATCGACGTTCCAAACATCGCCGTCGACGGATAAGGATGAGAAGAAACGCTGCTAACGTGAACGCAGCTTCCTTCTTGTCTCTCCAAAGAAAAGATTTTTATATTAAGGAGATGCGTGACGTACATACCCGCCCTTTCTCATACTGTGTTTCACTATCCTACAATGGCTTCTCCCAATATACTTCCTTCAGGCTAAACGGGAACACGTGCAGATATTCAGTGCAACTGGATGACAGCAGAATTACTCCTGGAGATAGGAACACTCCCCTACATTCGAGAATACTTTTGTTTCACCGGCTCCATCTCCTATACCACCGGAACAGTTTTTTTCCCCGGATACGATGTAAAATATAATTAAATAAGCGCGGTAGTAAATTTATTCGCATGTTTTTCCCGGAAATTCATTTCAATGGGTCGAGTTTTAAACACATTTTCTGCCAACCTATGCTTAAAAAGTCATATCCAAAGAAATTAAATTCATCATGCATATTTACGTTTAAAATGATTTTTAGATGTCGAAATTTCACTACTCATTTAGTAATAAAATAATTTAACGAAATTTCATTTTATTTGGACGCTTAAATTTAGACTGATTCAGAATCTGAATCACTTTATCGGATTTTTAATTTTTCCGATACTTGACGAAGTGATTTATCAGCTGGGTAACGAATAATGATGTAGTACCATATTATTCACCATTTTTACTTGAAAGAAAACTAATTTTCTTAAGAATACCTATCCAGGATTATGTATCCAGGGATTTGTTTCAGGCATTTGTTAGCGACTTCAAAAAGGGCTGGCGACTTCAAAAAGGGATAGCGACTTCAAAAAGGGTGACTTAAAATGAGGCTATGTCATGTTACCAAAATTCGCTACAATATATATGGTACAAGTAATTCGATAAATACCCAGTTTCTTTCGGAATCAGAGTTTCATGAACGACTGATTTCAAGGAAAATTTTCAAAGTTTTCTTTCTAGAATCCAACAAGAAAAGCCCAGGTGAATATCAACATAAATTTAAACCAATTTTATTTTGCATAAATATTCTAGAATTAAAAAGGGCAGATAAATACGAAGTCGGCATCTGTTGCACAGAACAGCAAGCTTAAAAGTTTCTATGACGTTTCATGAATCGGTACGCAAACACTTATCAAATATAAAATAGTGTCAACGAATTACGCGATTTCCCATTTTTACCAAAGCACATGATGTTGCGCCTCATCCGCTAGTTCGACCGCTAAATCTCTCTTATTAATTCAACGTGCATCGTATACATTTAGCTGTCGAGCTCGAAATAGGTTCAGGGATCACGTACTCTGCTTCATTGGCATTCAAGCAGTTTAGATGTAAATACTGGCCGGCAAGGGTCATTGCATGATACACGAATCAAAAATTTTTCTAGCGGTGAAAAAACGATTCGAAGCAATTTGGTAGATCGGCATTCGCTTCTATAGGGCGAGGCTGCCAACAAATGATTAAGTACCCGATTCCGAAATTAACCTCTACCTAGGACACCCAAACTACTCTCATCACAACTAATCAAACTCATCGCCGGTGGGGAAGTCAGTCTCAAAAGCCGTGAGGTAGTGTCAAATGTCGTCATTAGCGCGATAAATCTGCTCATTTAAAAGGGAACGGAAGGGAATCTATGCTAATTCCAAGAGAGTTAATTGCGATTCTAGCTGCGATATGCAATAATTATTACTTGATTTCCTAGAAATCTTTCCAACACTGGTTTTAGACTCAAAACATATATCTATAAGACTAATAAAACCTATACAGTGTACAGAGATAAAGAAAAATTGGAATGAGGCTGTTAATGATTTAGTGGTTTGAAAACACTCCAAGAGCCGTTATGCTGCCGGTCCGCGTCTTTCCCTCTGTGGACGATACACTAAACAGAAAATAAATGGAAAGACGGGGAATGCTGGCATAACGGCTCTTTGAGTATTTTCAAACCTCTAATATACAGAGATAATTTGAATATCAAGGAATTATTGCTCCGGAATCACATTCTTAAGCCGAAGTGCGATATTTCATCGGCTCTTAAATCATAAAATTTCCCTTCCCACCACGAGAAGACCATCCAACTCAAATAACAGTGAGACAAACTTTAATATTTTTGGTCCTTGGCTGGTTTTGGAAAGTTTATGTGAATGCGATCATTCGCTCGCATAAAATGTAACCTCAAAGGAAGGAATTATAACATAGGGAGATTTGGGGAGAGTTTGTGGCAGAGTTAATGAACTGTCGATTTCATACGCAAAGTGAGCTAAGAAGTTCTTTTAATTGATGTGGAAAAGATATTTGACATTTTGATTGAAGGAGGTAGGCAAATAAAATAAGTTCGACATTGAGAGAATGATTTACTAAAGACTGGGCCTCAATGCAGGAGAGGATATGAAAAATAAAGGCAAAAGGTGTCAGAAGACATGGAAGCAGGGTTTAGTTATCGGAGGGCTCAGGAAATTGTGTCAAACGCGGAATTTCTGGGCACATGTGCCTTCTCTGAAATAGAGGAGAGGATCGATGATGGCCTCTTCTCTCTTGGAATTGTCACTTCTTTCACGAAATATTTGAGAATAATATATTCGAGAAAACTTCAAAGAATAAGTGATAATTAACCTGCCTGTTAACTGATAATAAATCGACTGAAATTGAAACACACATCTTAAGACAAATACATCCTCATAAATCACAAATACATAAAATCTAAAAGCAAAGACTTTCCAAACTACTAAATGAAATGTATATTCTCCTTCCTCATGAACCATCTGCAATAATTCTGTCTGCTTTGATAATTTTCGCAAAATCTACCAATTGAACTTATTTTTCATAGAACAAAAAATGAAACTTAATGAAATTAAAACATTATAATGATAACGTAAATCAAAATATATACATATTTTATGCTTGAGTAGCTCAGCAACACTTTCTTATCAACCCATTATAAAAATATTCGTCTTTAAAAGCTAGATAGTAGGACAGATGCCATTCTATGTGAAATGAACTTTCTCAATCAGTGAATTTAACGAAACCTTCATTGAAATTCCATGCTAAAGCGAAATTAACATTCTTTCGAGGATTAAACCGTAATGAAACTCTTTGACGAATACTCCTAAATTGATGAGAAAAAAAACTGGTTAATTTCATTGAGACTTGTTAGAAAATCTTTTTTATTTGTCACCACCAACAAATTCTATCGAAGAAGTCCCAACGTAGTCTGGAATCCTATGATTTTGCTGATACATTTTCGCTTTACGCCTTTCCACTTTTTCTTTGTCTCTCTTTCCTCACCAACACATATCAGTTTGCAACTAAACGTATGAGGGACTCATTCCACCTTTTAGCGCATAAAGATAGCTTTTTCACAGCCTCCTCTCGAAAGCAAGGGAACATTCATTCGACGAAATAGATAAACTAATTAAACGTAGCGCTCTTCACGCGGATCTGCGACGTCATTGACAATTTCTTCCTCGGCTAAAATCTGCCTTCCCTTCCCTTATTAAATACGCTCCGAGATAAACTCATTTTCGGGAATTTCGAAGGAAAGAGACGAAGAGCGGGCGGTTGTAAATTCATTACACCTCCATCGCAAAAAATCGATGCGCTCTTTCCTCCCCTATTTTAATCGGGTGCACAGTCTATTTGGAATCATGACGACCATGCTTGGTATTCAGGAAAAATCTCTAACGAAGGAGTGGAATTTTAGCATGCTTTTCTTCACTAGGAGCCATCAAAATTGTAAATGAAAGTTAATGTCTCAGGATGGTGATGGGTAATTCTGTCTTTTAATAGAAGAATTTGTAATGCAAATTCGTATCCTTTAATATGTAAGAAAAATTCCGGTAAACCAGACTTTCGATATTAATTACTATTTGCGTGGCCCATAGATGAGCTTGAATCGCATAATATATCAAAAATAATATAGCTGTACTCTGAAAATCCTTTTCGAAATATTTTTAAAACAATAAACTGATTAATACACAACATTGGAATGCCGCTTAAGTTTATTTTTGAATAATCAAGGTGTATGATACAAAAAATCCTAGAAATTAAGTTAAATTGACTATAATATTGTTATTAATTTCCCTCTTATTTCCTATATGCATTCCAACAAATTGTTAAATGAACCAAGACCTATGGATTAATTTGGGCTCACAAAAATTATTCCTTGCAATTCTACGCACCTATCCAATAGGAGATAATCATACGCTTATCTGAAAACAGTTTCATCATCCTTTTATTGTATTAGCAATTAGTATAATATTGACTTATAGCACAAACATATATAGCATAGATATACTAAACTCTAGATAAGAATACATCTATATTTTCGAAAATACTAAAACGAATTCAAATTCACTCATCATAACAAAGGCCCCTTATGTTATTTGTTACTTTAAAATGGAAATAAAACGAAATACACAAGGGGACTCTAAGTTTTACTTCAATTTTGCTCTGCACTCAAACATTCATAATAATTCCCTAATGTAAAATATCTTGTTTGCAACTCATTCTACATTGGTTAAGCTAGAAAAACAATAGAATCTCGATAGCTCATCCGAGTGAATTCCTTGTCTACGATCCTCCACTGTGAATCCTTTCTCTTCTTCCTTACCCTCTCCTACCAAAGCCATTCATCTCCTTCTCTTCCCAAAACCTTTAAATTCTCTTTCCCTGACATCAGACCGGAATCATTCCCCCAGATTTTGTCCTTTTTCAATTCCGACCCCACCCCACACTCCCTTATTCTCCGGCGATTTTTGTCCGTCATCTGTCTCCCACTTTCATTCACTACCGCCATCGAAAGAATTCCTACCCATTCGATCTCTGCGGGTCCCCCTCTCCTTCCCGCTCCGCCCTCATCCCTTACTTCTCATGTTATACCCGATGGTTTTTCAATTTCTTCTTATCGCAATCTTTTTTCGATGCTTCGAGAAGGACCAACACACCATTAAGCTTAGGATCGGTCACGTCTCCCACCGTCACTTAAATGAACTAACCGCATGAGGTAAAATGCCCGGAGTGAAAAGAATTGGATTTCTTATCGTTCTCTTCCCCTGGGGATGGAAAAAGGGGTATTTTTCACCGCTCGCGAAATTTCTTCACTTCCGTTAAATGGTTAATCTGCGTGTTGCGTGTGATATGGGATGAAATGATTAGACGTGGGCATTGAAGGGGGATTACGTCGCATTTCATGAATACGTAAAGGATTGACGGAGAATGTGCCTGAGTGATCTTACAAGCACTTAACATGGTTTTCCCGATGGGATTTTCCGAGGCCGAAAACTCTAGCCTCTCTCATCTGAACTGAAAGAGAGCTTCAAGAAAGACTCCTTTTGGATGCCTCCATTACCTACCAATGACGTCAGTCGAAATTGAGATCCTTTTCTTCAATTAGCTGGTAATTTAATTCGAATTCCTCTTTGGTTTAGCTTGCATTGAGAGGGGTCACATCTCCTTTTTTTTCAAATTTAAACCTTTTTGAAGAAGCTTGGTAACGTCCAGACCGCTAACCGGGACCACTATTGCCGTTCTTAATTCATTCAGAGGGCTATTAATGTTTCCGTACTTTATCTTTAACTAGCGGAAGTGCCCGCAGATTCTCAACGGAAAAATAAAGACTGACAAATAACGTACTAATTGCGACTTAATGGACTGTGAAAAGAGCCTTATTTATGTAAAAAGGTGGAAAAGAAAACTTCATTACTTTGAAATCCTGTTCACGGTTCCCTCACGAATATACAAAACGAACATGCAAGCAAAGGACTCAAACTTAGAGTTCAAAGGGAAGACCTAGAAATCGACTGAGTAAGGTCTGAAAAACAATACAAATGTAAATCTGCAAGGTAACCGAAGTGCTAAATACACATCAAAAACTTTCCACTTTTGATACGAATTTCCATAAGTCACCCAAAAGTTTTCCTTTCTGTTCGTTCGCTGATTCTCGTGATATAGAAACTTATAACAGTCCACCGTCTGAGTTTTTTAACTATGAAGTTCCATCAAATTTCACTTGAAACAATCAACTTCAATCTTGATGGATGTTTAGACTAGTTTTTCCCAAACTTTATGGTCACAAGTCACACTTTTTTAATTCCTCAAGACAGCCAAGTCCCAAAAATGTTGAAAGAGTTCGTTTTACTGATTGTTGTAGTTGAACATTTTACATATACTTAGTTTGTTGATAAATAGCAGTGAGTACCAATACGGCAGGTATTTCGGTAGCAGCTCAAGATCTAAAGGACCTTATGACCATACGTTGTAATAGAGGAAATGAATGAAGAAAGTTTGAATAAACAACTCTATCAAACACCCATCGATGAATTTGACTGCTTAATCTGGGGATAACATTGATAATAAGGCAAAGAATATTAGCGATAACTTATAATTTTAAACCGAATAGGAGTGGGAAAGGCATTAGTACTGAATATGGTCCAGTACCTTATTCAAATACGAAGACTTACAGCATAAAATATGCATGAACCGGTAGCGCACAAAAGTCATAAATCTTCAAAAACTAGGATTCTAGCCGGCGAGTTTTCGGGCCGATTCAAAACTGTCGTTGACTTTAAAAGTCCTCTACATTATGTGCACCCATTGCATCGAAATTCGTTCGGATCCTTGCCCTTCTGAACCCACCTTGGATGACACATTCACACCCACTTCATCATTCGCACAGAGGATGTAGGGGAAGACAGAAAATAGGCAGCAGTACATTTTTGGGTGTCATTCAGCGAATTAGAATGGCAATGGAGGAGAGGCCCTTTGGAGGGAGCCAAGGATATAAATAGAGTAAACAAATGTGAAAATGATATATAGAAACAAAAAGGGGCAAGAGATTTTTCCTATTATATATTTGGAATAAAATCTCCTAGATTCGAACTTTACTTTTCCAGTGAAATTCCAAGAGTAAAATCCTTAAGAAAAATTGGCTTACGAAACCGGCGATACCCAACTCACCGTAGATTATATGGAGAGTTGGTTGACTCTTAGGTTCTTTTACAACATATGAGTTCCTATTATTGAAATTTATGTATATAAATATTTCCTTCACGAATTATCACAAACGTAAAGTAAATTGATAGTATACAGAAACTGACAAATTATTTTAATGGTAGCATGGTAAATTTAATTTTTCTTTTAAAGAAATGCAAAGAAAGCATTTAAGTTCTCCTTAAGGCGTAGGAAATTTTGAAGTAATAGCTATACATGTTGATCTAAGAATTGATTTTAGATAGACGAGAGATTAGAAAAATTAAACACTCAGTATAAAATTCCACAGATTTATTCGTATTGTCTGAATTGTGTATGGAATTTTAAACAGGTTGTTTCATTTGTCCAGTGACGGAATTCCACTACTTCGATCGATTTTATTTTTAGTGAAAAACGACCTACATACCATAAATGAAGACAAATAAGCCATATAATAACGTATAATAATAACATGTTCATACAAATCTCAATAGCTTTTCTTACTCAAGAATGATATCATTCCAAAATCTAGTTTCAGTCATATACTCTTGCTTATTCGTTTTATCATTTTGTATAATTTCCTGCAGAAAGAGAATCCTTGACGAAAAATAAAGAAAATCAGTAGCTCCATTAAAAACAGACATTCTTGTATCGAACTCACAGTGCATCTCCACTTTTATGGCTTTAATTTACGGTCCTAATTACGGAGTGAAGGGTAGACAAATATTAACGGAATGACTAGATGCAATCGAAGGAAACGTTATCTTGCTATGAAATTAATAAGATTTATGGAGAGGTAAAAAATCCCTCAGGTAAACAGAAAAAAGAGCGAAACGAAGGTGGGATAATCTGAGAGGGAGAGAAATCGTTGAAATATGGGCAAGTGATAGAGGATCCGATAAGGCGGTAAGGGGAGAAGAAACCCATCTCCTCACCCCCCTCAAAATCTCCCACATATAAACAGGAAATGGAGTGTAGAGTTCAAAAAGGAAGGGCATATCCTGTGAATATTCAATGTTTATGCCCCCTACCAATCGCCCAGCAGCCCCCTTTAGGCCACGCCTTAGCCATTCATTAGAAAAATAAAAAGAAGACCTCCGAAGCTTTCTGGCGTTCGGAAGACATAAATTTGGAAGCAATACTCTGGGAGAAACCTGAAGTGAGGGCCACTGGGATAGCACGAAATCCATTTAAATACCATTTACACCCCTTCTCTACCCTTTCCTTCAGCAGCCCTCCCCATGTCATCCCCGCCGAATAGACTGGAAGGTGAACGAAAAACAAAAGACGGAGGCCAGCCGCTGTTTCCGAATGTCTTTTTATTTTTCCTCTGAGTTTATATATTTTTCGCGAAAGCGGGAGAGAGAAAAAATGAGGTTGATTGAATTCCAGGAATTTCGAACCTCTATTGTGTCGACGTTGGTCGCTCTTTTTTCGCCGGAGCCATTTTTCCCAGAGTTACTTTCCATCTCCATAATAGAGAATAAAATGTCGCCCTCTCAAAGCGCACGTGCGCGTGTCCGATTTTCTCTACGCAATAAATTTCCTTTTCTCCCGTTTCTTTTTCCTTTCGTTGATTCCTTCGACATTTGGAAACTATTCAAAGGGATTTGCAGGAATGGCATCCAGCTTGGATTTCCGCAGCGGGCTTTCAACTTTCCTATCCTAATCTTTATCAGTTTTGTCACCATTTTAATTAACTTGTGCAACCGTCGAGCTTAGTGCGCGCTGTAATGATTGCAGGTGAGTCCTGTTGAGTTTCTTTCGGCAGTTCTGCTGAGAAAGATATTCATCGATAAGTTTCTTTTATTATTCTATTACGCTGCATTAGATGAGTGAAAGTAGATTAAACTGAGGTTGCCTGTAATTGATCTTCACGTTGACTACACAAATGTATTGTTATAGAGACGTTTTTGTAATACCAATCATACAATTCCATACGATACATTCTATCAATTATGAATTTAAAAATATTTCGGTCAGTTTTCTAAGATTATCTAAGTTTTAAATGTACTATTTGAAGGATATCATTCTCTTCGAGAACAATTGGGGAAAATTATATTGGTCAGATATATTTTATAGCTTTGTTTTGTAGTTACAAATTGCAGTTCGAGAGTAATTGAAATCAAAAAGATTTACTGTAATAAATAACTATAAGGACAACTGTGATTCTCATATGTAAATTAAATTCACTCTAATTACTCAATATACAAACAAAATTTGCATACCTCTTTGATTGATAGCAGTACGGTGAGTGAGAAATGTTTCTATATTCCTTAGGTTCAAAATATAAATTAAATATAAAATAACCTCAGTGTTACTTCCGTCCTATGTGAAATTACTGATGGATGTTATGGAGACTTTAAAAAAGGGATTGCAAAAGTGTTCTCCCATCTGTACTGAAGATTGGAGACAGCCAGCAACGATTTTTAATAAAAATAAGTAGCAATTAATTACGATTTTTAGTAACTCTCTTAGTATCTTTAGACCCTAATAAGATCGCCGAAAAAAGTTATAATTTTTTTCAACATAATAAGACTTATTTACGACATTGTGCTATAATGCGCTACTTAAATACATTGCAAAATGAGCTTCCTTCGGGATGTTTTGGAAAGGTTTTTCTCCAAACTTGGATGGATAGCAAACAGAAAGTCGCATCCCACCACCCAAAGTTACAATTACTACTATTTTAAAAACTTTAATTTCCTGATTATGAAATTCTTTTGGAGTATCATTGAAAAAACTTACGAATAATGTCATTGCCATTTTGACGATAATTACCGTATTAACAACGAATATACAAGCATTTTCTTTGATCGTTTATTTCATAATGCCATAGCATCTACATCTTTATAAACGTACTGCTATCTACAAGTAAGCATTGGGCAGAAGATGATTTAACCGTCCGTAATATTTTTCTAATTTGTCTGCCTTCGAAATCGTAAGAATCATCAATTTTTTAACCGATTAAATCAAGCATTAATAAATAATTCCTACGTCTGTATTTAAAATGGGATTATCAATTACGCTGAGCGATACAAGTATTTAAGGGACATCTGCTTGGGTTATTATCTGTTAGCAAAATTATGCTCTGTAGAGAAATAAATTAAGCCCAAACTTCGGCAGTTAAAAAGTTGCAAACTTCTGGTATTACATTCTGCCTCACAACTTCGGTGAACCATACACAAGTAAAGTGAGGTGAAAAGTATTTAAAAGTGATATTTTCCTTTCTCCAGCTTGAGATGAATGGGCTTTATAACACCAAGTCTCACCGGAGAAAAAGCTCCTGCCACATTCTTCCTCGTCTAAATCCTATTAGCATAAATTCCACCTCACGGACCTTCGTCCATTTTTTCTTTATGTGCGATCATCCGGATGTCATTGTTAAACATCCGTCGGAGCGTGAAAGAAGGGCTTCCATAAATCCTGAAGGAGATCGACTCGAAAGAGAATCTAGGAGCACAAAAGGTTTTTTGCTCCCTTCAGGTTGTTATAAAGGCTATTCTATAGGCTTAGAAAGCCAACTGGCCGTTGGAACTAAAGGTATACATTTCATTTTCTACAGTTGACAATTCAAGGTAGTGGCTCAGTGAAATAAAAATCGCAACCAATTCAAATAAATAGCAAGTATTGTTATTTTTCACATTTATCCATTACTTTCTTTCGTTCGTGAATGCCTAGCCACAAGTAACGATTATTTGATTACTTTAGAATACTCATTTTCTCCATGATTCACGTTGCCCTTTCTCTTTGAAAATCAGCCTTACGTTCAGATGTAAAACTGATGTCGTTATAATTTCTGTAAATCGTTGAGAAACGTCGAGGGAGGAAGATTGGTTAGGAAAGAAGTAAGATGTATGTCGAAGAATTTAATCAAGTAGTGGAGCTCAAAATTGTACATACTTTTTTGCAGAATATATGAAAATACATTCTTTATCAATTTTCAAATATTTAATCCTACCTGAGACGTGACTAGAAATGTAATCAACAATAATGGTGAACCTTAGATAGAAAATATAAATAGAAAACGTTTGGTTCTCATGTTTCAAAATATCAGTGCCCTATAGCCTATGCAAGTAAAACCCAAGGAGAAACATATGTGAAAAATATCGATATGACTGGGACACTAACGACAGGTTCCCTACTTTCTTGATAGGTGTTCGTATCGATATTTTCACATATTTCTCCTTGGGTTTTCAGCCGCAAGTAAATTACCTTTCCCTCATCCTATGCAAATAAATTACTATAAAATTTCAAAATGATAATAACCTAAGACAAAAATTACTTAAAATTAAAGTAACAAAACATATCAAACGATACTTGGTGGGAAATCTCTATGATTTATTAAGAACTATGTAACAAAATTTGATAACGTCCACAAATTAAAGAAAAACACATATGCAACCGGTGTCGAGGAATAACCTCATCATCTGGGATGCCAGATAATGAGGTTTGAGGGTATTCTGTACGTCAAATTTTGTTACATAATTCTTAATAAATTGAAATGAATAGTTTAGCCAAACAAATTATCAAAATAATTTCATGGAATGGTTTATTTGGGTTAGATTTCTTTAGAAGTAGAAAATTATCTTACTTTTACTTTTTTTACTCTTAATGAATAAGTCCGTTGCGTAATTACTTTCATCAAAAAGTAGTTGCACGAAGTATGCATAAATATATTACCTTACAAAGACGTTCAGTTTTAGAATAATCAGATTAGAAGTTTTATGAAATATTGGCCCACATATGTAACAGATGATGACTGATATGTACTAGCTAATTTTAATTTTCTCATTTCAGTATTCAATACACAAAACATTGACTTTCCGTAACGCTCTACGGAGTGTTTTCCAAACAGAAACGACCCCTAAATTGGAGAATGATTTGGGAGTTATTTCTCAGCTAAACCTCAATTACTCTTTCTTGTCAGGACTCTCTTCCTACAAAATGACTTCCTCTCCTAGTCACGCTCTCCCGATCTTATTCCCCTCATTACAAACTACTTTCTTCCTTCTCGCTCCCTATTTCACCCGCAGATCCACTCTTGTTATATGTTCGAATCCTCGTTTCCTGACTCCTGTTCGCTTTTAAAACTTCTACACTTATAACCGAAACCATTACATTTGATTCCATGCCGAAGTTGCGTGCTTGCTCCACTACACTTCACTCCATTCTCCACGCCCCAAAGGCCCCAATCTTTTGCTCGTTAACACAACACTTTTTCCCGTAAGTGTTCAATCCACATCAAATGGATGGCGGCGTAATTGTGGTCTCATTTTGGCAAATGAATTTTACTCTCCTTTGCCACGCAAACTGGACGAAATTAGTATAAGAATCGTGCATTCAATTCCTCTGTGACGTTTCCGTAGCTTCGTCTACAGCCGCGTTGCTACATAATTGACTCTCAAACACAGTCACCGTTACACAATGATATATTCTGATATATCACCATGCTCAACGTACGGTCTTTGGTTACCAGCCCGTTAAAAATTGGAATCGACCGGGAATGGAAGCTTAATGCTTAGAGTATACCTGGAATGTGGTTTTGAGTTAGAAAGCATGACTAGAAAACCTGAGTTCGAGTCCCAGTTTCACTTCTATTGCTCCTTGTCTTTCGTGTTATTCCAGAATTAGTAGCCGTCAAAGTTCAGATTTTTTCATTAATTCTTCCATTAGAAATATGGGTTAGTATTATATTCGTACCAGTAAGTGTAGAAATAATGTACCCAAATAACTGATATGATGCAGCTGAAATATAACAGGAATAGGAAAGAGCCTCATCTCGAACTACTTTACTCTGATAATGTTTTTGTAGGCGGTATAACTGTAAATCATACTTATGATTGTAGTTCCCGTTCAGGAAATTTAATATGCTTTATTTCCAAAAATTTTAATCACTACGACCCCGATAACTTACAAACAGCTACTTATTATTTTCAATGTCACTATTTTCAAAATTTCCAGTTTCATACACTGGGCCTACGAATCACTCAAAAATACAGGAAAAAGACGCGTATTCATTATTTATTCCCTTAATCCTCATCTTTGATCATTTTCAACGCAATCAAAAGCGAATCCATAGATAATTTATATATTAACGATACCAATAAGAATGTGTATTGGTGATCCAGATTGATACGAGGATAGTTCCAAAAGTACCCGCCCTAACAAAGAGAAAACGATTACATTCTAAGCATTTTCCACACGTTTTTAATGATTTCGGTGTATTATAAAGTAAAGTATCACATTAGGCGTCCATTCGTGTGAGGAATTCTGATTTTACCAATACCAAATATTTTACACATTAAATAATCTCACGTTTCCTAATTGTTTAGATGGGTACATATTAGAATGTGTATATTATTTTAACATGTAACGGAAACAAAGTTTGGTTTCATCCTCGTGGGTCTTTCCATATAACAGGATACAGACTTGTTTTGCCAATTTCAAGATTTTGACCAAAAAAATTCGGTCCCTCCGCACAATGCAGCTATGCCTATATAGCCCCAATGCGACTATAATAGAGATGTTGGAAATATTTTTCATCCCAAGCGGATATCCCAAAGCTACACGATTCTTTTTTGACATCTCTCCGCCCTCCCTCGCATTTGCAACTATGAATGTCTAGCCGTTTTATTTCTATCATTCTACAATATGGATCCTTCCCTCAAATATCGCCCACGGGTATACAGCGCACAGTAACATTGAAACAAGCAAGTGGTGTTACATAGCTTAACAACCGTCCGGACTATACACAACTGGCAATATGAATGATTTCATTCGTCCCAGGCTACGCTCGCTCATGAAAACTAGAAATCGATTCACAGCAGCAAATTAAGAGTTCCGAAAAAATGTCATAATACACATATTTCAGTAGAATTCTACCATAAAAATTCGTATATTAAAATAAAATGCTTGTCACATACTAGTATATTTTAATTCTAACTTCAAAATATTTTGTTTTCTTTCTATAATTAAATTAGTTCTTTAGTTTTCTATCGTGATGTTTGATTAGTGCTGACGGATAGAGGAGGAAACCTTTTTGTCTAATACTTGCCAATATTAGGGCATAATACAGTAATACTTGCATAATATGCTTTTCAGTGGACTGACTGAACTTTCTTGCTCGTTGAGAACAGTGAAAATGTAATGAATAAGGAATAAATACAGTTTTTTTATTCCTCTTTCATCGTTGAGAACAAATTTGAAGCCAAAACAGTGGATTTTGTTAATTTAAATGTATGTTTTAGTTTGGATGAGATGGTCTCGGCCTTGACTTGGTGGTAAATCATTGTAAGCTATGAGAAAGAAACTTAAACCGGTCGTGTATTTTGTAACATTGTGGTTTGTTAATATTAAAGTTTCTTTCTCATAGCTTATGTTTTAGTTGTTTTTTCAGAGAAAATCTTCAGACTTGAAAACGAAACGGGACATTTTTATTTGTTTGAATAACCTTTTCATTCTCAATATAATCTTCACAAATTTGATGCCTTCTGGTTACAAAATCAGAAATATTAATGTTCTTAAAGCTATAAATGAGCCAGATTAACAAAACGATAACTTCCGATTAAGAAAAATTGGCTTACGAAACCGGCGATACCCAACTCACCGTAGATTATATGGAGAGTTGGTTGACTCTTAGGTTCTTTTACAACATATGAGTTCCTATTATTGAAATTTATGTATATAAATATTTCCTTCACGAATTATCACCTATTTTTAGACTACTTTATCGATATATAAACGAAAATATTAGAAAAAAAACATAAATTAGATTTGAATCTTTCGTTAAAAAAATATAGAAGCCTAAGTAGGGCAGAGCCAAATTCTCATCATTTTACAAATCCAATAGAACAAACAAAATCCTTGCAAATGGAAAATAAAACCCAAACTCTTACTGACTGGTACTTTTATCCAAATAAGAGAGTATATTCAAGAATTTGAGTGACGCTGAACACTTTCTAATAAGGATACAATAAAAGAACTAACATCAAGCCGTAAGAGAGAATGTAAATAAACATACTGGAAACGGAAAAACAAATTCTATGACAAATAATGAGTGATATCTTCCGGATCGAGACGAAAATTATTTACAGAAAGGAAACTACTATTGTATTAGGGTTCACCAAGCGCATGATAGAGAAATATACCAGAAATGTATTTCACGAGCGGAAAGAGAGAAATAAAAATGACTCGAAACGCAGCCGAAACCACAGAAATGAAAACGCTCTTAACTGCGAAATGTCACGCGACTCCAGCGGCCTCTGGTGAAGAGAGATCAGAAAAAACAGACGCAGCAATAACAGCGACAACAGAATACACAAAGGCATCGATTCTTCTATCGATTGGAGACAAATTGGAAACAGTTCTGAAAAACAGATTCGTAGAATGAAATATCGGATCGTGATTTTTTTCTTTGGCGTGGAAAAGTGCTAAATTTAAAATTTGAATGCTGAAAAATGAGACGGTGTAAAAATTAGAGAGAATGTAATACAAGGACGAACGGTGGAGTTTTCAAATACAGAAGTGCATTCTCCATCAGCCATGAAGCTGATGGCAATAAGGAGAAAGGTTTGGATCCGGGCAGATTGGTGCAGTTATTTCCTAGTAATTCATTAATTAATTAATTATTGTAGTAACGCTCTTATAATAATGTACAGTAAAGATAGGGGTGCTAAATGATAAATTTGTAAACATTCTTACAAGTAGAAGAATATAAATTGGTGTAAATAAGTATTAATTTAACGTTAGTGAAAGTTTTTATGTTTGCAATTAAAAGATCATTTTCCCATCTATATTTCGGCTATTCATAGGTTATATATAATACTGGTTAAAAGTAAATTTTAGCCACATTACAGCTACTGCTAAAATGTGTTAGACAATTTTGATAAAATGTTTTCCATTAATTTCAGAACCTCATCCGCCCACTTGCTGATACAAAGTATGGACTAAGACACTGACAATGTATTTGAATGAAGAAAATGTTACAATGTCACATTTTGAGATTGTTAAGAGGAATCTGTCACTCTGAAATAATTGAAATACTCTCTAAAGAGAGAACGCTGAAAAATGAAAGTATTGATCCAAAAACACAATTTTTCCAGCAATGGAATTAGCAAAAGAGAAAGGGTAAACAGACTGAGAAAACATTCAACCATATCGCTACACAATTGCTAATAATACAACTTTGGAAGTGAGTAACTATTCAGAAAATCCTACATACACAGTTTCTTTTTGTATGAGAGTGAAATGTGAATAATAACGAGCGAAGGAGATTATACACTATGGAGACGGTGTAATGGAAAATTCTGTTTTTTTTTTGCTTAGGCAGTAAACATATGATCTTAACATAGCACTTCGACAATCTTTCACAAGAAATTTAAAGGAATACGGAAACTTTAATTTTCTACATTTATTCTCTGACTTTAATATAGTTTTTGAAATTATGACTTTTATTTCTTGCCTATCAAGTAAAATAATATATGCTAATATTTAAATTATTAATTTATAAGTTACGGTCAGTAGGTAAATTTATACGGTAAATAGAAACCATGGTATCTTTCATAATAGACCGTTTCACGATAGAAAGAACTTCTATGCTTCTATGGAGTATACCATTGATAAAGGTACGTTTCCTCCTGCCAAATCGGGGAAAAACAAATATTAATAATACCTCTATGTCGTAATGAAGGAGAAGAGATTCATGACAAGTTATTTAGAGTATCAATAGAACATTTTAATAGAATTTCTTAACTTTTCGTGGATTATTCTCGAAAACTTCATATCTGTAACTCCGCAGGTAAATAAATCCCTAGAATGAAATCTGAACCTGCACCACGGTATTACTAATGACTAATGTTCAATCGGTAGCTGTGATTAGAGCTTGCGCATTATAGATTTAGGCCAAAAACCATAAAAACCGTCACAACTGCAATAGGAAAAGGCAACATTTTCACTACGATCCTAAAAATAGGTGTCGAGTCCAATGAGAAGCACTCTATTTCAACGACGATCGATGCAACGCAATCTACCTTCTCATCTAGCATTATTCTCCGTAGCCATTCGTTTATTTCTCTACGGATTCATTGCGAAGGAGAAATTAGGTTTCATGCTGGAATTCCTGTTGGAAACTGGGGCGCCCGAAATCGCGGAATAAAACAATCATTCGCCTTCCCCTATAGCTGGAAGTCGCTCTCCAAAAAGCGATTCGAATTAACTTGATATATTTTTTCCCTTCTGTTACGTGCGATTCGGCTTCGAACATCCATCGGAAATTCGCCAAACACAATTATCTGCGTCGGCGCTGGCGATCCTGTTTTCTAATTGCATCAAATGAGGGACTTTTTCGAATTCCGCGCCGATGCGTGGCACGGAACGACCGAATGAAACGCTCTCTGTGCTCAGGTTCGTGCTAACGCCCACAGAAAGGCAAACCTCTTCCCACAAAAGGAAACACGAAAATATTGATATTGGCACCTAAAAGGAGGAAATAATGCGATATTTACAGTAGAACGGATTGTTTCTCGCTCCCTTTTTTATCGGCTACCTTACTCTCCAAATAAATATTGAGAATTTGCGTGGAAAATTATATTTTTATCGTCAATCGTTTTTGTATGAATACTGCAAAAATATTAACCTTAAATTATTTCTCTCTATTTCTGGCTCTGATATGGATATTTTTGTGAAACTATTTTGTATAACAGAGTGAACCACCTAAATGTATAATGATAGTTTCGTGAATAATCGCTGCTAAATGTAAATCAATGATATTGATGTTATTTAAACATTTTTAGAATAATAACTTGAAATCAAATATGAAACCCGAATACACGTTGTTTAAAATGATCGAAACGATAAATTGACCGTGCTCTAGATCATATTTTGCCATATAAAAGTATTAGTTTGCTATACATTGCCTTATGAGTTTTTTAATTACAGAAAACGAAATTTGCTTACTATGTGAGAATGGAAACTGAAACCCGAAACGCGAATATTTCCGGTAAAAACAAAGATTGTGGTGTAAATATGCAGTTCACAATGAAAACACTGATTTTTATCCCTTGAATTCAATTCTTATGCTTTTGCGGTACAGTAAACGATGTGATTAATGACTATTAATTTATTTTCTCTCATTTCTCCAATTAGAAAGATTTGAGTACCCGAATGCTGTCGGCGATAACATAAACCTATATTTTGAGAAAATAGCCCAATCAACGTGATAGTACGCACAAATTATGCTTCAGAGTTTGATTTAAAAATTCATTAGTATAATAAAAATCTATTCTCTGATTAGATCTTAATCAAACACTACATACGACCATTGTTCACAAGCTAATGATATAGGAGTACTCAGATATTCACTCATAAAATGCCACCTAGGTTTCAATACTTTATGCCGGAAAGCCTCATTGTTCAGAAAGACTGGATTTGTAAAATGTCGAATGGGGTAAATTTCTACCTAAATTCAGTCAATCAAAACAAATTACTCACGATAAACGTACTCACCAACACAAAAGGCAATCTATTCAGAGAGAATGCGAAGAGATGAGCAGTGTAAAGTCCAACTCACCTGTAAAAAAAAGAAATGGGATCGATTAGCAAATTGCTCGGCCTCACTATCAATCAATAACATTCAACGAATAAACTCATCCAAAAATTGAAGCATTTCTTGGTATTTTTAAGCTATTCTAACCCTGATATAAATCATGACCGAGTTTTCGTTAGCTCCTATGAAAAATTAGCTTATATTTAGTTTATGTAAAGCTAGTGTAATGTGGAGCATGCAAAGTATATAATAAAAATACAATAAACCTTTAGTAAACTAAACTATAATGAAATTAAAATTATAAATTTCTGTCTTAAAATGAAATCCTTGCAAACAATTATGTAAAAGTAGGATTATGAAAAGGTAAGTTACTAAGCACAAAAGAGTCGTGCGGTTCAAATCCAAGGAATAACAGGTGTGAGAAATAGCGACATGACTGAAACTCGAACCCAGGTCTCTTACTTTCCGGGCAGGTATTCTAATCACTGAACTGAACGTGGTGTGTTAGTTCAGTGGTTAGAATACCTGCCCGGAAAGTGGGAGACCTGGGTTCGAGTTTCAGTCATGTCGCTATTTTTCACACCTGTTATTCCTTGTGTAAAATAATGTATAAAGTTTTTTTTGTCTTCGATGATCAATAAATATTGCTTCACCACCACAGGTGCAACTTGCAAGAAATACAGGAGAGAGATAGGCTAGGAGAGTGAGCAGGGTCCCCTAAGATCAAGGGGATAGTGCGGGCTCGCGACGTTCTGAACACCACGCACCACTCAATCTGAGCTAAGGGATTTTAGTTCGGAGAAGTGGTTGTGCGAACAACCAAAAAAAATAATAGAATAATTTCATTCTTTGGCTTCCATCGAATATACCGAATGACACCTTTCCATTCTATTTTGTTGAGAATCAGCATTGTACATCGGTACAGTGATAAACTTACAATGAGAATGTGCACAGATTCTCTTAAAGAATAATTCGACAATATTAAAGGTCTAACAACCTGGGTTACCCCCAGGTGCATCTTGACAAGGGTGTACGGTGGATAATAGGTAAATAGTTATGTAATACTACTGAAATATTCCAAAGTTAATAACCTTAAAACATACCTAGGTTATATTCTTATGGTACTGTCTATCAAGAACAGCTGCGGCGTAGCACTCACACATTTCCGAGAAATTGGATGGTGAACTTTAGAATTTATTTCTCGTCATAATGAATAGGGATCCGGGCTGCGTATACTTAAAGCTATGTGTATACGGAGAGCAATAAGTTTGGGGGCCATAAAATAAGGAGGGGAGAGCTAAATTCGTCCAAAAGGTGACATCAACATTAAAATTGTAATGCACCAAGCTGACAACTGTCGTACAAACAAACCGACAGAGGAGCAAATCTTTCCCCTGCGTTTCTTACAAAGTATCGTCTAGACATTTATCAAATTAATCGCCACCGCCGGATGCTTCTAACAGACTCCCATTGCCTTCTACAAATGATAATTATCACCTCGAAGACAGCGTTAAGGAGGGATAAATCCCTTCTCTCGATTGCCGCACCATAAATCCCGGAGAGGGGCCTTTATTTAGAACACGTGACTGATGAACGAGGCATCTGGCGCCCTCCTAGTAATAAAAAGATGGTCTGCAAGAATAGAGAGAAAGAGGAGTTCCTTGAGAGCGCTCCATAAATTCGGAATCCTTATCTGGTTGCTTAAAGTCCCTGCAAAGGTGAAGGAAGGACTCGATTGATCACTAGCAATTCGAGTTCATTAAGAATATCCTTGCATATCTTCCAGCAATGCGGTTTATTCCAAATATTCTATTTAGGTGAGGTAAAAAAATACATATATAATTGCAGCTAAAGAAGTAAAGACCACCAATGTGAGAAATAGAGTAATGAGATCCTGAATTTCGTATTACTTAATTAAGTATAATTGGATGTTTCCCTGGTGGGATTAGGGAATATAAGAGAAGAGAAAAGTGGATGGGCAAAATGAAAAATAGATGAACCTAATGAAGGTAATATATTTTTGATTCGCAATTTTTGTAGGTTGGGAGTTAGTCCTTTCAGGTAAGATTCGTGAGTTTTGAGCCTCGTTTGGAAATAAATTCCACGCTTTTATGAAGAATGAGGAAAAAGAACCCTTATAACGTTATTACAATACTTTATTACACGACCATGGTTTCGACCCTTTAGGACATCATCAGGTCCTAATGACTACCTGATCGAAACAATGGTCGTGTAATAAAATATTGTAACGGTAGAAGTGTTCTTTTCCTTATTCTTTATAATGGAGATCTACCACAAAATCGAAGGCAAATTAGTACATTCAACGTCTTTATTTAGACATTTCAGTAAAAGAGCAGCTCCATTTAAGGTAAATATTCTCTTGAAGTGAAATCGAGCTTTTCTTCGCCTTTCTCTGAATCCTAATATTAAAGTGGCAAAATTAATTCTGGGACATCCGGTTTATCCTTTGTCAACAATTTTGTCTAAAAGTTTACGATTCGTGGTCCATGTGACGAAAGTTTCATAAGGGGTAATTATTATGTACTTCAACTAAGAAAACTGATAGAAAAGGTATATCGAATCTTCTTAGGATATTTTATATACAATAGAAATATATTATATATAAAATTAGTTCCTTGACAAGAAAAGGAAGCGTAAAAAAATAAAATTTACATCTCAATCAGCATAATTGAATTGATTAAAAAAACTAGATGGTTTCCTAAAATAAGCATCCCATTGTCCTATTATTTACTTCGATGTATTAACCCTTCGAAACAAAAAATGGAATGAATGACTTTGAGGTATCGATACATTCAAGAATGAAAAATGTATGAATTCTTGTTGTTTGTTTACAAGTGCTTCTACAGCTAAGCTTATTTAGAACGTGAGCCCCCATCGGGAATCGAACCCAGAACCGCTTTCACCGAAGTCGAACGCGTCATCCACATGGTTATACGGAGGCCCCTACCTACTCCAAATTATCTTTCCTGAATGATACCAAAAAATGTACTACGATTTATATCCACCAAATGGTACATATATATCGAATAATGAATAAGATGAATATATCAGGATAAAGCTTCCGGCATAGCAGTTACAAGAGTAGTATGAAAGGTGTTAAACATTTTTCCATTTTCATTTACATTAGATTGAAAAAAAACTGATTCCTGCAGCAAAATGGAAATTTAAATACAGCAGAATGTGCGTATTTATGGATGCTATTCATGAACAGGAAATCATTTTAAACATACATTAACGTTGATGAAATATCACACCGTGTTAAGCAATACCAAGAAAAAGTAATTTATTTGGAGGAGCATAGAGAATAACCCGTTTTAAAATATGTTTCCAAATTACCACTTTAGCTACAGGTAAGCTCGCTTTCCGCTCCAGTAATGTTCTAGCTACTCGACCGTATATTCTAAATTTTGATAGAAATATTATCTAAATAGCAAAAACTTAAAACAATGGTAGCTCTCCGCGATGATTTAAAGTTCCTGGTTATTTCCCGGAAATTATCCTTTCAGAGTATAACGTAGGTGAATAATCAACCATTCATTCTATGTACGCGGAAATTTCCATCTTAAACTGCATTAATCTAAAGCAGGATCCTCATTTATAGCACTCTTTTTGGAAGTGAGTGAACCGTTTTTATTCGCTCCTGAGAAGTTTTAATCCTAGCGTATTTAATCAATATGCCACGAAAACATTGAGGATGTTTTCTAACAGAGCATGAATATCTTTAAAAATATGATTATTATTTTATAAAACGATCTGAATAATTTGCCAGCACATCAAATTACGTATAACATTCATCCAACAAGGGAATCTAGATATATTAAAATTACGTAGCCCCAGAAGTACCCGACCTGATGTACACATGGCGGTCGTTGTATGAAAAAATCACTACCATCGAAAGTAGCAACCTTAAAAAGGTTAGGTTTGAAGTGCTTCGTTGATAAGTATTCAACGATGATTGAATTTGGGTACATATAGTGAATTGAAACTTGAAAATCGCATGACTTTACTCCGTAGCAATCTATTCACTATGATTCAAAATCCGTACTATTGGCTCTAATCTAAATCAAATTGTGTAATTATATTTGCTTTTTCTGGAAGTGCTCTTTTCCTCCCATTTTCTTCTGTTGTCAATAAGAACTTCAAATAATGTATAGATGACCATGTACGTATATTGAAAGATCGAGTTTATGATGTAGTTTCACTTGTTTCGGATATTTTCCCAGAAAAGCGGATCTTCGGGAGTGACATTAATTTCTAAGCATCTCGTGTCACTGCATATCAAAGTGTCTTTTTTTTCTTTTGAAGAAACTTTTACGACTATACAAGTTAAAATATATAAGTTATTCTTATGTCAAAATTATAATAATTTAATATGAATTGAATGAATGAATGAATGAGTGAATTGAATGTGCTCTAAAGTCACCAATTTTTACCATCGAGTTAATTCACAGGGATAAAATCTAAATTTCTGTTGTTTTGGCACGATAACATGCATCAATATGTATTATTATCTATCATTATAATAAAAATAATAATAATTTATTTCATCACGGTTGCATTCAGATACACATCGAAATCTGTAGGGGCTCCGGATAGCCGAGTGGGCAACGCGTTCGACTTCGGTGAAAGCGGTTCGATTCCCTGTGGGGGCCTAAGTGCGAAATGACCTTAGCTGTCGAAGCACTTTTAATAATTCTACTCTACTACTACTTAAAATCTGTATTGAAATGGTGACATGAAAAATTCTTATAAAATATAATATAAAAGTTGGTTATAAATTATGAATCAGTGATGCTCTATAATAACTGTACCAATGAAAAAGCTTTATCAGATGCATTAGCACCAAAGAAAATCCGCCAAAAAACATGCTGGCAAAATAACAGAGGAACGAGGTTTTAAGATATAATTGTTGCGTGAGGAAAGAAATTGGAACACGGCTATTGATGAATTGGCGGTTTGAGACGCTTCAAGAGCCGTTTCGCCGTTGGTTCGAGCCTATCCTCTGAAAGCAAAACTTGAAACGAGGGAAAGAGAGGGCCGGTTAATCCGCTTCCTCGGCCTATTTTGGTGAAAGAGGAGAAGCACGAACTACCGGTGAAAGGCTCTTAGAGCTTTACAAACCTCTAATATAAATGTAATAATGAAAATATTATGGGTGTCGATAATGCCATAAAACTGGCATACATTTATAAACTAAACGAATTCAATCGCGAGAAAGAGCTTCTGTTACATAGCACAATCCCCAAAATTAATTTCGCCATTACCAGTATGAAATTTACTCTGTCGTGACGTTGGCCACCATATTTGTCGGATTTGACTCTAACGAAAATTAACACGTTGGGCAGCGGTAATGACGCAAATCCCCGGAGACCCATATAGGTTCCGACAATCCGCAAATAACGATGAAGAGAAATGGATATATTTATTCGGCGCATTCAAACAATTTCATACATTGCGGTCTGGTTAGAATTTTCTCTTCGATTAATTAATTAGCGAGATGCAACCAGAAACATTCTCGTGGAGTTATGCGGGGGAGATGAAAGATATAAAAGTTGCAAAATAATTCCCATATCCGGACTTCCCTGCGTTTTATTTTTAACTCAACCCCGACTATAATAACGCGTTCCGTCGGTGCATTCCCGTTTGATTACAACACCAAGTCGATCCAATATCTGCATCTGTTTGATCCCCCTTGATCACTTCCAGGTCGTTCAGATTCTTGATGTTTGTTGGGAGGGAATTTAAAACTGTGGCTCAGGTATGGCGAAATTTTGCACCAATACGTGAAAATGACCCTAGATCGAATCTGTACGTGTGAAAAACTGCACCCAAAACAGCCGTGCATTGTTAGCCATCCGAACCGAGCGGAAATCCCTAATTTGATAAATTATCCGGACTAACACGATCGAGTCGAAATAATTCGTATCTCCATTGTGCTATAATTTTAAATTGCATAATAGCGAATGCTCTCCACTGAAAATGAGCGGATTCCATTTATAATGTAGGCATGAATAGCATGAAGGAAACCGTGTAGAAATGGAAATATCAAACGATTTTTATTGAGCCAAGCGTGGATGAAATTATGATGTATGGGTCACCACATAACTTTTCCTTTATTTGATATCTCACACACTGAAAACACTTGGGTGTTTCCTGCATAAATTTTCCCGAGGCCGAATCTGGTTTTAATTGAAAGGACAAATGGAGTTGTCATATTTTGTTTAAGATTATAAATTATTTTCAATGGTGTAAGTAGCTTGAATTCATCTGACCAAAATAAGGGGCGAATGGACCGACGATAACAATATTTTGCCGAAACTGGCCATGGTTTTCTCTCTCTATTGTGAACATGTAGAAGTCAGTTTTTCCACTTTTTAAACGTATTAATATAAATTATCACTGATTGCCCATGCTGTTCTAAAGAGAAATAATAGTAATTTAAAGAAATAATGTAAAGTTAATTAATTTTTTAATGTAAAAATATCGTATCGAACAGAGCTTTAGTGCCTTGATTCATAAAATGTGTGCGAAGTAAAATATCATCGTATGTAGGAGTAATAAATATCTTGCATAAGTAAATAAATTTAATTTATGTTTGTTATACGAAATCCTTTAGGTGTAACGAATAAACATCTATCATTTTGTTAGTAGCCGTTTCCGAAATAGGCATGACATTGGTAAACCACTACTTGGGTGCCGTCACTCTGTAAAAATGTGTCAGTGAAGTTATGAAATTGTTTAACTATCGATACCCCCCCCCACCACGTCCTTCTCATCCAACACAAGGCAAATGTTTCTTGAACTGTAATGTTTTAGGAAATATAGATCTATAAATTTGAATTCTTCCTACGTTTTATAATTTTTAGTTACAATTTCAAGATGTAAGTTAATTTTCGTTGGAATCAAATCCGATGAATATAGCGCTTACCCTTTATTTACTAAGTATGTACAGAGAAAGCACGTTCACAGAGCCGTTCTGATACTGTGAGGAAGATCAGAGAAGTACATGCTAGAACGAATTGATTCAAGTTTTCATTTTTTCCGCTAACGATATGCGAAAGTAATCGATTAGGGAAGCAGAGGCATGATGTATACACCACTTATCACAATGTGAAATGCGGCTTGCAGGGTATTTACATAGACGTAGCGCTAGGATTTTAGCAATTGATTACAATTTTAGCACGGGCTTTTGCAATTAATTACAAGTTTAGCACGTGTAGCGCTGATGTGGTGAATTACCAATATCAAACTTCAGCCGCCATTTCTCCGCTAAACATGCTTGCACATCCGCACATCCAAAAACCTGACAGAAAAAGTGCAATTTGTTCATGCTCGCAAACCGATACAGAAATAGAAACATCTTATCTTGATGAGTATTCTTTTCGACTTAAAAAATGTCAAAAATAAATTCTTCCGGGCGATAATCGTCTGCGAAAGAAAGGATTTTTTTATGAGGAGTTTAATATTCTCTCCGATAAATTAATTAGCGCCACTTTACTGGATGTGGAGCAGTCAATCGAAAGAAGAGCGAATTGAAGTGAGGGAGGTGAGAAAAGATGAGTTCTTCAATGGAAATTGGAAGAAGTCGAAATGGAATTACGGGGCAATTCGATTAGGATTGCTGCTGCTGTCGGCAGACGAGAGAATCGATGCAAGGAGCCGTTCTTTTTTATTAGTAGTTCACGTCGGAATTTAGTGGAAACAAGCAGAACATTTTTCAAGATCTTTCAGTTTTTTTGCGGTAACGTTTGAATTTTAAAGGACGAAAGAATGAGATTAAAGAGCGAGTTCCGTCGAATATATAATTGAAGCTCAAACATTGAGAAATCAACGGTTAAGTGCATTTCTCGTTCTCTAGTTCATGTTGACTCTATTGAAGATGAATATTTGATACGATGGCCTCTTAAACGGTCTTTTCTAAAATCATTAGTGTTCATCGCTTTTAGATATTAGTCATTATTAGTTGCTTGAATCTCTAGGAATTCTGCATTAATGCAAGTATTGTAGTATAAGAAAAGCAGACAATGTCTTGAAGATTCCCTTTTCGATGAGTATTTAAAAAGTAATGAGCCATTTAAACATAATAGCTTTCGTTTGAGCTGAAATAAAAAACGAAACTTTATTCAAATGTCAGCAAAAAACTAGTTAGTTATTGAGTGTTATGTACAGACTTTATTGAAGCGCTAAAAATAACGGTTAGTAACAGCTATTTAAAATTCTTGTAATAAATAAAATACGAAACAATTCCCAGTAATCAATAAAGTAATTCAATTCTGAAATGGGTTTAGATGCTCTAACGGGTGGTTAAAATTACACTAAATTCAAAAGAGTTGCAGCCTCTTCCTTGCTGTTAAAATAGTACCTATGAGCTATTACCGCATTCTATATCAATGATGGATATTCCTAAGAGTCAGTAGAATAGCATATAAATCAATCATGTAAATGCAAGGGACTCCCACAGTAGTTAACTAAATTTTTAGGCCCATAATATATTAAGCAGGCCGATCTTACATCATATTAAGCAAACCCAGTTGTCAATTAAATGTTATTAACACCTTTGGCTGGGAAACGCTCTGATATGGCACATGCGAACGTGAACTAGAAATGATGGATAATTGCGCGATTAACTGGAGTAATTACACGAGGGAGGATATATAAATATAATATTTTGAATATGTAATTAAAATATTATATTATGAATTACGAGCATTAATATAGTTATGTACATATTTGAATTTGATGTAAGAATATTTGAATGTACTTAATTCCATGTTAGTTTCATTAAAATAATACTGTTTTAGACAAGGGAAAGGATAAGGTAACTTATAACATAACTTTGCACATTGTGGTGTGCGTCTTAAAACACATGGAAAAACAGACGCGAAAAATAGTGAAATGGGACTCTAACCCAGGCCTCCCACTTTTCGGGCAGGTATACTAACCACTGAACTACCATGCCGCGTCATGTGGTTGGTCAGTGCAGTTCAGAAAAGTGGAAAATCTAGGTTCAAGTTGCTGTCATGTCACAATTTTTCACA
Organism: Ladona fulva; assembly: GCA_000376725.2. Taxonomy (NCBI): domain Eukaryota; kingdom Metazoa; phylum Arthropoda; class Insecta; order Odonata; family Libellulidae; genus Ladona; species Ladona fulva. The sequence goes on along the minus strand of KZ308215.1, from coordinate 147,181 downwards.
TTTGTTTATCCATATGTTTTATACAAATAGAAATAACTTTAGAGCTGAACGTGTTTTTACTCATAGGTATTTTTGAAAATGTTATTGCGGCTATCACTGCAAAATACTAATTATTTCATTTCGAAAAGTTAGTTGTGCGAGAAAATAAACACCCTTAGCCAGTTTCCTGAGGCACCCGATATATCTAGTAGAACGGAGTGGTTTGAAATCCAGTCACGCCCAAGCTATAAACTATTTAGGATTTTCTACTTTTTGACAATTTTTTATTTTCAGAAATAGATATCTCACTTCAGCTGTGAGGCGTATTGAAGTTGTCTAGCATGCTTTTTTTCTGTGTTCCATTTATACATATCTATTATGTTACTCAACATACGGATTTACCGTAAACAGGTTAAATTTTAAGGAAATAAGAAAAGTAAAATATAATAATAAATATCTATACAAGGGGAAAAAAGGCTTTCTCTCCGCCCTTTGTCAAGTATAAACACATAAAATAACAAACGACACCGAATCAGGAGTGACTTTGTGATAATGATTAACGTTAAAAAACTCTATTTTAACTAAAACTTTTACTAAACCACAAGATTTATACACGCACGACCATGGTTTCACAGCATGGCTGCATCATCAGGTCCCTGATGATGCAGCTATGCTGCGAAACCATGGTCGTGCGTGTATAAATCTTGTGGTTTAGTAATAGTTTTAGTTAAAATGAAGTTTTTTACATAAAATAACAACTGAAAAAATACTTTTTTCCCTTATCCAACTTGTACAAAAAATTTGTCATGGAAGTGGTTTAAGGGAGAAAAATCCTGAAATTGACATCTGAAATTCCAGAATAAGATCTAATTCTAATCTATATTTTTCGTACTTAAAGGCTTGAACGAGTAATATATGAAGGAGCATTAAAGCAGGTTTCAGCAAACACCGCTGGAGGAGGGAGGTGATGCGAGAAGGGAGATTAAATTGGAACAGGATAAGAAAAGGAGATTACGATCCCAAGATACGACCGACTCAAACGGATAGACTATAACATCCGCTAAGGATTCCCGTGAGGTTGGTTCTTCGAGAAAGTGCGGGTCGATGATGCAGAAGTGAGAAGTAAAGGGAAGCTGAAGCACGGGAGGACGGATGAAGGTGAAGGGAGGTGATCGATTAAACCTCTATTCATCCGTGTCCTAAGAGATGGATTTTATACGTAAAAATAGTCCGTGTAATCCTTGAGAACTACTTCTTTAAAAGTTTCATAGAAATCTTTAAGAGTTGCTTTCATAATAACACGTCATTTTAACGGTATTACTAGAGATGGCGTCTTTAAGGATACTATAGCCGTTGGAGTAAAAATCTTTTTTCAACTATAATCAACCGAGAGGTGGCGTATATTTAATCCCATTTTCAATCCTCATTAATATACCATGAAAAAGAAAAATACACATGTCATCTATAGGATAAGAAAAAGCGATACCGTAGGAGAGTATTCTACGAGATATGACTCGACTGCCAAAATTTACTAATATCGCAAACATTCACTCTCATCTCATTTCCGGATAGTATTCTTCAACTGAGAATTTTAAAAAAATTCTTTGGATTTCTATTCTCATTCTGTTTCAGATAAACATGCATTTAAAAAATCTAAGGAACAAAATGTAGGCATAGTAGTACTAGTGTTATTGTGCTCCAGAATGAAGGCGAAACGATATGCTTAGATATACATTAAAATTATTTAATCATATGCCAGAAAAGAAACACAGTTTGATGCGATATAAATTTCATATTAATGAAGATTTACTTGAATTCAGTAATCTCTCAATTCAAGACTCAACAATTAATAAGGAATTTTGGTACAAGCAAATTTAATCTTTGAAATTTACGTGAATATTTACTTTGCCGGATTCTTCAAATCAATTTGAAATAAAATTTGTATTTATACTACATTTATTAATGGAGAATAAGAATAATTAAAGATTCCTTAACAATTACTCACTGAATGATTTCGCTAATTTCCTTCTTTAAATCCCACATTCCTCTGGGCTTAATCTTTCCTATGATATAAATTAATTCTCTGCGATAAAATCAGGAAAGTAATCGAAAAAAATCTGTTACTTCGATAAAAGACTTATTTTGAATAATCTAATTAACTTGAAGTAATTATAGCCTTAATTTGAAATACTTTCATGAAATGCCACGAGATGTGGTTGGGTTTCAAGGTATGGAAGGAGTTCTCACGATCAGCACGAACCTATTTGACTGAATAAATCAGACTCCATAGAAAGAGGAGAGCGATGACACCCAAGTTTCTATTCTCTTGGAGTGGGAATTCATTAGCTTATCTGTAACGGCAATATGTCACGCTTTCTTCAGGCGGACGTATAACCAGCACGCAACGAATCCAAATAAGAGGGAAACGGAAGACATCAGTAAAACGAAAGTCTGGATACAAAAAGTTACATGCTTTTCGCGTCCGATCATTTTTGCAACATATTTACAACTCTTTGATAAGAGTAGAAATTTTGATATTTTAAAGCTGATGATATTCCACATTATATATGCTTCTTTATTGGAATCAAGGAGAAATGGGACAGAAATTCTTAAATTTATGTTTTTGCCACGGAATAACTAATTAATAACCAATAAAAAATACCAACCAATAAATAAACCAATAATTCTCTAATTTATAATTTAAATTTTTATAGTTTTTCACTCCAAAAAAATTAAAATATCATGAGTAACGAAAACTGTAGTTTAATAAGTTAAGCTTGTCCTTTTTGAAAATTTATTTTTATAGCCATTCAACCGTGTCAATAATGTAGGGGTTAAGATCATTTAAGATTAAGATGATAAATTAAATATTTATTAAATTAATAATCTTGTGTACAAATAAATTATATTATTGATTAATTAACTAACATATTGATGAATACATTATTATAAGTGAAAATCATAAAAAATAAAAAAATCATAATTCGCTTTCTATCGTTAACATGAGAACACTAATTGCTATTGATATTTTCTTACTGATTAGCAAAATCCAAATTTGCTATGAAACTGATGTTCTTTTTTATTCTATGCGTTGTGTTTATTTTTCCTGTTCTTTTAAGTCACACGTCACACAAAAATGTTCAAATTTTGTAATCAGTGTGTTAATGTAAATTGTGATTGTCTGATTCTTCTCCAACAGATTTTTTTATTAATCGGCAATATTTAATTTTAAAACCGAAAAGTTGAAATAATAAAAATAAAGAAAATAAACGTTCGTGGTAATTCTTTACACTATTTAAATACATATTCTTCCTTATCAATTCACACAACGCAACTTACTCCTACCGATCTCTTAAGAAAAATCGCTGGTAATGGAATGAAAGTAATTAGAACTCAAGTAAAGATGCTGATAGGGCAAACACTGAAAATAGGGCAACTTTTGCTCGAGCATATTTTGATGATTTCGATGATTCCCTCTCCTGAGTTGACCCCAGCCCTACTTAATTTCAAATACACTGGCTAAATGTTAAGCCTCTCCATTACTTCAAAAGGAGGAAGACCCTTTGCCGAAATTTCACGGTGAGATGGATGGATTTGGTGCACTGCAGACGTGAATTATCTGGGTAAGAGCCAGAAAAAAAACCACTGACACCTATTTCACTTCATCCCTTGCATCAAAACTCTCCCATCGATCTCATGCATTCTTCGAGCAGATATTTCAATTCGGAAATGCATACGATGTTTCATCCTTTTACTTCCCCGGGAATTTCGTTAGCGCGGAAGTCAGCACGACTGCAAAACGGTAAGCCCTTTGTCTACTCATCCACCTCTCCCTTAAGCTCTTCACTAGCATCTCGTTAAATGAACTGCTTTTAATAAGCGAAGGGGAAAGGTGAGGGAAGGGGGTTTCATCCTTACAGCTAAGGATTTTGAGCCGCCTTTTACTGTCCCTAAAGGGACTTGGATGACCGGAAATGGGGAAGACTGCGGATAAGAGATGGCGCTACAGGGCTTAAGGGAAGACCTTTTCCGGAACGAAAGGATGAGGGAGTAGTTAACGAAAGGAGGGTGAGTGGAAAATGGAAACAAAGGAAGAGAATGAGAGAAGAAATTACGTTTGGTTTGGAGATGAGGAAGCGGCCGCCGTCAGACGAGTGAAAGAGAAAATGAATGATGATGACAAGTAAAGAGGGACAGCGTTAGAAAACTGACCAACTAATTATTCGGATTTTAACACTATTGCTCTAAGAAGATATCACTTTAACATATATTAATACGAAAATTTCACTAATTTAGAAGATGAAATCCAGCTATTTATATATGCATAATATCGAGTTTTATTTATTGCTAGGTACATTCTATCACCTTATGCTCAACAAAAATTAATAAAATTCTTCCAAGAAATCATTTAATTCACTTAAAAGCTTAGTTACAAATGGAAAATGTCTGATAGAAGCTTTAGATTTGGAACTATTTAGATATAACATTACGATAGCTTTTTATCATAGATATTTACATTAACAGATTCAAAAACGTCACGGGTAGTTTGTTCAAGATAAAAATTTCATATAATAATTATTACCCACATTATGTATTATTATAATATTGTTCCTATTTTTGTAAAAGAGCTGAATTCCTATAACTAAAACATTGATGTAAACTTCAGTGATATAAAAAGATGATAAAGAATATAGCAGGATTATGAGTTCAATACAATATTAATAGAATTGTCTTCAGCATTTCATCATAAATACAAAGTACATAATGGCCATAGCTAAAATTGTATTAAAGACAGTGATGATTTTCTCATTTCTCTCTAGTTGCTGTTTGTACTACTCTTCATGTTAAATTGAAACTGAACACTTTCTAGGTGAATAAAGGTGTTGAATAGTGATAGATTACGAAATGTTTGACGTGTTGTTTTAAATAAGATTTGAATAAACAATATCCTCCATATGAGTTGCTTAAATTACACCACCTATGGGTGACATCAATCTTTGAGGCTCGATTCAAACTTCTCCTGCCACAAGAACTCCACTGTTCACTATCTAAATTAGCAATTTACGACAAATTTTCACGGTTGCTATCCTCAAATTATACTACTTTGTAACTTCATTGTAATCAGAGTTTTCTTTCGTCCCACTAAGCACCAATGACACACAAATCGTTTAGCTCTTTAAGATCTAAGGGCCTTAGAGGATCAGCTCGAGAGTCACATGCTAGGGACTTCCGTTCTATAAAATCGTACTGAATGCTTATGAGGATATCATTTGTTTTACAAGGAACAACTACAACGGTTAGTAAAGATTAAAACATGGGCGATGATTAAATCGCTAAAACTGCTTCTTATCAGCGTAATATTTCCGCGATATACGAATACATCCAACAATAGGTAAAGATAACGTACGAGTGTATGGTAATTATCATCTGTGATCATCTACGATCAATTTATGATCATTGCGTGAAAAAATGAGTATTTTTATTGGGACTATAAAAGAGTCATTAAGAGGTCGATAAAATACCAATAACATTCCCAAGGAAGAATGGACTTGAAAAAAAAAAAAAAGTCACGCAAAGTCACCCTTACCCGTTTTCCTTGTTACCAATAACATTATTAATACAACCAAAACGAAATAGCAATGAAAAAATCCTTAAATTACCCGAGAGCGGTAAGATGAGAACATCTTGAATTTTTTTATCAACTTTCTTGCATAAAATTTTTTCCAGAACCTAAATATATATTTTTCATATTACTTTTCTCATTTTACAACACCATCCCGTAAATCACAAATCTGAATTACATTGCTTTGTAATGCTTTAGTATCTGATTATATTTTTATGTTGAAAAATTTACCCACGTATGTACGTACTTAAAGCATCAAAACAAAAATGTTTAATGTAACGGTGTTCCCATAAATGGATGATATTAATAAATAGAAAAATGGGAGGGGAGGGGAAATCGGCTAATTAGTCATTCAATTAATATCTGTTCGATAAAATTAGCTCTGTATTTTAAGTAAGAAAGACCCAATGAAGCCTCGCCATACTTAGGTAGACCATCTCTAATTCCACCGCTCGAGCGTGATCTCAAACCCCCACTCTTTCTTTCAAGTTTCCCTTATTTAAAATCTTCCGAGCACATAATTACTCCCGCAAGCACTCCTGAATTACGCCCAAAACGCGCAATTTAAACCAAAAAGACGAATCGTCTGAGATACGAATGATCTGGGAAAGAAATCACCACGGTAACTCCCGACTCCTACCATACTTTAGTTTGAAGAGTGCGAAACTTAATTCGGGATCTTGCCGCAGACGTCACAGAGCGAATTTACGACCGAAAGGAGAGGAGGAAGATAGAGAAGAGGGGAGAAGCTATAAGTAAGGAAGGAGGGATTAACATCCTGGGTACCTTCCCCCACTCCGCAGCCAATCTCGCCACCCTCCCTCGCAAAACCCTTGCAGGCCTCTTTTTGTAACCGATAGACTCTTTTATGCCCCTATCCTTGAGAGGAGCGAAAATGGAGTCGAGGTGGGGGAAGAGGTTCATATATGTACGGCACTACCATTCCGTTCCACTTGTTAAGTGAGAGCGCCGAGGAATATCAATCCTCTTCAAAACGTTAGGAGGCTGGGGAGGATGGAAGTATTTTCGTTGGTGGTGGGAGATAGGGCTGAATTGGCATAGGGGCTGCAGAAGTGGTTGAGGGTTGTCAAGGGGATGATATTAAAGGGGGGTGAAACGAAATAAGGTTTAATATAAATATATATATTTGAGAACCAATAAGAAAGACAAACCTCACGAGATACAACCTCTATTTTCCCAGAAGAAGTAATATAGGCGATCAAAAAGATGAAGAATTGGGAAGGGAGGAGGAGCACATGGAGTATTAGTGGAATATAACAATATTTGGCATAACAGAGATTACTCTCATTTTAGCGCAGTTACTCACTAATTGCCTGAGGAAATGGAGATTCCCCAAAGACTGGAACCATGCAATAATTGCCCTTTTGCACAAGAAAGAAAGCAAAGAAGATTTGAAGAATGAAGAATTCAGCAAAATAAAGGTAATGTGTAATTTATTTGCAGCACAATCACCAATTAAACTTCAAGAGGCACCTTTTGATGTTTTTTCGACACACATTATCTGGGACAGCTGTTAACAACAGGGGGGAAAACAGAATTAAGGAAGTCAATCAAAGAACTAGCCTGGAATGACTTCGTAACAAACACCCATATTCACAGTTAAAGATGCCAATGCCAAATTTTCAACTAATACATTTTACCTGTCTTGAATTGCGAAAAACGGACGTTAAAAGAAGTAATAACCCAGCGACTACAGACAACTCAAAGAAGTAAGGAACGATATATGCTTAGATTCACAAGGAGAGATATGAAACGTAATACGTTGGTGAAAATGATCACAGGAGTAACAGACATCATTGATAAAATAAAGTTCCTATGATGGATGTAGGCAGGACATGAGGCGAGAATAAACGACCACAGTTGGACGTCAGAAGTTCTCAACTGAACACCAAGAGATGTCGAGAGACCAAGAGAAAGATCAAAGGACCGGTGGAACAGAGGCATCGTGAAGTACATACCAAGAGATACCTTGGGAAAGGGAAGCTCAAAATAGAGAAAATTGGAAAACGCTTTGAAAGGTTACATCCAACGTCGGATTGAAAATGGCTGATGATGTTAATGATATTTAACGTTTCAACCAGAATAAAACTACTATAATAGTGGTCCTAAACTTTTACGGAGTCAAAGAGGGCCCATTAGGAACCGTGAATAACCTCACGCGACTATAGAATGTAATTGTACATTTCTATGAAGTGATTATGCCTAGTCAACTAATAAACATATGTAACGACTTTTCAGAGCTATACTTACTATATATATACGATGCAGAATCCATGTGATGTGAATGATGGATGTTAATATATTTTATGGACAGTAATTATGTAGAGATATTTTTATGTGTTGTATGTAACTATGTAGCTAACTAGTAGTAGTATTATTAAAAAAGCTTCCAAAGATAAGGTCATTTCGTAAATGAGTCCCCGCCGGGAATCGAACTCAGGACCGCCTTCGCCGAGTCAAAGTCGAACGCGTTGCTCACTTGGCTATCAGAGAGCTCATGAAACTACCTAATACTAAGTAACAGCAAGGTAGTTATGACGTTAAAATCTCACCGTAGCTTATTTTCTGATACTAGGTGAAAATTATATATTTTGTAGACTCCTAATGCACCGAATAAAATAATTTTAATAATACCGTATTATTCTTAAAAGCAATGAACTCCTGATTCTCTCTTAGCATTTTATGGTTAAAAATTATTTTCCAATTACTAATATCTCCAGATTTTGACTTCTTCTACTTAGCAGAATTCTTACGACGAAACGAAGAGCGGAGTTGATTAACACGAAGGAAGTTCAACAGTAGAAATTAATGAAAGCAGCGTTGAATAAGTCAATCGATGGATGAGAATGAAGAAGGCATGCAGCAAATATTAAATAGGACGAGAAAAATAGGAGGTCGAAATTAGACCAATACAAGCGAATTTATAATTTATGATCGAGGATCGTGAATTTTATGTCAGTTTCTTTTCCATTAAATTAATTAAGTTAAGCTATTAAAAATTTTAATAATTTCAAGGAAAAGGTTTATAATTACCTGCTATTACAACCTTAATCTATACTATTCGACAATGTATCTGTATATAAAATCTGTTATTACATGCTCATGTTATAATTATACTGTATTTTATTTAATTGTCTTAATTTTTTATATTGCAATGTGAATGTATTTTTTTCAATTTATGCATGTCTCTATGTTATCACAGTAATACTTTGTTGAATGCACTTTCTTTTTTGTGTTATGTAAAATCTCTTGGAACTGTGTACGTGCACCACACTGTATTTCTATTATTGTTAGTATTTCTGTTATTGCTCTTAGGGGTAAATACCCAGAGCATTATAATAAACTATTTCTATTTCTATTAAAGTTATTTCCAAATTGGTATATCTACGGAAACTGTTCATAAACTTAAGGCTTACTGTTTGCCAAGAACACACTGTACGTTCTCAAATAAAATGCAGATTATATGACGTCACTAACAAATATACACATATATTTGTGCTGAGCGTGCAAGTGACGGCCACCTTACTAAGTCGGTAAAGAAAAGGGGTTGAAAGAGAAGAGTACGTGCCGAGAGGAGAAAGATAAAGAGAAGAGGGGAGAAAGGAGATGTGAGCAGTACACAAAAGGAACGCCAGATGAGGATGAGAGGGAATTAGCGTGTGGCGTTGATATCAGAAGTTTTTCAGCCCGTAAATCACATTACCTTCCCGCGAATTATTCACTGCAGCGGTTCCTAAACGCCGTAATGCTGGCGTCATCTCAAGTATCGCGGATGAATATTCATTCTGTGACTTCCGTGTAAAAGTAATGACATAATGCCACCCAAAAGCAATTAACCAAAACGTTCGGTGAGCATAGCTTCCTGGTTAGAGGTTACCACATTAGATTAAATCCCGCTTGAAGATATTCAGATTAGCTTTTGTTCCGTAGTACTTTAATATGCATTATTTACTGCGTCATTTATCAAATTCAAACCTTATAGGGACGGATTAAATTGAAATTGCGTTATTTTTAATTTCTTGGCCCTAAAAAGGAATGAACACCTTAGCGCTTTAACTACATTAGGAAATAGTATTTATGCATTAGCGCATTAGTTATTATTTTATTTATGTAGCGCACTGTGCTCATAAATTGTGTCTCAATAGCTTGTGCTTGGATGAAGATGCATGAATGACCAATGACGCCTAGCTACTAAAAAGTGACTGAAGTGAAATTAAAGTCTATTTTATTTACATGGCATGATAGATGCCATACTCTTTACTTATTCTTCCCGAGTGCGTAGGGTTACCCTCTAAACATCTGCCATTTGTCAATTAAAAATAAAAATTATTTATTTATGTTTACACACACATTACTACATATGTATCCATATGATTTCGCTCATTGTCATCCATTCGTGACCTGCATCACTCTGATAACCTATATATTATTGTAATTTTAAAACAAAGGAGTATACCAAAGAAATTTTCGTACAAAGTAGCGAATAAATGTGATTTAAAATCAATTACATTTAAGAATAAACATTTCAAAAGAAGACAATCATTTTTTTGAGAAACGCAAAAAACAGCGCAGAAAAGAGGAAGATATATATTCAATTATAAATCAGATCATTCAAAACGCAGTCAGTGCGCTTCAGCGCGTGTCTGTGTAACTTTTAACGTCAAAGAAATTATAGGTTACCTCTAGCTGTGTGATGGATTGGTAAGCATGAAAATGGGTTTTAGAGGGCCAAAATGAACGAGAATATCCTGTATTGGAATGTGTGTAACAGATAATGGATGACATGGAATGCAAATGATTATCGGAATTTAAATGAAAGGCAGAGAGAGATGGAGGTCTGACACCAACCGATCGCAACGGATCGATGACTGAATGCCAGATAAAAATTACTGACTCTTCTAAGCATTAATGAAAACATATATTGATGTATTAGCTTTCAAGTATGTTGATAGTTGTTGTCTGTTGTTGAGTTGAGTTGTTTCTTCGACTTAAGAAAAACAGAGTTTGCTATAAGTGAATCAAAACGCGAACAACTGGATATTTTGGTTTAATTAAGAGGCACATCCGACGCATCCGTGGCATTCCATGCATGTAATGTGCATCAAAGTTCGACACGAAAATGCAGCTCCTCACTTTAGCACCATATTTTCAAAATCTAACGTTCGCTGATTCCGCAAAATGTCCGATTGAATAATCGATCAAAAGTTGCGGAATGGCATAATCTCGGAAACTTCCAATCTAGCGTCGTTGAATTATATTAAGAGCTATTTGGTAGGAAAACTTCAGTAGCTGCGCTGCGAGAACACCTATCCATCATTATTCAATTTCCTCGAGCCAAGAAGAACTTTCAGTCTACTTACGACTTCGTGGCTGTACCCTCGCGAGCTGTTAATTCCAGACGGGGGAGAGTGAAAACACGGTCGTGAGAACCCAAAGAAATAGAGAAATTTTCCCTGTGCGGAAAGAGTTCCTCCCATGAGTGAAGACTAGTCGTACGACTTACACTCCTAATTATCGAAAAATCGCTCCGAATTTCCTCAAATACTTAAGCAAGAGTAAAACATTGTAAAATCAAAATATAAAAATTAGCTGAATCATAAGATTCGGTTCAACAATCCAAACCCATATTTACATTAATGAAATACGTTTCATTCGTCTGTTGGTACAGGATAGAGAAAAATGTATCTGTAATTTACTTCTGTCTCAGTCACGCTCATAGCTGTGGAAATATGAAAACTCCTAAGATGTGAGTGGCGATATATAATAGAATTCATCCTAAAATTCTATAACAGGTGTTATTATTCTTAGATAAATTATAATGCACTTTCGTTGACTTTTCTCTAGTAGCGTTCTGGCTTCGTGAGCAACTACAATCTTCGGCTACAATTTTTTTATAGGGGAAAATTCTGTTATAAAACGAGAACATGAAGTCGGTACAACCAAATTGCATAGAGATTTTAGCTTTTAAAGTCGGGAACAGTAAAACCCAGATTACATCATTAAAAATCTAATTTTAGATTAAATATATTGACCTAGCTTAATTCGATGAAAAACATTTCGATAAATTGTGAATTTAACTCAATATTTTACCGCGATCTAGAAAAGTGTTTCTTATCATCGGTACATAAAACGTTAAAATTATATGAAAATGTCGCTTCTTAATTCAATTAAATCATTCAAATCTAGTCAATAACCCCATGTAATGGATACTAAACATTTTTAAAGATAAAAGGAAGAAAGAAAAGTTTTTCCATAATATTCCTTTAATTCCTTTCGGGGAAAAACATCGATTTTCCTTCAGCCTTCCACCAGAAATATTGGTCGCTAAAAATAATCCAAATCGCTGAAACTATAGATCTTGATATGAGATACATAAAATCTATATGTAACCACTTTCGATAAGAGACAAAATCGTGGATACGGATCAGCACTCTTTAGCGGACATTTTTCTTGAAATTATTTCTGTCCAAATAAATCTGATCCCATCGCGATATCCTCAACAGTCACGACATGACTATGCTCTAAACAGTGAAAACGTGGAGGGAAAGCAGCCGAAAGAGCGAAACGTAAGGAAAATATACGAGCGAGACATCGTAAAAGTGGAGAAGAGAGAGAAATATATAGAGATGCAGAGAATACGGAGTGGGAGGGGGTAATAGGAGAAATATAGCAGCGGAGGATGAAAGCTGTAAGGATTTCGGTGGGAATAGTAAAGGGAAAAGGGATAATATGGTAAAAGGAGATAGAGAATGAGGGGCATCCAAGGAATGTGGGGATCATTAGCCTGTTATAAAACTCTAATCCAAAGGAAATGTCACAGAAAGGATCGCTGAACAAGATGATAAGAAAGTGAAAGGCAACGAATAAAAAGAAGAAAAGTAGGTAAGACATAATTACAAAAAAAATCAAATTTATATCCTAGACAAAGAAAAGGTAAGTCTTGAATAATTCCATTAAAGATTTTGAAATTTATGAATCTAGAAATGAATAGTTGAACGTAAAAATATTAAGTAATTCATCTTTAAAAGAACAACTACAATGTAAAAGACTCATAGTGTAACAATATCGAAACCTTTCTACTAGATAATTATATTAATTTATAAATAACAAGGAAAAGAACACTTCTACCGTTACCGCAAATTTTTTTTTCGTTAATATAATTGAGTTTGTCTAAAAATACGTGAAGGAGCTAACGAAACTAACCACAAGAGCATTTTTCTCTGCGTAAGGGCGTATGACGTTCTTCTTAACAAGAAATCCACAAAAAGGGAAAATACAGAAAACTAGCTAAAATATGAAAATTCGACCACGCCTTTGAAAATCTACATTAAAAGGGAACTTCGGGACCTTCTCTTTCGTCTCCACCTGTACTCTCTAATCATATTTTTCTTCTGCCTTTCTAAAACATGGCCCCAACGTCTATACATTCTCTCCTGCTTTGATCATAAGAATCTTTTGCTTTTGCTAATTTCTTTTAGATTTCATCCCTACCAACTAATTGCCCTTTCTTTTCGGTGTCCATTGATTTTTTTTCCGCTAACGAAGCGTAAGCCTATTGGATGTAATTGATGGTTTCCCCACCTTCTTAATACTACCCTTTGGTAGTCATCTTTTTGAATAGAAATAATTAGCTGATTATAAAACTTGTTTTCAAGTCGCGATTTTAATTAAATAATCGCTAATTATAGCTCTTGTTCACACAAGATATCTCACTTAGTATGATATTCCTCTAAAACACCAGGAAATTGCAAATAACGATGGCAAACGTATGCTATGTAGATGATTACGACACCTGCTTTGCTATATTTTCAGCACTTGCCGTCCTTTAAACCTTCAAGTGAATCGATGAAATCATTGAATCAGCTTGACTAGCAACCCCTAAATGAGCAAATACTGCGTTGAAATACTCATTTATTATTACACATACCGCCTTTAGTCATTTGTCTCGCAAGCGCTCCATACTATTTTGTAGTTATGCTTTCTTAGCCTTCATTTTTAGCGCTGAAGATAGACTTAGGTCTCAACGGGAAATTATAAGGAAAATCGGACTCAAAGTGACCTCGTATTTTTATAAATGCTGAAAATATTTACGCAAAAATACTTCAAGATAACCCAGGAAACGTTTTGTTTAGTCATTGATTTTCAGTGTCTTTATAAAAACATTCGAAACCGTTCTAAGAAATGTTTCGAATGTAAATTATCAATAAATTGTATTATGGGATATTTTATCACTTGGCAACAAACATCGAGAGAATCCTTAGTCATTTCTCTTAAGAAAGCAATTCTTTTAAAGTTGAATGGTAAAATAATGTACGTAAAACTAAATAATACCATGCGACACACGTTGCATACGTGCCTCAAACCCACGCTTTAATACCTGTACGTGCTACATAGTAAAGCAACCATGTAGACATTTCTGCGTTCTTTCAGGAAACAAACCATCACAAAGAAAAACATATCACATTAACAACTTTGTGATATACTGACATAAGTAAATGTGCTGCAAATGTAAAGAAGTTTTCTACATGCTGTAAACTATTGCTTGAAATTTCTTAGACATAAAACACTGCTAACTTGTTTCGATATTCTAATATTATTATAAATATTCATTCGATGCCGTCTCATGACGCTTACATTTCCATATGTCATAATATCTTCTACTACATATTTCTACCACATCTGAGTTGAAAAATTATATTCAAAATATAAATATTTTTTCCGATATATGTCACAACCCGTCCATCAACTCATGATTTCATGCAGCTACCGACAGGCTCACCTTGGACGGCATGACGACCTTATTTTAAATGAGTGAGAACTGCCATTTCTCTAATTAGTCTAATCCATCAGTACAAATGAAATATGGATGGTCCAGATAGAATCATCCCTACCGCAGTTCGGTCAAAATCTCCCTTATCATAAGCTCTGTAAGACTATAAAACCATCCGAGTTAGAATTAAAGCCTGTACAAATGATAATGTGCAAACTGGCTGGTGTGGATCCGAAATTCATAACATCAGGCACGCGGTCCGGGTGGTGGCGCTGCTGCTGCCCCTTCCCTGGTGACCGTTGTGTCCCCGCTGTCCTTCTACACCCCCGGACCCCCAAATCTCCGCCCCTAATATGCCCCCGACGCGGCTGTGTACGCTGCATTGGAGTTGGAGGCCGTTTTTGGTGTAAAAGGAAAACCGCTGGTGACGCTAACGACCGCTGGAAAGCGCGTCGCAGCCCTTAATAAGCAGGTTTGGCGTTTTTTTTTGGCTTGCCCAAATTGGCGGCGGTTTAGGAAAAAATAAGTACTAAGTGGTATACGGCGGGATAAAAAAGCGATCTTTGAGGGAAATTTAAGATGTAAACGCCGGCCAACCGTTTTTTAATGGCTTAAGCTCCACTCGAATTTAGAGTTAACAGAGGAAGATACTGGGCCCTGTCGGCACAGTAAATAAAATCCAGCTTCCCCAAAAAGTCCTATTCTTAGTTCATTCTTTATCCATTAGTTTTGCACTATGAATATGAATGAAATATTTTCAATTTACGTTTATTGAACATTTAACCAAATAATTTGAATACATTCAGAAAATGATTCTTCCTCCTTTTTTTCCCTCCATTGTTTAGTGACATAATTGATTTTTGATGCTATTTTACATTTCAACAAGCATACAACTTAAGTGGGATGATTAAAGAAATTAAAGATTATAGTATACTTTTAAAGTAAATATTAATCAGGAATCAGTCTCCAATGTGATTCCAAAGTTAAAACAGAAGCATTTCACGGTGAAATTCGCAAGGGAAAATTCAGCTGACATAAACGATGAACAGTCTTTTTACAATAATGCAATTACGGGAACTATAACTTTGAGGCTCCCGTATAGCCAAGTGGGCAACACGTTCGATTTCGGTGGGGGCTTCGTGCGAAATGACCTAAGCTGTCCAAGCACTTTTAATGATGTTACTAATACTTATTGGCCCATTGGATAGCTAAATTAAGAGTGACAAGTAGGCTTTTAATACAATGTCAACGAGTCGTTAAGTACCTATGAGTTAACTTGGATAAATAATTAAGTACGCTACAGTCACATACGGTACCTTTCCTATTCTTTAATTTATAGAACGACAAAGAAGGTTATATCTTCACCAAGAGATTCAAAAAATGTATTTAATGGTTACAGTGTAAAAATTGTTGGTGCAAAATTGCAATAATTTCAAATCTTTTAATATGATTAAGTGGAAACAGTTGTATTTCGGTTGATAAAATATTTCAAAACTGAATAAAGAAGGCAATGTCTCCCAAAATGCCTAATACCAAGAAAACGTAAAATGAAACAACATCTGGAAGAGTAAGAATTTCCCGGTAGTCCAGCCAGAAAACCCTAAATAAGTTGTTATAATAATTTGAAAAAGGTTGTGAAATTTCAACCAACTTCCTAGACGCATGGGAACCCTAAGGAAAAGTTAGAGTAAAGAGGTAATCATCAAATACGTAAAAAGGTTATCCCGTTCAAGAGTCTGATGTTTGTAACTTGAAGTAAGGGCGCAAAATTTGACAAACCCCCTTAAGAATACAAAAGAAAGTTCTTAAATTCAATTGAATGACGAATAACTTCGGGGTATTCCATTACGCTAAGAAAAATTAAAAACAACTTTTCTCAGGAAACTAGATCCTGTTTAATGCAAAAAAGCACACGCAAAGATATTGTGAGAAAAGTGGTTCCTGTTTTTTTCCCTAGGTTCTTCTTAGTACTACATTGAATTTTAGAGACGATTTACACCATGAGAATTATTTCCTTAGAATTGCACTAAATAAATGTAAACGTACCAATGGCATAAAGCAAAAGTAAGCCATCAAGATTGAAAGAGACATTCAGTTCCTCTCTTCAACCCTTTAAGGAGCAGGGCTCCCTTTATTTATGGCATTCTGTGAGTACAAACACACAGCACCAAGGTGTTTTATGTACACACAAATTTATATGTGTGTCTGTAGGCACGTATGTTAGTATATATGTATATAAGAACCCTTAAGTCCCACGTAACACCTTCTCTTTCACGGAAGAGGTATAGAAAACAAAGTAAAGGTCCCAGCCTTGGCACCCTACTACAGCTGTATTTCACCGCTAATCCTCCACCCGCCTTCTCCCCCTTCACGCTACCTAATCTCCCATCGTACTCCTGGCTTGGATACAGCCCCAACCGACACACCGTATTACAGCCTTGCGCCGAAAGGCATGGAAACAGAAAAACGAGTAAAGCGCAAAGTGTTTGCCGCGATTCCTTAATTTGGGGAACGCTATTTAGATAGAAAAGTAGAGGGATTGCAAATAAGAAGGCAAATTTCAATGAAGAAACCACTAAGAAAATCAATTAATGAAAGTATATAACCGGAAATTTAACATTTTCTTTTGTTATTTCTCAATACATAACGCGGAAAATGGCTCTTTCGTTAGGTATTTCTATTAAGGACAATAGAATTATTGTGGAAGTTGCATTTGCAGCTATTAATAAAATTAACCCAAAATAAAAAAATGTCCTCAAGCACGAAATGAAAGTGAACCGAGACTGGTTAGTGTGACTTTTTACTTCACATTATTCCTTGAGTTTCCAAGGTGCACGCTTTCCCTAGGAATTTTATTCCTAAATGACATTACTTACTCAATCAGAATTATTTAATCCTGTTTAAGTTCTTATATAATGATTAATTATGATTCTTATTATTATTAATTAATAATTAATTCTTATATCTCTATAATATATCTAATAAACGCGAACTAAATATCACAAAAATATTTTCGAAATTTTTGTATTTAATTACATTATATGAAGAGTTATGTTTTTATTAAATTTTAACTAACTTGGCTAAATATGGCTTTTAAATCCAAATATTAATATATTTGGGCATTAAAATTTTAATCTAAACATAATAATTACATTTTAATACATACTTACCTCCAAATTAGGCTTATAAAAGAAAGATGACAAAATATAAGAAGAACGAAGGTGCGGGGAAAGAAGGCAGACAATTGGGAGCAAATCGAGGGGTGGACAGGACACAAAATAGAAATAGTGGAGATCGTAATGGGACCTGTGATGGAGTGAGGAGATACACCATATGTCCGCTTAATTGTGGACCTAAGAGGGGCGAATTCCAGGATTGTGTGCTTGGAAGGTACGAATGGGGAAGAGGAGAGCGATAAAGACAAGGAAGGAAGGCAGAATGGAAGATAAGAGTGGATGGCAGAAAGGGTCAGCGTACTTAATAGCAAGGAGATGCGCAATTGGTGTGTGTTAGCTGAAATAGAGGACGTTTGGAGCCCATGGCCGAAAGTGGAAGAAGCACACACGCACAGAATCTAGCGCACAGAATGCTAGAAACAAAGTTGAAAAGTGCTGTTTGAAGCATAAAGGATGGGAAAGCGGGGAAAAGTTTGGATTTTCGCGTGTGGAAGTGCAGAAAAGAGACAGAAAAGAACCTCAGCTGAGTTTCACAAATTTTTGCGTTGTCGACGATCACATACGACCAACAAGTGAATAGATAACCATACGTTGATTGAAAGTCGAGTGGAGGGATTGATATGGTTTTGTTTGACTCGCGTCAAAGAAGGTCAGGCACTGCATGATAAATGAAAAATCGTGAGTGGTATGCATGGGCGCTCCTTAGATGGAAATCTCTAGAAACACGATTCTCGATAATTGACGTTGACAACAAACTAAATCAAGGCATTGAATCACTACATCAGATAATATGGGGAGGAATTATTACAAAGAAAAATTATTACAAAGACAAATCATTACAAAGAAATATTCAATCTTGGATATAAATCTACATCCGTTGGTAAAAATTTCCCAATAACTTGGGAATTCTATGAAACATCTGAATAATTTTAAGGCAGCAGCGGATGCCAGAGAGCGTTATATATATAAATGAAATTAGAACTTTGGAACCATTCAAGTGAAATTATCGTTTCCAACTTGAAAATATGCTGTTTATGCCAGCATTTGTATAACTAATCAAACTATGAACTCATTTACTTTAACTACTACTTTGATAGGGCTTCCAAGTTTTAAAATTTCATTATGATGCTATTATAAATAGATGTATGTACTATTAATGTATGTGCGTATGTATACATGTATTTATAGATACGACAGTCAAGCAACTTCTCAAAATGTTACGCTGTTCATCTCCCAAATTTATGTTTTTCATTCAACGGTATTAGCTGTTTTGCAGGGATAGAATAAATTTCAAATTTAGAAAAAATCAGCTATCGGCAAAGGAACAATTTCTAAACAATCAAGAAAACTGAACGTGGTCATGTTTGAAATTTGCGAATTAAAATCGTATTTATTTAAAGAAGCAGAAGTAAAAACAATGAACTTAAAAGATATCATAGCTAGATTTTGAAAATCAAAGGTTATTAGGACAACTCTAACAATTAAACAGAGAAACTAAAACACCTAAAAGTCGCTCATACTGTAAATAATATGACATTCTAAGAAAAATTGTATTTTCTTTTTACTTTCTGCATAGTTTAGCTCTATCCTTTCATAGAGCAAAGAAAATCGTTTTTTTTTTTCTAATGTCACCCAGAGGGCATAAGAAATCCTTTACGATCTAATTCAATTCGTATATAAAGTATATGAATCAAATCTTATGGAAAATTTTTAAATTAAGTTTAGAATGATGATGAAATAAATGGAAATTTTTAGTGAATAAAACAACGAATAAACATTAGAGGTAGTATTACACAGAATTATGATAGAACGAAACTGTGGAATCGCAATTAGGGAGAAAAGAAATAACGAACTTAGGCCCAAACGGGCCCAAAGGCACCACTCTTTAATGGCGGAGCCGTTGAAAGCAAATGACACCGAAAATTCTTAAGTCTAATAAACGAAAGTTCACACGAGTGATCTGCGAAACTTAAAACGCCCACAGGAGAGCCGGGAAAGTGAATGAGAAAAAGGAAAACATGGGATTAGAAATGAGATGAGAGAGGAGGAAATTGGAGAAGAAAATGGAAATTGAGCAAACGCGGTACTGTGAGACTACAAAGAGGACTATAGGAGTCGTAAAACGTGTGCAGGAAAGGTAATAAGGAGATGGGCTCCGGCCGCTCTACCGGCAATTGAAAGACAACTTTTGAGGTCTGGAGCTTCATTGCCGATTCTACCTTTCTCTTACACCCAAGGAAGTCATTTTCCAGTGCATCGAAAACGACGCAGCGTTTGGTTTTATATATCTTTCCCGCAATTTTGGAGTAGTGTATCGCATTGAAATATGAAAACAAACATACGAGTCCCAGCTTGTAAAGTATTCCGACGAATTTCATTTATTTTGCCATGATGAATATTGTAGCTAGTGAATGAATATCAAATAGTTTTTAAGGGAACTTCTAGCCGTAGACTGCCGTAATAGGGTAACCATATTTTTAATCTTACTGTATAACTAGCATTATACCGTTTATGTGTATGGAACGGATAGAAAATTTGCAATACTGAGTGATTGCTAGATCCTGCTTAAAATATTAAGAAATAATTCTATTGATACATCTAGCTAGCGACCTTTAAACAGCAGGAAAAATGAATAATAACCATATATCGTATGTAAAATATAACATTAAAAAATGGAAAATCGAATAGTAAAAAGATAAATTCACGTACCTTAAATTTTGTATTTTGGGGTTTATACAATATGATGTACGACTAATGCAATTATGACAATGAATACGGTTGCCACCCGGTTCAAGTTCCAAATTGCAGCCGTTGTAACAACAATAACAATAACTTAAGAAGATCTAATTCTTCCAAGCTCTTATAAAAATGTTTCATATTTGAATAATTTCATCTTTTCCATATTCTGTAAAGCATATTTTAACCTATGACGAAAATGTTATCTACTGAGCTTATAAAATCAAAAGAATCCTCTTAAAAACTGAATCAGTGATATTTTATTCTAAATAAACAATAGAACTCACCCCAAAACATATACAAAACGGAAATATTTTTCTGCATTTGACAATTATTTTGCTGTACTTTTTGCGCATTATTAATTAATTCTATATAAAATACAAAAGCTATGCTGAAAAATACAAGCCAATTAGTGTAAAGGCGCTGTGAAATTTCCTACCACACAATGACACTTTTCTGTTTCAAGCGTCGCTTTGCACAGAAATTACGTCGATGGTGGATTGACCGGAAGCTGAACGCAGAAGATCATCGCACTTCGCGTCTCATTTGTCTAAGAGCGACAGACAATCCACGTTTTCCGCGCTGTTACTCATTTCTCGCTGTAAGGTCTCAACCTGACGAAACATATTCCACCCACGCTCTTAAAAAATTAAAAAACACGAAGATCGATTAGAGAGCCTCCGCTTCCATTCCGTTCCATTGCCTCCGTAATAACGCGCTCGCTTTGAAATCGAAACGTTTTCCGCACCATCGCCTCTAAAACCTGAGAAGCCATTTTCAAATGTTAATGACTTCGACCCGATGAAAACGGGAGCGTTCCGGAGGAGATGGAAGATTATTCTTTCTATTTGCGTTCCTCCTCCCAGAACCGATGATATTGGCAATTCCGACGGGACAAGGGTTCACTCGGGTAAGGGCCCAACCACTCACGCGTACCCCTCCTGCGCCGGCCCTAATTTCGGAATCTTCCCACCACTTCCCCTATCGGTCATACCTGCAGCTACACCCCCGCACACTGGTATGAATTCAGGTTCCAAATGCCTATGCCAATTCCTCTTCCCTATTTCGGTAATTAGACTTCCCCTTGTCTGCTCAACCTTTTGATCTGCCACCGTCAACAATGGAGGGACTGTCCTTCATCCCCCCAACCCCTATGCATACGCCAACTTCCCACTGCGTCCGCTCAAAACTGACCTCGGTATTCAGACCGGTAATATTGACCACTAGTGGGCAGCACTTGAAGTGAGATGAGATGAGGAAGAGAAAAATGGGTTCGGGGAGAGGTGAGGGAAGGGAGATAAAATGGAATAGGGAAAGAAGAATGGAGGAGATGCGATGAGCAATGTACGGTACTCATTCAAACCGTCCATACCCTCACTCAAGCACTTATGGATTATTTCCATTAGTTTCCCCATCCAAATCGAAAAAAAACGTGAAAGAAGTTGAATTACTTTAAACTGTAATGACTTTATGGTGAGTTTGAAGTACGACATCTATTATTTCTTTGGAATTATTTATTGAAAGGAAAATTGAGCGCTAAAAATTCTTTGTTTTTAAATTTATGTTGGCCGAACTTAAGGACTTTAAAACAACAGCGCTAAAAATTAGGAGCTCTAAAGTTCGAAATTCCTTATCTACTATAGGATTATTTTCGATGAAACTTTTCATCCCAGGGACAGTTCATTTTAATCCCGCAGTTGCAAGGGAGACTTTTAGGGCCTATTATTTATAGCTACTAATGTCCTTTTGGTGAGATTGAGGTACGAAAAATTTAAAGATTTATCCTCTTGTAACTTTTTACTTTAATGTCCTCAATTGCGTTGCGCCGCCATAGGCGTTTAATTTTGTCATTTTTTACACTTTTTTCTACTTAACCTTTTCTCATTTAATTATTCTTGAGGTATGCAAATACGAATTAAATGATAAAGAAAATTAAAACGAAACATTATAATATGAGCTTCGTTTCTTGATTGATTGTGAAATTGAAGACTTAATTGAATGTGAAATTTTTCATAACAAAACTTCTTAATGAAAAGATGGAAAAGTGATGGGTGTACGTGCGCATTTTTACAATTACATTCTAAATTTATCGTATATATTTATCAAGACTTTTCTTAATGAAAGAACGTCCCACAACAATCAGAAGGTTATCTACCAGGACATCCATTTAAATAAAAAAATTAATCACAAATATTCCATCATATAATCTCCAAAGCTTATTTTAATACAAAATAACCAATATGATACTGTGGGTAATATTTCCTATAAAAATGGAACGGCTATATTTGAAAGTATTTTTTAATTACAGTACAATCTCTGTAATCCGGCATCGCGGTAATCCGACACGTCCAGTAATCCGGCGTGCAGAGCTGGCGACTCCCCATCGGCTATCATTATTTTGTCAGTTTTAAATAAAAGATTTTTCAATCCATAGTAAGTATTTGTTTCGTTATTATGTATCTAGGTGTGCGTCTATTCCATTCGTATATAATTTGCTTGAGTTTTGGTTACGTGACACACTGTCAGAAAAAGAAAATAAGTTATCAAAGAAAGTAAGATCGGTCGGGCGCGCGGCAAACGTAATTTTGCATTTAATTGATAAATTAATATTTTAAAAGGTTTTTAGTACATTATACTTGCGTTTTTCCGATAATCCGTCGTTTTCGATAAGCTACGTCACGGTTGCATATGTGTCGGATTACCGAGATCGCACTCTACTTATGTCATAAATATATAGAGGGCGAAAAAAAATAATTTAAGATTTTGGAGCTATTTATCAGTGATTATAAATCTTTTTCAACTCACATTATTAGTAGTTTCCTAGGAATAAATTTGAAATGATTTACCACTTAAAACTCTGAATCAATATATAGACAAGCCATTCATTCAGATGATGACATGTTGTAAAACTCATACCATTCATTATGATTAATGCGAAAGATTGATTTTCACGTAATTAATTATCTAATATTGATTTTTAATTATTTTTATACCTCCGGTGACACTCGATGAATAGAAGAAGGAAAAATGATGATGACGATAAAACTAATAAGGGTTGCGATAGATTTAAGTGAGATAAACTGCGAACTAGCGTTATGTCGGATAAGGTAGAGCGATTCCTAATAACGGGAAAAAACTGAAAGTCTGCAAAATATAAGGGAGATTTCTTTGGTATCAACACTTCTCCATGCACTTTTACAAATGGTCGACGTCGTGGAAATTCAGCTTTGTTCTTTTTAAATCAAATAGAAAAGGGCAGAGGAAGTACTCCGCATTACCTGAAATTCCTCCGATGTTCTTTATTGAATTACCTACTTTGTGAGATATAGCGTACCTAGCTCAAAGGAGCTTAGTGAATTTTTGAATGCCTAGGCACAAAAATATTCCGAGATTCCATCTAATTAAAATACTTACTCCAATGGCAGGGAAAGATAAGGGGGGAATTACTTAATCTAATACAAATCTGTATACGACCGAGGAAAACTATGTCAAGTATTTACGACTGGAGATCGCCATTCATTTGGTATTTGTTGAAAGAAGAGATAGGGTTCTGAAGATTTCTTAGAATTCAAGTTCATAGATTCCTTAGATTTTCATTCTTGATAACAACGTCATTGTCATTTCAGCTGAAATTGGCTTCCACTTCCTTAATTATTGCTAACGAAAGGAGGCGTCTTTTAGCATTTTATCTCAGTTAAACCATTTTATTATCGATATTCTTATCTCTATCAACTGATCAACTTTAATATTTGTAAAAGTGAAGGAAAATGAATAGGAATACTAATAATTCTTTAGTCACTTCAGATTTTTGTAAGAATAGTGACAGCAAAATGAGCAATTTTACCGTGAGCATACAATTCCGCACATTTCACGCAAGATTAAGAGGAATGTCAAAAAAAGACATTTAGACAAGTCAATTTTCTAATCGATAAAAGATCTTAAAATGATAATTTTTTTCCATATTCCACTCCGATTAAAAAGATGACTTTCTAAAAGAGTTTCCCTTCAGTGAAGACATTCAGTGATTCCTTCAGCTTGAATTATCGCGTGAAAAACACGATAGCTATCCAAAGGAAGATAAAAGAAAGATATTCATGTATTAATTCCCTATTTCCGATAACGTCACAAACGTCCCTTCAATAATTGGACGAATTCTGAGCGTGAATTTCAATCGAGTTTAATTTGGTATGTTTCAACCTCTGGTAAAATATTTCATTATTTCAATCACAAAATTATGCCTGGTTCAATTTTTTTGGGAATTAAAAATAGGTCTGTTCGAGATTCCATTACTGCAAAGAGAGGCAAAGACAGAAGTTTTTCATTTATGTGACAAAACAAAGCCAATTTCTTCCTCGAAGATAGTACTCTTCACATTTTCAGTATTTCACATTTTTATCACTCTTACACTTATTTCTATTTGACCATTTTTTAATACTTCGAATATTTTTCACCACTTTCAACTAGGTAATTTAACCTTCTTAATTTACAAAGGAACAATTCTTATTGAAATATATTTATTTTAATCAGATATGAGCTTTATCTCCAAAACAGCATCGTCAAAATATTTTTTTTTAACTTCTTACTGCTAGATCATCTTCTAGAAGAAAGTGGACAACTGGTGGTCAATGGACTTCCATGGTCCCTTAAGACACATTGATTTTGATCACCTCATTCACACGAGATTTACTATATATTTTGGGATATGACTGAAGCTACATACTATTTCGCAACAAATAATTTCCTGAAGTATACCAGATAAACAAAATCATCTCGGCCCTCACTTGGTGGTATTCCATCACTAAAAACATAGCAATAAGCAATATAACTTTCAATTTTACATAGTGATGATGAGGCAAGTCCTCGAAACGTCGCGCGTCGGTCGCGTTTTGTTATTTTGTGTGTGGTATGTAAAATTAAAAGTGTTTTTGTTTATTGTTCTTGTCTTAGTTTTTTTTGCGAGATAAGTATGGATCTCGGGCATTTGGAATTTTTTCTCATTCTTTTGATCTTATGTATAAGTCATCTGAAGTCGGTGTCGGTCACATTCTGAAGCTCATCTTTTCACACAATTAGTTAACATCCGTTATAAAGCCTAACGCCCGATATTATAATGTATACTTAAAATGGTCTTTAACAAATGTTCACTTTAGGGTCCGGGATTATATTATTTTGTTAACTTTAAGTGAGTATTATAGTTCATTTCCATGCTTATCCTTCATTTATATAGGATATTAACTATCAGCTACACTTTAACTCTAAAAAAATATTATGATATCGGGTCCTGAAGTGAACTTTAGTCCATTTTGACTATGCATTACAATACCGAACCTAAAAGTAGTTAACTTGCATTTGCAACCAATTCATTTGGAGTTTATCAAGTGCGTAATTCTATCTACTTGTACTATCAAAGAACTCGAGGTATTCATCAAATTTGCCTGAAAACACCCATAAAACTATTTGAAAGGGGAAATTTCAATAAATTTCAATGCAGTTTTTGCTCGGTAGGGACACATGTTCGCTAAAAATATCCGCGCGAGTGTTATTCGTCCTTGGGGTACGGTAAAATATCTTCACGTGACTGGAAAATAAATTCCTCCTTATCGGTCATCGGTAAACTCCCGAGATTGGTCGGATACTAGAGCATCTCCGAGAAGCACTTGAGGATAAAAAAAAGGCAGTAGGATGTGGAAGATAATGCCAAGTGGGCGCAAATTGTGATAAATGACCCCAGGGGATTTACGGGATGCCACTGCGAACAAATATTATATACAATTGGCAATTGAGGAAGAAAACTAAGCCAAGTCAACTACTTAATCACTAAATGGGAGTGAGCAAAATATTTATAATTTCTCAACGTTTAAACTATCGAATTATTTGTTGCATTTTATATATCTTGCTGCTCTACTAAAGAAACATTTATTCGGAAATGTATGATACGAGAACAACTTCTTCCTGAAATTGGCATGTTCAATGCTTTTTTAATAATTCTATATATAAATGTGTGACGAAATTAATAAAAAGTATTATGATTACAAAATATATTCTAATAGAAGCAAATTTTCCTTGCCATTCCATTGGAGAAATGCATCGTTATTATGCTGAGTGTAACCTAAATGGTTACAAAATATTAACTTCTAATGTATTGTAATGTACCGCAATTGTCATCACTTAATCTCATAAGAAATTCTTGTTTTCTATCAACAAAAACTGGAAATAATTCATAAGGAATTAGGCCTTATAGCTTGAGGGAAACCGGAATAACAATAATATCCCTAAAAATCATCTGAAATGTTAGCTGGTGGTAATGCACTCGTCCTAGTTATTTCTCCGATAATATTTTCGAAAATGTATAACTTTCTTAAAACGAAAACAGCATGTCGTGATGGACCTGCTACTTTTTATAATTTTATTTTCATAGATTATAAATTTTTCATTTACAAAAGTATCGAAGGACAATTCTGTACTCACTATTTGAAATTTACTACTAGCGAGATACACATATTGATTACTAGCTGAAGTACTCGTTGATTCTCAACGGGGAATATAGAGATAGGATTAAATGAGTAGTCATATTTTTAAGAGAAACTAACAACTCTCATCTTAACTTAGCTCAATGGGATCGATTATAAAAAACGTAAATTTTCAAATCCAAGCTCTCCTTTGATGCAATAACAAACAGACAGATAGATAGACAGACAGACATAATTTTTTTAATACGTGTTTTGGACTTGGTGTCATTTCTATTTACCAAATCTTTTATGAAATTTTATTTAATGCACAGAAAAGTCTCCCTTGCAGATTTATTATAAGTATTGATGAAATAACTATGTTAAACCACAATTTAGGAATCTAAGCTTCCTAGTTGGCAACAAAATAGATATTTCAATTTATTTTAATAAAATTTATTTATTTATAATTAATACGTAACTTTGCAAAGTTGATAACCTGTACAAATATTGGAGAATGGTGACCAATTTATATATCGATGGGAGTGGAAGACACTGAGCTATGCGAATGAGAGAATGATATAGTCCCTGAAAATTTTCAGTCTGGAACATTCCTAAGGTAAGATTAAACTTCCTCCGGGAAGAATTCGCTGAAAGAGGTCTGGAGAAACTTCACCAAATTAGCCAACTTTGAAAGTTCAAATCAGCAAATATACTAGATCAAATAAGATAGTAGTATGATCAAAAAGATCTTGCATTACGACGAATAAAAAGAGCGTTAGACCTTAATTAAAATTAAACAAAGGAAAAATAGTCTATAAAAACGGATCAACTACTTAGGTGTTAAAAGATTATTTCGAAATATTAAGCTTTACAACGGCACTCTGTGGCTCTTGTTTGCAATTTTAGCAGCGCGGAAGCAAGTTTAAGATTGCTCGCAAGTTCAGAGCGAATAGTTTAAAAAATTACGGAGAAGATTTTTCGAATCAGGAAAAAATCTTTTAGAGAAAAGAACAAGGACAGCCCAACCGAGTTTTTATGCGTTAATCCTGTTTATCAGGGGTTCTCCACCAGCGGCGCGCGCGCCATTGATGATACTCGAAAAAAGTGCTGGAACGTGAATAACAGGTAACATATTTCTGATATAAAAAGTAATGAATAAAAACAAAAAAATCATTTATGTAGGTAAACTGAATTAATCGCTGTGTAGGGCGACTTCATGCCTGTGGCCATATTTCTCAATATCTAAGGGGCATAAAACTCCTGCATAAGTATATTGGCATATATAGATAATATACATACGTAGATATTCTACCGTTCGGTAGGTTCTTATGCCCTAATATTTCCTACACAATGCTCTTTCTTTAATGCCTTAGTAACTTATCCCACTCTTTATACCTTATTGCCTTTTTCTTTCTCTCTGACTTTTCCCTTGAATTTAGTAACCTTTCTCCAATCAATCTTTGACCCAATTATTTTCTCTGCCGCCGTCTAATTACTTCCTGTAAAAACCTCTCATCCCCAACAATCTCTAGCACCTCAGTGTTGATAAAACAAAGTCTAACGATCAAAGGTTTGCCATTTATAATATTTGTTAGGGCTTAGGATGATGTTAGCACCAACTTTCCAACTGAAATATTCTGATTATATCTTAAAAATGTTTGAGACGTCAAAATTTTAATAGTTCCGAAATTTAAAAATATCTGTTCTTTTCAATGTTCTTGTTTCCTTACGCTATATAAGACATTGTTCCTTCATTTTCTTTTCTCTTTTCCAACCAAACAAGGACTTTTCATTTCCACTATCTGTTTCATTTTATAGACAATAGCATTTTCTGCAGCGGAATGATTAATTGAAAGATGAAATTTATTCATCAGCTACGTGCGAGCTAACCCTTTTCATATCTTGACAGAAATAAGCGTTTGAGAGGCAACCGTCTCAGACCGATATCGAAAATTAAGCAGCGGATTAATTGTTTCCACTTTGAGAAAGACGCAGTTCCTGCTTAATTTGACGTGTGTCTCCCGTACGTTCATCTTGAGAGCGAGGAAACTATTCCGATACGAAAAAGCACAAATGAGAAGCTACATTAGCGCTAGGAGTCTGTGAACCGGGAACTTGATCAAAGAGAAAGGAATAATGATTTCCTCATTTAATTTGCTACTGAGATACATTTGAAACGCGCTTGAGTGGCTCTCTCCTCGCCTGGTGAAATTGTTTTATTTTTATTCTTGATTACATTGCAAAACGTTTATGTCGATGGAGATACAAATAAGTTTAATCTCATGGTGTGCAATGGGGAAATTAAGGCTAATGAGTAGTGGGGCTTCTATGTCTGAGTAGATCTACAGGATATTGCACGGAAATATTAATGTAGGTGAATGGAGAAAAAATGCAAGAAGATTTTCCATGAATAGGAAAGAGTCCCATTACCATGAAATATCTTTAATTGGAAGAATTTGATCAAAGTTAAAACTTTGTTTTGATATTAAAGAGAGGACAATTCTACCAACCTTATAATGAAAATCTCGTTAATTGAAAGATTCAGAAATTATGCAAACCATTCTTACCCATTCATCTTCGTATTGGATTTAAGAGTGTCAACCGATTTCCTCATTTTAGCAAAGTAATGAAAATTCCGCATTCATATTAGAAACGGAGGGTACGAAAGTACATCATGCCTACAATTTAGCGGTTCTTGTTTCGATATATATAGTCGCCAACAACAGTGCTAAGGAAATTATATTGTTTCATAAATAGAAAATAAAAAACCGAGAGCCGAAACCAGAAAATTGTCAGCTATTGATAATCCATGAATAAATGAAAACATAATAGATTCCGCATCCTTCAAAAAATAATTGATTCTAAAAAGTGTACTCTGATGAAGGTTAGTAAAAATTTTGATTGATTCTATAAAAGGAATGAGGATTTTTAGGGTTTCTCATCTTCCTCTCGCAAAAAGCTATCAAAATCGATCTGTTGAGCCAATGGAGAAACAATATTTATGAAAGAAGACTACGACTACCAACGAAGGGGTTAATAATGTATTCGGGAAGATTTCTCGAGGAAGACGAAGTAGTCTTAACAAAGTCCGTTTCACCGCCTTCAAAGTTGCTAAGAATATGTACCAATACAACGGCCGAGGAGCTACTCCGCAAAAGTAGAGCGTTGAATTTTGAACGAGAATTTGAAAGTGGGACAAACTTTGGAATGAAGGAGAATAGCATGAGATTGAAAAGTGGAAGAATGAGTCTCTCTGTGATGATGTTGACTCTTTTGCGTGCAACATACCGAAAATTTTCTCCGCGATCTTATGCACTTTTATCAGTAACTCAAGCCGCTTTGCAGAATATAATACCTCGAAGTTACCTAACATAGAAATTGATGCATATCGATCGTTACAGATATATACATTTAAAACTACAAAATAAAAATTATTTGCAAAACGATATACACTATTATCAACATAAGGAAACAAT
Organism: Ladona fulva; assembly: GCA_000376725.2. Lineage (NCBI taxonomy): Eukaryota > Metazoa > Arthropoda > Insecta > Odonata > Libellulidae > Ladona > Ladona fulva. The sequence continues at coordinate 116,951 of KZ308215.1, read as the reverse complement.
ATGAATTATAGAATCTGAGCCTGTAATACATAGATTTTCTTCAAAATAATCACTTATTCTACCCATCCCTCTGCTACTCATGGTTTCCTTCTTGTCACCTCTGCCTCTTTACTAATGGTTTCCTTCCTGTCACCTCTGCGTCCGGATTCTTCCGGATTCTTACACAGCCCACTGACCTGTTATCTACTTTTTCCCCAAAAAATACGTTCTCCTTTTATCTTCTTTTGTCAGTGATGATGTTTTTGCTGGCTTACATTAACAGGAAGCTTATTTGTTTTTTTCGGATGTTTACATAGAATATTTGAACACTATTGAGATTTTGAGTGAAACTGGAATGAAGTTATAATTATTTTCCACTTTAATTAATGCCACTATGTTCTTGAATATTCAATAAATCATAAATCAGTTCACTATCACATATTTTCCAGTTTTTCCTATTTTATCATAGGGGTAGGTAGGGTAGGTTAGATAGATCACTAGGGTACTGGGGTCTCTCTTAGAGAGGTAAACGTCTATTCAATTTCATGTAATTACAAAATTTAAAAAAGTAATTAGCACTCTGAAAATAGTAAAGGGAAAGAGTATTAGAACGCAAAATAACAGAAAATTAAAATATAGAGAGTAATGAGATTGGATTTCAGAAAGAAATTTTACTATAAGACTCAAAAAGGAAAATTTAATCCAGGAAATCCATTTAAATATTTAATCCAGAGAAATAAAAAAGAAAAATAACGATCGTGACATTTAATTGAAGGAAGTATCAAATCTGTGTTGATGATATCTTTACCATTGGAAGAGATTCATAAATCTTTTCAGAAGTGAACTATAGTGGAAATCACATGCTGAAAAGAGAAACTACAATTCCCTCTAAAGAAATACATACACACAGAGGATTTTATTCAGTGAAAATTAAAGATTGAGATCTCTAATTTTCGTTAGAATAAAGTTATTTTCGCTTTCTAAATTTCGCCTTATAAATTCACTTAAAGAAATACAGATCGCTAGATAAAGAAATTTCTAAAAAACACATTTCTCACGCTGAATTTAAGCCTTTTGTATGGGGAAGTTCTTGCATGAACGACACTGCAGATATCTAAGGTGATGACTTCAAAGACAAGGGAGACTGTTTTCTCATCAGAGGATAGGAATTAAGGATTATAAAAAATATTTATGAGTCAACTTCAAAATGGCCACAGCGGCGGAGTGGTTAGCGTGATAGCTATGATCCGGATTTAAGTCCTGGTAAATCAGTTTTTTAAGGTTAGGGAATGATTGTTTGTTTGCAATTGATTCATCTACATCTACATATGTACCCTGCAAGCCGCCTTTCGACGTGTGCCAGGGGATGCAAGCACCATGACTTTACTTCACTAATCGCTGCTTTCGCGTATCATTCGTGAAAAAAAATTAATTTTTGAAACGACTTGTTCTATCATATATTTCTCTGATTTTCCTCGCAGTATCAGAACGGCCTATGTAACATGGGGGACGCATTATGTCAGCTACATAATCTGTGAACGTGCTTTCTCTAAATGTATGAAGTGTATGTATAAATGTATCATAAATAAATGATTTATCATTTATTTAAGCCTTATATCTTCTAAAGATTCCCATCCCGCGTCCTGAGACATTTGCGTAACACTCACTGACTTGTCGTAAAAATTCTTTACAAAATGTATCGCCTTTTGCTTCACTTTTTCTAATTCCCGAATACAACACTTTTCTGCTGGGTCCCACACACTACAAGGATATTCTAAGTGAGGCCTGACCAACGCAACGTAAAATTCTCACAGACTTTTTCTTCGCTTCTCCCGACAATTCTCTTCACGAATCCCGGGTTCTTAAGCGCTCGTCCATGTATATTTCGGATGTGGGTTCCCCAGGTTAAGTTATTGGTGAGGGTTACTCCAAGGTATTTCACCGTTTCTACTGTTGATCAAGTTTGCCCTCGGAGCCTGTACGAATAATCATTGGCATTATTTTTCCTTTGGAAGAGGTTGATTACTGGACATTTATCTATATTGAGCTCTAATTGCCAATCATCGCACCATTTCATAATTTTATCCAAATCACACGATAGGGTTTATCTATCCTCTGAGCTTCCTATCTCCCTATAAATTACCGTGTCGTCCGCAAATATCCTAACTTTACTATTAATGTTATTGCTAAGGTCGTAACACTAAAAATAGTAACGGTCTTATTACACTTCCTTGTGGCACGCTCGAGGTCACTTTAGCCGAGTTGGAATGTATACCATTTAGATCTACTCATCGTTCTCTGTCGGAGAGAAAGTCCTTAATCCAGTTTGTTACTTCTAAATTGATACCCGTAACTTTTAATTCGCATAATAATTTATTATATGGAACCTTATCAAATGCTTTCCGAAAATTTAAAAAAAAATTAATTTGACAATTGTACGTGTTTGATTTTCCCTATAACGGTTGGCGGCAGAATAAAGGGGATTCTACCATAAAAATCAGCAACAAAATCAAATTCATCAAAAATCATCGTAATTGATGCGAGTAGGGCTAAATATGAAAGAAATACTGGTAAAAAAATTCAATACTTGATGAAACCTGGTAAACCCCATTTACTTAAAAAACTGGCGCGGGATTCCGCAACATATTTATGCCATACACACAAGAGTTATTTTCTTTGCATAAAAAGGGACCAGGTCTGCCGAAACCGGTTGAGATTTGTATATTTCATTGAATCCTGCGCCAGTATTATAAATAAATGCGGAAACGTTAGGATACGAATGGAATGTTGTAATTGTGTTCTTGATAAATATTACTGGTTAGTAATGGTTAACTTATCGGTGTGATAACTACTACTATATTTTATACAGTGACAACGCATAAAAATTAACAAAATATAAATAACTTTTCGTCTGCGAGAAGTGAAGGAGAAAGTAAAGAAAGAGACTTCAAAATTGTACACAACAGAGACGAGAGATTTCAAGCTTGACATTTACGTTTCCCCTTGAAGGGAAAAAAACAACGTCAGATTTGTCAAGCTGAGAACCTGAATCGCCTCGTGCCGTTATTCGGCGATTGGAGGCATCTGGCCCGGAGGACCCTGCTTAATGGAGATTACGAATCCCTCTAACTGAAGCGTAGTACGTCGCTGTTTCTAGTCTTAAATAATCCGAGGAGGGGGTCGTCAAGATCAACATAAAGCCAGTTGCCACTCGACGCGATTGGCAAAGCACAGAAGCATACCTCTCTTCTCTTCTCTTCCTGTCGGAAGATTCGCTTGGTTTTTTTTTAATTTGGCCGGTGCGATTGTCAAGCGATGATGAAATAGCTTAGGTTGAACGCAACGAAATTCTACTATTTAGATCATATAGAATTGCATAGAGGAAAGATTTTCAACATCTTGACTTGGTCAGGACATCAGGTGGACTGCTTACTTAAAGACATATTTGGGCAGGATAAAGGCTATTCCGTTTATTATTCTTTTATTAAAAGCTGCTTCTTATGGTGTTTAAGAATGATCGGTGAAAAGCTAAGCGTAGGAAACTAAAAGGGGAATAAATTGATGGGTGTAAAATCTAAGACTTTAACTTGGAAAATAATATACCCACAATAATACAAAACGAGCTAAGGAGGGAAAACCTGCAAAAGTTACTACAGGTAGTATTCAAAGTGGTTGAAGTTAGTGAAAATTCTACGGTATCTCCAACGGCGTTTCCCTCACAGAATACAGACGAGTCATAACTTTATCTTGCGTTTATGCGTAACTATATCTTCAATTACATATCATTCAGATGGTCGCACACTTAAGAATAACTATGACTGGCAAAGGTGGCGCTATTGCGGAATTTTTGGATACTTATATTGTTGCTTCCACACACGAGGAATGTTAATTAACCAGACGAATCGGAAGTCAAAGTTATTGGTGAGCGACGAAGACTATGCAGTCCAATGGAATAATTAAATGAAATTTTCCGATATATCTGTCACTTAATTATTTTACACAAGTTTAATTTAAATGAATACGCACAGGAAAGCTTGATTTTATGTTATGATAGAAATTCTGGAGAGTAAAAACATTTAAAGACGGATTTCTGCGACGATGCATGCGAAGTTCAATATAATCCTAGATAACAAGGTATAAAGAGAGAAAATAACCTACATTTATCTCATTTGCTTTAGATTCTTATAGAGTATTGTATGGGTATTACGTAGAATAACTATTTCTACTTCTGAGGTAATTTTCTATATGTTTAAGCTGATCATCAGACCCATTAAGGCTTTATGTATGGGAATTTTTTCGGCTCTGATTGCTAATATTATATCATTCAAGGATGTACAAAACATGAACAGGCGGCATCTACAGAAATAAGAAATGCATGTTTAGCATCCCTAACCCGAAATGATTGGGATCAAGAATGTTCTAGAATTTCCAAAATTTTGGAACACTTTATTTGTCTGGGTTAACACGTTCACTGCGGATACCTCCATTTCCAATGCATTTATCACTCCAAAGGTGGAGTGATCTGCATTGAACGTGTTAAAGAAAATCGTGGGAAATTAAGACTTTCAGATAAAATTTTTCTCCCTTTTCACATCTACATTAGTACCCTGCAAGCCGCCTTTCGGCGTGTGGTAGGGGCCTTTTGATCCTGCAAACAAAACGAATAGTGACCAAGTGTGCTAACTAATGAGACGAAAAGACTGCAATAACCTGGCCCTTGCTAGGGACAGAGGAAGGCTATTTCTGCTAGGTCGGGTATCAAAAGATATAGCTGCCGATGGAAGTTTGGATGGAAATGATATGGTGATGAAGTTACGGTCGTTGTTCATATAATCCAAAAATAATTTTTAAAAAACAGTTCTGAAAAGTATTTTGATACGATATTACGGATTTTGGAATTTTGGATAGTCAAACTGTTTCAAATAAAAATCAGGAATTAAATTTTAATTACTTTACCTTTTCAAAAAATATTATTAATGATTGATTAACTATGCAATATGCGATAATGATAAAAATATGAAAGTATTTTCAATTTTTTGTAGAAAAATCCGAAATGAAACTTTAATTAACTTTATTAATACAACGGTAAAATTACTTTGTGGAAACTGAAACTCTTTTCTGTTTGATACTGACTAATTATAATATTAAATCAGAAAAATATGGAAATGTCATCCAAAATGATTACTAAGAAACGAATGAATAGTTTATGGGTTATTTTTAGTTTAAATGGGATTGATTGCTCGTTATTTAAATTAATTTACATCAAATGGCTTTAATATACGCGGAAATGTGATTTAAAAGCTCTTATTCCCTATCGTATTTTATTTGTAATTGCTCATTTAATTTGGAGCTCACTTTGCGGTCAAATAACCTGCACATTATCGGTGTGTTTTCCGATTGGTCTTTCATGACAGTTCTACTTCCTCTATTAATATAGTTATTTAATTTATTTTTGTATTTTACGCGTTATTTTTATGGAATTAATCACACAAGTAGTATGTTTGAAGTATAATACCGTAATAATCAGGGTAACGATCGTAAACAGTAGTAAAATTCATAAAAGTACATAAAAGTATTACCGTAATAGTTTGTAGGAAAAATATAAAATTTGTTATCTTGATCTGAGCAGTCTAAATAGTTCTTTTGGTTATAACATTTCAAATTTTAAATAAATTGAACCTTACGAGTAAGTCGGGATTTAACAAATTTAGGAAGTCTCCATAGAGCTTAAAGAATTTTTTATAAAGAGTTTCTTTATTCATGTATCAAACGCAAAAAAATTATACGTTTTACATGTTTATGTTTGACAGTGTATATAAGTGGAAATTTCTGAAAAGTAGTGAAAACATCTACAAATAGCCATATGTTTGAGTTCTTAACCCTTATGAGCTACATAAGTTATGAATTTCAAATAATAAATAAGATATTTCAGAACTTATTTCAAACTTATCTACTTTATATTTTGCTTATGTATCTTTCTATATTCCATTGAACTTTTAACTTTCAAAAAAAAAATTTACAGATTTCTGAGTAGATATTCCAACAGTGGGTAATCTAATTTATAATTACCAACATTTATCAAGGTATTCTATTCTAGCACCTCTATGCTGTTGTTTTTCTATCCACCGAGCTCTCCTTTTCCATTCTACGCCACACCCACATCTCAAATGCCTCCAATAGCTAAATATATATAGCTACTGAAAACGTTGTCCCGATGTAAATTAAATTAGCATATACATATTAATCACACTTTCAAAGTGTTTAATACATGTATTCCTATACATCAACTTGTAAACTCACAGGATAAGTCATAAATCTTCCAAATGACCTATTTTAAATTCCCTTTTAAAAAAGCTGAGTTGGCGACAGAAAATTTGTTGGAGAAATGTACCACATTCCATGAAGAGGGCCGTTAATGAAGCGACAATTGCAATTTAGCACGGAGAATTATACTTTTCAAATATTTCCCAAAAAGTATTCAATATAGATGCTTAAATTACGCTCTGCATCCGTAACTTATTAGAAGTACACTCATTTCGCCCTTTCGCATCTAGACGATGTGCTTTTATTGAGATTTAATTACATTTCTTGAATTCATTTGTCCTACAAAAAAGAATCCCCTTCAGATTTTCAAGAATTAATGAATCGCATAAATTTATGTTTACATTCTTTTCTCATAATGGATGTGGATCCGTGAAACTGTGGGTCCAAAGAATAAAACATAAGAAGAGTTAGCATTTACATTGGAAAGGCGGAAATGTTTCGACACGTACTTTGAAGTTTCGATCTTTCAAAATTAACGGAAAACCGCTATTAAACTATATCAATATCTTATCCTAAAACTACAATTATAAATTATTGAGACCGTGCTCACTATGCATTACAATATTGTGAATAAAATTTACAATTAAATTTCAGTATGTAAGCATTCATCTTAGACGGAATACTTTTTGTAAATGGAAATTAATGAAAAGCTATGCCAGCATTTAATAAATGCAGAACGTCTTTATTTTGTGCGAAATTTAGCTTTAAAGTTTCGCCTTCCATTTAACCCAGCGTCAATGAAAAATTCTAATTTTAGGTTGATACCTAACGTTATAAAATAAAAGGAGCAAACTAATCTTAAGATTAAAGAAACACGAATGAAAGATATTTCGTTAAAAGCATTATGTGGTAAATACGTGGAAGTGATGTGGAAGAAAGCCCGACTAGCCAATTGCTCCTTCCACAGTAATAATAATAAAACTACTTTAATAGAGCAAAATTGAGACTACACAGTATCTTCTTACAACTAACCTTTCCTCAATTAAAATTTAAGAGAAATAGACGAAGAGTACATAAAGAATCTGCTTTGTAGCAGATTATTAGACGAAATTAAAATTTTTGGAGGCTTTAAATTACGGCATCACCTTTTAGAAGTTATTAATATACTGATAAAAGTGGCCTTTTGATTTTTGAAAAGGAATTTTCAGAAATATATTATTAACTTCCTAATTCCTAAAAGGTGATTCCATAGTTGCTTTGTGGCAGATTATTTATGTACTCAAAATTTTTGGGTAAAAGTAACATTAGAATGTTACGCTGAATCAGGAGAAACAGCTGAATCGGGAGAAATTAAATTTTTTTGGAGGCTTTCAACTATGGCATCACCTTTTAGGAAGTAGGTGCAGTTAATAATATATTTCTGAAAATTCCTTTTCAAAAATCAAAAGGCAACTTTTATCAGTATATTAATAACTTCTAAAAGGGGATGCCGTAATTTAAAGCCTCCAAAAATTTAATTTCGTCTGTTTCATCGTAAACTATACAGTTACTGTTGCCCAAAAGTGTTGTAGAAATAGGAATAATCGCAACAAAGTTATGAACATACACAATCATGAAAACAGCTTTATTGCTTATAGTTTTCATTGAGATTCTTTAAATACTATAAATTCCCAGGCAATTATTTGCATTTTTTATCTTCACCAGTTATTTCTTTGCATTTCCCGTCCATCTCTTTCTTGCATACCCTATTCCGAGTGACTTTTCTATACAATAGTCCTGCTTATAAAATTCCAAGTATAATAAATTGCAGGCGGATAAATACATTGCTAATGGAATCTTGGAGGGGGGCTCCCGGATAGCCAAGCGCCTTTGCCTTTGATGTAAGCGGTCCAAAATTAGACTTCAGGTGGGGGCTAATGTGTACGAAGTGACCATAGTTGTCAAAGCATTTTTAACATTAATACTTCTCTGAAGAAGGGTTGAATCCATTCAAGCATGTGCGGGATTCATTTGATAATTCTAAACAGAAGACTTCATTCAGCAGTTAAATTGAGCAGGAAAAGCATGTTTGCCGGAATAAGGAGAAAAAGAATCGATTAAGTAAAGGAGAAGATTAAAAGATTAAGGAATGAAAGAGAGCATGATGAGGGTTGGATAAATAGGAGAGAGGTTTAAAACTAAAAATCTCTCTCTCTTTGATTAGGATGAGTTTCAAGTCCACTCCCAAGGGGATCAAATGGAGGGGTATTGAACGTCTGATTCCATCCGAGTGATTAATCTCACATTTCGAGGGTCTAATGAAATTGACGCCATGAAACGGAAAATGGGAATAAGATCTGAAGGCAAACGATTGAAAAGCTGAAATTTATAAATAGAAACGAGAACTTGGCATTCAAGATTCCTGATAAAGCGGAGAGCAATATTCACCTTGAAAGAGCTAAAGAGATTATTTTGTCCGAGTTTCATAGTTGACCGTGAATGAAGAGTTATCAGCATACAGTAAAGCAGCAATTCCCACTGTTTATAGACAATCCTTTTTGATAGCCTCTGCGTTCAGCAAGAGTGAGAAAAATGTTAATCTCATTCGTTCTTGAGGGATGGATAATCACAGTAATTACATAAACTTTAAAAGTTAACTTTAACTTATTTGCTCAGTATAAAATTGATATTTGTTTTACATAAAACTTTTTCATTGATTTTTTTCCTGATAATCAAATTTGCCGATTTTTTTTATTTATGCCATTTTTGAAGGAACTGTTGGGCCTGCGAGCGTCTTTTTTTGAATTTTAATTGAAGTTTAACGAATTTTGTTCTTTCCTGTTTCCTCGTATCGTGAATATTTTCCCCGATATTTGGCAATATATAGTATGACCAAAACAAAAATTTTTCATTTCTGTTAAAAATGAAAAATTGAACTGTACTTCTTGGAAAATTCTGAACATAAGGAGCCAGTTTTGGACTTAAAATGTAGGAAATTTAATGCACTTTAAATTATAATCGATTAACGTTTTCTATATGGCGCATATTTTAGGAAATAGTGAGCAAAACAGAAAAAAATGCAAAAACAATCTGTTTTTTTGGAAATTGTACAGCTTGCACATATCGTTCGGAGCTGCAAAATTGGTTTCTTTTTACCGACAGAAGTCCTAACAACATATTTTTTTAATTAGAACAATATGAACTTTTGCAAGGTCGGATGTATAAATTGACTGGGCTAATATGTATGGTACGAATATTGTATCAACCAAAATGTTCTTGGTAACAATGTGATCGTCAACTAAGTGAGCATCATAAAGTTAAAAAAAAAATCTATTCGTCTTATCGAAATTCTCAGAATTTGGTCTTCATAGCATTCGCCGATAATAATAAAAAATCTACATTAAACTTTCTTTCATATAGTTCTTCCTTCGATTTCATATTATTTCTTAAAAAACTTTCCAAGCAAAATGGTCTGCAGCAAAACGAAAAATCAAATTTACGAGTTTTCCCTGCGTTTGTGTCATTGAATAGATTAAAACATAAACACCGCCGACACTAGTAACGGATAATTATAAATGTATTTTTTTATTATTTTATTATTTTGTCTCCACTATCTAACCTGAGTACTCTCCGATGAGTTACTACATGTTGTAATACAGAACATGTAATGTATTGCTTGTATTTAAAACAAAAAGTTGATGCCTAAATGATAACGTCTTCAAATGCCAAATAATATCATTTCAACGGCAACATCAAAAAATTGTGATAAAGTTTTTGTAGAAATGCACCTACCGGAAATGATTAATGCGATCTCCAGTAAATTTTATTCACCAAATAAATTAATTCTTTTAAAGAGTGTTTTAGCCAATAAACAAGTTATTACGACTGTTAAAATATCACTTAACCCATAAAATGGATCAGAATAAGAATCCAATTTTTTCCGGGTGGCGATAATTAAATTTCTTTCAACTGCATAAAAATAAAAATTGAGAAAAAATATTACGCAAAACGAGGCTAATCAATTACTTTTTATCTGGAGAGGCAATCGGCATCAGCGAAACCGGAATCGGATGACAGATAACACGGACTTTCCAAACTGGAATTTCGACTGCAAACTTTGCGGAAAATCACTAAGTGAAAAAGATTTGGACTGGGGCAAGGGATACATTCGGTATTGAAAATTAGGCGATACGGGAAACTGTTCCACGAAGAGCTTAATTGGTCTTCAAGATCCCGTGGAGGACTTATCTTGCCTATAAGGGAGACATGGAGCCAAACTCTGAAGAAAATCTTTAAAAAGTTCATCGCGCTCAATTCATCCTCAAGTTCTCCTCGAAAAAAGTTCCCAAAGTGCCTTTTTCTTAATTAACGAGCAATCAAGATGACTAATTGTTGTTTCACGTCTCAGTTTTCGCGGTGGAGATAAAACTGTATAAGCACATCCCATATACATTAGGTAACGGAAAATTGAATTCTTGGTGGGAGTGAAAATACAACCCGCAGAACTTTTACTCACCAATTATTGGCGGCATTTTCTTTCCCGAACAAAACATCTGGTAAATCCAAACAATACAGTTGCTTGTAATTACCTGAAACGAAAGACGATTCATTACAACGAATCACATAGCATGAGGAATACAATTGATATTCCCTTTATTATAACTAAATGTTACTTAATTACTTTTCATGCAATCTTTACCTTTAAATATTAATCTCATAAACTTAAATAAGTGTCATAAGACATTTACAACTTAAACCAGTGGAACTTGCTGCGCTGTATTGAGGTTGACTTTTCTTTGGTGAAACCCAATAACGAACCTGCTTTTCAGACTCTGAATGTCCATAAATTGTATATTTTGATGTTCCAAGTACCTCATCACCTGTTTACTGCGAGTTAGAACCAACTGCGAGAAACATTGCAAAGGAATTTCCTGACGAATTAAAATGATTTGTATCTTCAAAACTGTGTGAAATTTTGCCATTCAAACGATGAAGGAATATTAGGCAAAAGGAACAACGAAAATTTTCAATAACTCGATTTTATAGAATGAGAAATGTTTTTATATGGACTCTTTGAGTAATTGGCGGATATTAAACCAGAACCGCGAACTTCAGTTTTTTGTATCCTTAAATCAGAAATGATTACTTATAACTATTAATCAAAATAAAGAACTAAATAGCAGTATACAAATTAATGTATAAAACAAATAAATACGTAGTTCTTCTTTCTCCAAAGGATGAGCTAGCATGTATTGTTGGAAAATTTCAGGAAATCATCGTATATGTAATAAGCAAATGTCTGTCCACCCGTTCGTCTGTCCGTCCCTTTATCTATCTCAGAAACGGCTTGACTTAGAGATCTGAAACAAACTGCATTGTGTTTTTACGATGCTGAAACCCCCAGAAACACCATTTTTATATCTGTAAGCCCGGGTTCGAACCCAGGAGCCAATAATACGTTTCCATAGGAGATGTACGTTAAGTAGATTTTCGTTACCTGCAGAGGTTGTTTCTTTTACAGAATTAAATTAGAAATAATGGTCTTACGAAATTGAGACTAATGTCACAAGAAAGAAAAATAATCATTGAATCTTATTTGAGTCGTGAAACATTCATATAAATTGCGAGAAATTTGATAAAATACACAGAAAATTCGTAATATTTTTCGGAAATAGCCCATCCCTTTGAAGAGTAAGGCCATTGTTGAATGTTCATTTCATGAATTATCCCATATAAGTACACGGGGATAACCAGTTCTTATATTTTTCTATGAGAAATGTACGTAAAGTAGGCTTTCGTGACTTGAAAAAAGTAGAATAAATATTTTAGATAATGGTAAGAAATATATTGAGTTATTATGATCTTACGGCGGACTGTTTCTGGCTTAGGAGGAGCAGATATATACGATAATAGATATATTTTTAAACTAAATTAAATTCCGTCATGCTTGATGGGGGTGTTTACTAGTTACAAAATAAAAGACGTATATGTCAATTGTAATTTTTTTTCTATTCTAATATTCGTTTTGTAAACGTATTAAGATCATTGGCAACTTCTCACTCTTAGATGAAACTAGTTATTATATTAGTGACTATTTCGTTAATTGGGAGATTTTGACCGACAATTCTGTATGATTTTTTATGATCTTATTTGCATTATTTTTATATATTGAGGTATCACTAAATACAGATATAGCATTAGGTAGTGAGGTTAACATAATTAGCTGGAATATTTAGAAGAATAACTGAAATTTTCATTTCATCTCCACTTTGTTCTAAGATATAATTAGTTGTTACATCCTTTTGTATTGACAAATTACTGGCTGAAATTAAAACTATGCTGCCTAAATTCTATTATAATAACATCTAATAATAATATTCGAAACTCTACTCTCAGAAATCAACGTATGATAATTAGCAAGCCAATTCTTCCCCTCAACTCTCCACCAAATCAACGGGCACAAAAAACGCTTGGTAAAAATTAAGAGCCTCTTCCTGGAGCGGTGACGAAACCTCGATTCTCTTTTGCCGCAATATGGAAAAGAATAGGAAGTTCACCTTGACCGCCTCCAGCGAGTCCCTGCCCTTCCTGCACCCCCCACTCGTCCTTCGCGTTTCCAAAGCATTCCTCTTCAGGGAATAAGGATTTTTAGTGCCTTGGAGGTCGTTTTAGAAGGAAGAGGGGCGAGTCGAGAGAGAGAGATGATATCTGCGGTTGCCGAGAGATGGCAGCTTCGCTCCGTATCATCCCTTCATGCATAATTCATTCCGAAAAGGAGAGAAATACAGAGAGAGAGCGAGAGATGAGAGAGACAGAAACGGCTTTTTGAATCGAAGCTGAGAAGGGAATTCGGGAAGGCCTTAAGGGAGCCATTATGGCATGCCTGGGGACAAGTTCCAAGGACTGGGGAAACTAAGGGAAGGCGAACTTTGGACGTGGAATAGGGCAGTGGAAGCGTGAAAGGGTTTTTCTGTTGAGGTACGCATGGTACGGGGCATTGCCATCGATAACAAAGGCTTCTTAAGGCTGTCGGTGGCCGCTTTCCGATTGTTTCCAGCAGTAAATACGACAACTAACAATTAGTGCTAGCAGCATGAATTCAGAGCATTCTTTACGAGCATCAATTCTTGCATTCATTCAGCATACAAATTTTTATCATAGTTGCGGGATATAATTAGATAATTCAATTGAATCGTCCTTTGCAGTAATTAGAACTGTCCCTGTTTGACCCAATCCCATTCATTAAGAATTCGATTATAGCTCTCTATTATGTTTCTTACTTTTAGCAGTATTGCCGTAAGCCCGTTGAGAAACGGGCATGAAAAAAGTTCTCACGATAGCTCAATGGTCAGAACATTCTTCCGGAAAGCGAAAGAGCCCGGTTGAAATCCCAGTCCTGTCAGACTTTTTCATGTCCGTTTCTTCTCGAGAATATTCCTAGCCGCTAATTTTCATTCAATACAACCCTTTCCTTGATTTCTAAAAGTATTTCGACGACTGAGATAATTTCACACTCATGGGCCTTATGGATGATTCTCCTTGTCTTTATGTAAACAGAAAATTTTCGATTATTTGTCAAATATTACTGATCATAATTATAGCAATATTTTTACTAGACACGTTCTTGGGGTAAAATATTTTATTGTTGCTCGCCACCATGTGGTATGATGATAATACTAACAAATGTGTTTCATTCATTTAAATACTATCCTTTCATTGTTAATCAAATATTAAGTGCTTGAGTATGTTAACTGCAGCACATAAGGAATTCGTCCATAATTTCTTTATTATTGCATCATTGTAATGATAGTTTTTGCTATACTTTCCGCAAATTGTGCAGCTAAATATTTTTATTCAATACTCTGTACACAGCTACAACTTCTTAAAGATCTGGATACCTGATATATCTTCAAATCAAAGTATAAGTAATTGGAAAACTTGGTTTTTAAAGCAAAAGTAAAATAATTAAGCTGAAATTCAAAATGCCGATCACTAACTATCGGACCTTCGACCTATCGCAACATTTTTCTCAACAATTAGAAAACCATTCTAATCTCTTTCAAATTAAGATAAATAAAAGCATGGCTAAGAAGAAAAGTCACGGATACGTTAAGAAAAGTTCTCCTTCCTAGCGCTATACTTGCCTACGCTACCTTACAGCCAATGACCATGGGGGGCCAAACTCTCTCAGGGGAAAGGATATGTGTTGGGGACGATACTCTTCGGAGGGGGTGGCTAAAGTAAGGGTTGAGTTAACTCTCGATGCCTAACACCATAAAGGCAACTTTGTCTTCGAAGGTGTTCAAAGCCGCGTTGACCCCTCGGCGAAAAGCATTGAATACATAAATAGTTCGACATCGCGGAGTTGAGGAAAAGCGGAGCGCTTGGGCCGTCGTGTCGGACAAATTACGTCACCTGGGAGGAAGTGTTTGAGAGAAGAGGGAAGGGATGTTTGCCTCTCTTGAGACCCACTTGTTTGGGCCCATCGCACCGTTGACGCCAATCTTATTCCAAGAGATCGCGATAAAACTGTGTTATACAGATTTCCTGACGAGGTAGCCCTCTCCTCGCCTCTGTTGTGTGGGCCTATTCAATTCCCTCTTGAAGAGTTCCGCAGAGGAGGGCATTCAAAGAGACAAGAGTGGATATATCGGCCGGTGGCACTTTCAGGTAACTGACGCCTTCCTGCGTTTAAGATACGAGGGAGATAAGGCTCGGAGAAAGGAGCTCCCTGAACGGTGTGATTTCCCTAACCGTGGTAATTTTATTTCGTAAAAACTATTCTATCGAAAAAATAAAAGTTTGTTTCAACAACAGCACACATCCAAGTTTAAGATAGAGCTTGAACCCTCGATAAAACCATGATCCAAGCACATCGATGTTTCTATTTTAAAGAAATGTTTCTATTTTTTTTTTAATAGGGATAAAACTCGCAATTTTTTAATCTCGAACTCGCAGTCCATATCCAGCCTTCCACCATAAGTGACTGGTCTACAGTTCGAAACAATTTTCATTAAATTTCTCTTTTCTTTGTAAAATAATTGCAAATCTTTTTTTTTTCGCTCCGTCTCTCCTCTATGTTATATTTTCCACACAAAACAAAGTCTGTTTGCTTTGCTTTCTCTATCCAAGGAAAGTAAAAATAACACTTAGAAATGTTATGAACGAATGATATATTCAGAATATGATATTCTCTACCCATAATCATTACTAAGTACTTATCCTTGCAAGAGATAATTTCTTCGAGCATCTGATGCATGTGCGTGGTAACTGGTGATAATTAATTTCTAAGCTGACTTAAAGTTACAAAAAATACAGTTTCAGTCCATCAAATAACACTATCGCATAAAAGGTAGCCAAGTTAGAAAAAGTTTTCATTAGACAATTACTGAATGTGTTTCTGCAGGAAATCGATGTTTTCCGCATATAAATTCCAGAATACTTAATCATCAATAGAAATGTTCCGCATCTACTTCCTTAGCTTCTTATTTCATTGGATATGTTCAGTATATTTCTTTTATATTTCCCTCCTTTCAATATATATATATATGACACTGTATGATAGTTCACTTGATCTTTAGTTTGCACAATTAAAAGAAAATGGGGGACTAGTTATAACACTATATATTTTATTAAATAATACTTAGTGATTTAAAATTTAAAACAAAACTCACTTCTAATGTCTTTTTAATCGAAAATAAGTAGCAGCTCTTTCAACTGGCAATAGAAAACTATGAAAACCAATTGATAATGGCTATTAACGATACCCGCTACGACGTATTTTTTTCATAACAACAATACATATAGAACGTAAATAACGCACTTATCCCATGCTAGGTAAAATAGCACTACTCCCACCACTGTATGCTACGACGATGTGGATCGTGACTCATTCATTTAAAAGTTTTTCTTCGCCGTAAGAAATTTTTTATTTACTCATTTTTATTAATAATTCTATATAATTTTAGGAGCAAATAAAGTTTTATCTCCAATATTATCGATCAAAGCTACCTAACGTGGTAAAGGTTACCTCGGGCGTCCCGCAGGGTAGTGTAATCGGACCGTTACTATTTTTAGTATACATTAACGACCTTAGCAATCTTATTGATAGTAAAGTTAGGATATTTGCAGACGATATGGTAATTTACAGGGAAATAGAGAGTAAAGAGGATAGACTAACCCTGTCGAATGATTTAGATAACATTATGAAATGGTGCGATGATTGGCAATTAGAGCTAAATGTAGACAAATGTTCAGTAGTTAACTTCTTCGAAAGAAAATCTATTATTAAAGATTATCCGTACAGTCTCCGTGGGATAAACTTATTAACAGTAGAGTCAGTGAAATATCTTGGAGTAACTCTCACGAATAACTTAACATGGAGTACTCTCATCCATAATATATGCGGAAAAGCACTTAAAAAACTCGGCTTCGTAAAGAGAATAGTCGGTCGGAGCGACGAAAAAGTTCGCGAGCGATGTTATCTTGCGTTAGTCAGACCTCATCTTGAGTATGCGTGTAGTGTATGAGACCCTGCCGATAAGTGTTGTATTAAAGAATTAGAAAAGGTGCAGCGAAAGGCGATACATTTTGTAAAGAATTGCTACGATAAATCAGTGAGCGTCACTCAGATGCTACAGGACGCAAAATGGGAATCATTGGAAATTAGAAGAGTCCAACAAAGTATCAATTTACTGGATAAATTCAGAGAAAGCACGTTCAGAGATGATGTAGCAGGTATAATGCGTTCACCATGCTACATAGGCCGTTCCGATAATGCGAGAAAGATCAGAGAAATAGATGCCAGAACGAATAGATTCAAGAACTCGTTCTTTCCGCGAACGATACGCGAAAATAATCGATTAGGGAAATAGAGTCATGGTGCATGCGCCCCCTGTCAAACGCCGAAAGGCGGCTTGCAGGGTAAAAAAATAGACATAGTCATAGACAAAGCATGGCTATTTATACAGCTATCCTTAAGTTTAAAAATGCATTGTAAATAATATAGACATATAATAAAGAGCATGCATTATGAATAACCGTTGAGCATTTTTTATATGATAATGTGATGTAGAACGATTTAAATGAAACTTTAAATTGAAATATTAAATGAAACTTTGACCTTCAAAATTGACCAAAATTGATCAAAATGTGACCAAATTTGACCAAAATACATAAAATCATACTCTTCAACTTTACCTTTTAATTACTTACTTCACATTGGCTATATCCAACGTAATGCATGGTATGTTTTATGAATGGTGATGTATAATTATAATGAAAGTAAAACAAAAAATGTCAAGCGAGAACTGATTACATATGAATTTAAGGATCTTACATTTTTATGATCACTCCTTTTTAATCTGAAATTTCCATTCAAATTTGCTGATTCACTCTTTTACAAATCCCGCTTTGATGAAGTCAGTTCTCAGGTTTCATTTACCGCAACGCCGAGAGGTAAGCCTAGGTGTTTACAAAATTAGCGAGAATTAATGGAAACTGTATTTATTCCTTAAACAATGCTATAGCTTGCGTAATACCGATATTTTAGGAACAATGGAGTAACAAACATCATTCAATAAAATTCTGTTAAATATAAGTAAAATAGCATTGCTCATTAAAGCAGAGTTTTGTGAGAGTTAGAACTGCTGAATATTTATTTTATCGCAGGTTTCATCTGGTACATCCATTAGTGATGATTCTCAAACTGAATATTCAAAGCAAGTCATTGAATATTCAAGTATTGGAATGCCATCATCGATGGTAGTTAGGTCGCTGACATTTGCGCATGGATTTATCAAAAATTTTATGATTAGAGAGAAATGTGTTTTGGGCAGACAGGCCTTCGCAGTGAAGAATGAGCCAAACGTCCCTTCGTTGTACGAAAAGCAAAACAAAATTCCAAACATTAGAAATTCGAAATAAGGCGAATGATACAACCATTGCATAAACATTCATCTTACGGAAAATGCAAATCATCGATAACATCGAATTTGCAACGGTATAGCGTTGGCGCATACTTAAAAAGTTTTTGTAAGAAGGGAAAAAAATCTCTGAATCTCCCTCAAATCGGCATTAATTTGCGTGGGGGGGAGAGAGCGAAAAGTTTGGAAAAGTTGTAAGATTCTGAGTTATGGCTATAGAGAGGTCTTCTGCCAACCCTCTCACACTTCAATTCACAATTCTTTATCCTCCTAACACTTGATCCGAGATTAGGGGGAAGCTTAGCGGCATCTTTCGGTCAAAGCGGAAAGAAAGAAAAGTTACGCGTGGATTAAACGACAAAGCAAAAGAAAATGAATTGCATGACAAGAATCTCAATAGCGATTGAGAGTTTTTATTAATATGCTTTTAAAAATCTAAAAAGCACGTTTTGTGGTTTTATGGTTTGCATTAGCATACACGCACTTGAAAACCCTAAAATGACTCTTGCCGCATTTTACAACAATAGACTCTTTTCTAGCTATCATATATATATAAAGCAAATGTCTGTCCGTCCCCCTATTTATCTCAGAAACGGCTTGACTTAGAGATCTGAAACAAACTGCATTGGATTTCTACGATGCTGAAACCCCATGACAACTATTCTCATCTCTGTAAAGGCCCGGGTTCGAATCCAGAAGCCCATAATACGTTTCCACAAGATATGAACGTAAATTACGTTTTCATGACTTGCAGAGGTTTATTCCTTTACAAAAATAGATTAGGAACAATGGTCCTACAAAATTGAGACAAGTGTCACAAGAAAAGATAATAATTATAGAATCTTATTTTAGTCGTGAATCACTCATATAATTTCGAAATTGCGAGAAAATTTATAAAATACACTGAAAGTTCGTAATTTTTTGAGAAATAAACAACCCATCTCTTTGACGACCAAAGCAATTGTTGAATATTGATTTCATGAGTTTCAATTCCTTACAAATACACTAGAATAATCAGTTAGTGTACTTTTCCGTAAGAAATGTACGTAAATCAGGCTTTCGTGACTTGAAAATAGTAGAATAAATGTTATAAATAATAGTAAGAAATACATTGAGTTGTTATGATCTTACAACGGACCGTCTATGGCTTAGGAGGACCAAAGTCCCATGTATGTATGTATTTTAACTAAATTACGTTCCGTCATGCTTGACGGGGGCGTTTACTAGTTTTATAATAATGCTCGTAGCAGTAAAGTAAAACTAATCAGATTGTTTCTCCATCACTTTTTCTGAAACTTTGACGTGCAAATGTTTCAACCAATATCCAGAAGTATCTTGTTTTAATCTAGCATCTAGTGACTAGCATCAAATTTTAACAAGTTAAAATCTTATTTTTCAGTCATTCATCGACAGTCATTCGGATTGGAAAGGATTTGAGCTGCTAGTTCTCAATCTAAAATACAAAAAAACGATAATTTTTAACACCATACATGTCAGCAGTTTTTACAAAAAATAACTCACAAATAACTGAGAAAACGAAAAATGTAACAATATCCTAGAATGATATGATTTTTAGAATTTTTAGATGACCAACCCGTGTGGAAATCGATTGTTAAATATTTTATTTGCAATAGTTTAGTCATTTAAGATTTTTTACGAATAAAAATATTCTGCGATAGAGTTTGAAATCCTAATTTGAAAACCAAATCTTTTTGCTTATTTAAAAAAGATCAACACCTTATGAATGAGGTTCATTTAAGATGAGTGACCCAGAAAGGAATTTTACTCTGATAAATATCCATTCCATTACCAGAACTAATGAAATTATTGGAAGTTTGAAATGAATTCCTGATATAGCCAATTTAGAATGAATGAAGAGTTAACAAGAATTACTGCTGTAAAAGACATGATAGAGAATTGCATTATTGTATTGGTATTTGGTTTTCTGGGCCTGAAGAAACGACTTTGGTACTAAAGTATGCATATATCCGTCTCGGAGAATTCTTCTCATAAAAGTGAAATGGTGTCGTTTAAAATGAATAGGAATGGCGGCTTTGTCAATGCAAATACGAACGGATGAATATAAATTCTCAAAAGGCGACTCGAAAGTGAAAGGCGTGAATGAGATGAGGAAGAGAAGAAAGCAAAATAGGGAATTAATAAAAGGGAACATGATAGAAGCTCTACGGAGCTTGATAACTCGATGAACTAGGTCGTAGAGTTTAATATAAATTGTCTCGTAAAGATAGAATGACAGACTTTGGGAGAATCCAAGGTTTTCCTGAAATTTATTTACCTCACTATTAAATCTTAGGAACGTTTCACAGGTCTTCCCTATTCTAAACATATCACATTGAATTTTCGGGCATGGTAATGTTTAGTTCTAAAAACACTGAATATTTGCTTCTCGAGGTATATTTTAGGATATCTGATACTTAGCGTATAAAGTGTACTTCTACTAGAATATGTATATATTGTACATTGATAGTTGCGATTTGATAAGCAATAAATAAAGCGAGTTTTTCACAAACACAAGACAAGAAATTCTGAAAAGAAATTGTTACGAACAATCAGTGTGCGTTACTCAAATTCTTCAGAATACAAGATGGGAATCTTTATAAGACAGAAGATTTAAACAGCTGCTAAATTCCATTACTAAAATCAGAGAAAGTATTCCTAGAGGGCGTCGACGATATTATATCTCCTCTCTGTTACAGATCTCTGATACCGAGAGAAAAATCAAACTATGCTAGAGCATGTCGTTTTAAGAATGCATTTTTTCCGCAAAAGGTAAGCGAAAGTAATCGATTTGGAGCTCGGACTAGAATCCCATCTTCCGTTAAAATCTTGTCTTAACTGTACAAAACCTTACAGAGATAAGAAATATAACATGATATAAGATATTAAACTACAATACAAATAGATTTTTTTACAATCTCATTGGAAATAGAAATAAAAGCAGAAAAGACAGAATGGTTTTATGGAGGAAAAAACTAATTTTTTTATCTCGCAAAAAGTTTTTCCCATGCCAGGAAAACACCCACAAAGAGAAGGGGGTGTTAAACCCCCCTTCTCTGAAAGATAAAGAGAGAGAGATTATATAAAGGATAGTAAAAATTACAAAAGTTTTACAGTATGCTTAGAAGTAGGAGACATTCATACCTGATGAATGTCTACGAGTACGAGATTCGTAGATATTCATCAGTTGATACGCTTTAAAAGTGAGAGAACAAAAGTCGTAATAACTTAGCTTTCTCGCATAAATAATTCAAGATTTTATGTTAATATATTTAGATTTGACTAGATTTTTAAGATGAAGTTGACAGTCAATGGAACATAAAAGTACGATGACTATTTGTAAATGAAAATGACTGCGATTAAAATAGAAATGGGCTAAAAACTGACATTGCCAATAAATGAATCCGAAGATTTCATCGTCTGTGTGTCTGTTATGTTGACTTAGTGGTATTTTGATCATGATATATTTTACTAATGTCTGTTCTTCCAAAAAGAAAGTGTATGTTGTATTTACGTACTGAATTTCCTTTCCTCAGTCCATTCATAAAGTTTATGTAATTTCACAAAAGACTCGAATCTTAGTAGGGCCGATAAAGTGGGGCGACTTTATTTCTCTTTCCCCCAAAAATGAATTAGGAATCTCTTTTATATCTGCGATTGATTCATCGCACAATAAGGCGCCCCTTATTGCGAGAAAGCTACACATTAGGCCGGAATAATAAATCCAACTTGTTTGCGCGCATTTCGGAGCTGTAACGGAAAACTTTCATGGCGGAGAAAGTGGCTCTATTTGAGTACGCATGCGAGAAAGAGGGGAATGGAAGGCTATCTGAAAGAGGAGCAAAAATATCTACAAGAAGTGCGGCGCCTGCAGGAGATGAAGGAAGGAAAATTGAGAAAATGTACGCCATGAAAGGAAGGCAGATAGGAGGAGTTGGCAGTTGAGATGTCACAGCTCTCGATCGGTTCTTTGGAGTCGTCCAGTGGGATGAGGGATACCACATCTCCTGGGACATAACGGGACGTCGAGAAGGGTAGAGAGATATCTGCCTGACAAGCGGGACAAGAGGGAGCGAAAAACTCACAATATGTGAACACAAAATGATTGCTTGACACCTCAGCATGGCGAGACCAATTTCAAGGTTTGCTGTTGAAAATTGAAGAGCTTTTTCTTGTAACGTTCGCGTATCAGTCGCGCGTTTAAATATACCCAACGAAAATATAAGCGGTACACGATATATCTCTTTGGCAGTTAAATGAGCATCAAAATTTTTACTTTTATGATGTTTTTGTGTTTACGGTGAAAAGTTATTCTTAGCATCATCGGATTCACATCTTTTCCTATTATTCGATCAAGAAATCCTACATTGACATGTTTACTGTATATTTATAAAAATATCCAGTGTGAAAAAGGTTATGAGACCTACAATTTTAAAATTACTTATATTAAATTTGTTTTCCTA
This sequence comes from Ladona fulva, assembly GCA_000376725.2. Classification (NCBI taxonomy): domain Eukaryota; kingdom Metazoa; phylum Arthropoda; class Insecta; order Odonata; family Libellulidae; genus Ladona; species Ladona fulva. Next base: position 94,324 of record KZ308215.1, on the reverse strand, counting down.
AGTTAACAGTTCGGTATGACTATAACTTTTATTTCTGGATTTATTAGTCAACAGTTGTATCAAATTGCCATTATATTAATTTAGTATCTCAGAGAAGTATTTTTAATATGGTGACCATAAAGGTTTCCTTGACGCCGAAATGTAGGGTTACATTATTACTTTTTCCTTTTAAAAGGACAATTTTCGATGCATTTCCTGTCTGAATTATGTATTCAACACATTAAAATTGGATTTCTCCTGTGGCAAAAACTGCAACCGCACAGTTACTGGAAAACTTCATTTATCATATAATTTTATTCATGTAAGATAAACGTAGGGGGTAAGTTGGAGATGAGGCTTACCCGTGACCAACCTAGCCTATGGAAACCTCAATCTAGCAAAAATTCCATCATTGTGAACCTTGTGGTAAGTGTAGCGGAAAAAAATTATTTGCATGACATGGTCAATTTAACTTAATGCAATGGTCATATAAAAATCGTGTTCTTATCTTCATTTTCAGATAAATTCCTTCAAACTTCTTTCGTGTCACCTTATAATTCATTCACGGCGTGAGCCCCTTACGAGAACTTCCTAACTAGAAAGAGGAGAGATGCTTCCAAGGAGAAAACCCAGGAGGAAAGCTAAGGTGAATAATGATAGGGATTACCTCACCTCCTGAGAGATGTTACAAGATTCTGTACCGTCAAAATTCACTTCTTATGTAATGAAAATATATGAAGCAAATCATTAAAGCCTCACCAAAGATTAATCAAATTAAAGCCTCGCTGCTTACGCTCTGAAATAATCTCTTTTTTTAATATAAAATGTACGACATCGTATAAGCATCTGTATCGTTTTATTGGCATACCAGTTTTAAGTTATTTGAGAAAGAGATGCAGCAAAACAAGAAATTTAGCTAATTTATCGATTCTACATCTCGTTAAGTAATTTTATGCACTAGAAAAATAAGTTCGGAAAAGTTTAAGTTCAGGAATTAAAAAATGTTTTTAGACATGGTGCTAATGTGTTAGGGGCTATCTAGCCCTATTAGGTCTATCTTGTCCTATCAAAGTTTAAGATCGAAATGTAACCAAGCAAATTAATGAATCACTGATGGAAAATATCCATTATATAATTAACAGTAATATAATCTATATATTTAAAATTCATACTATAAAAAAGATGCTCGATAATAGGAATATCAAAAACGCAGTATACAGGACCCATGCGGTTCTTCAAGGCATTCTCAATGCCTCAGAAATTAATTCATGACCGAAAGTTTCATTCTGTTTTCTATCTTAAAGACGAGATAAAAAATAGTGATTTTTTATATACTCTAAAAATTGGGAATATTACTCTTTGAAGTATCATTTGTATGAAATAATTACACTCGATTTTCGCCAGAACTAACAACGAAGACTTAACACCTTCGCTCATCTCTGACGATGATGGAGTTTCCCTATGAAGTAACTTCAACGTGAGAATCGTTATTAAAAGCTTGCACTCTGTAACTAACTCTCAACTCAATTCTTACCAAAGCCACGGGACAGAGAGTTAAAAAACGAGACTACCCTGTATAGACTGTTTGGTCAAGGCTAGTCACTGCGTTGACTGTTAAGTTTAGATTGAAATGAGAAGAAATATAACACATATGTACATAATATCATCTGAATTCCATTCTCTTAGTTTAAAATTCATCATATTCATCGAGTAGAAAATGAAGAATATCGTACAGATATTATATCTTTGCTCTAAATTTATATAAGTTATCTCTAAAGTCATATAGGTTATCTAGAAAAAGTATAATATTGTAACGGAAACAATGAAATAATATTAAACGTGTTAATAATTAATTTAATACTTAAGAGTAGCTGCAGAATTTGTAGAGCTAAAACAGTACACGCTATGCTTTCTAGGCCGTACAAGCTGCTGGATTATGAAGAATGAGTTTCTTTTATGGTTTTTTGTTGGCAAAAAAAGTATAATCCTGTGGCTATTTCATCAACCCTTAGCTGCGATAGTTGGACGAGAGCTCCTTTTATCCGCATAGTAATAGCTGTTTAGATGACGAAGCCCGCAATAAATTTCTCACCCTATTGTGTTTACGCAAGAGATGCAATTTTATGGGTAATAATAATTTATAATTTTTTGGGGCTATGATAAAAATAGAAACGCCTTATGCAGTTTGCCTCAAATATATATCTCCAAATAGCGGTTGCTTTTGACATGCTATAAATCCCTAGACTTTCAGAGGGGCAGGGTTTGAAAAATAACGGGACAGAGTCCATTATCCAAGGGATATCTTTATGACCTCCAAAGTTATATTTTATCCTTGAGAAAAGGCCTATTTACATTCAAATGAGCGGAAGTTATTATTTGCAACTAGCTAAAAATCGCAAAAATGTTAGCTGAAATACGACATGCTGTTTTCTGTAATCCATTAATTGAGCTAAATTTTGGGTGAATGAATGAGCACTAAGAATATGAAATACGATGTTCATAGAGTGTTAAATATGTTTTGATGCCCCTCTATGAAAAATTGAAGGAGTTTAATGGTGAACTTTGTTTCTTTGTGTGTGTTTCCAGTTAATTAAGAGGAAGTTCGGTTTGATATGTGTCCCTTTCGGTGAATACTGCATTTAAACTCAGAAAAGCCCATTAATGTTTTTGTGAAAATAAATTGAACTTTTTCAGGGTGTACAGAATGCAAAAAAAAATATGTATTAGTCAAAAACTTCCAAATTAATCTGAGCGCGATAGGACCTTTTGTGGTACTTACTACTGCTTTACCATTAAACTGAATTTTTTGAGTGGCGTTTGAAAGAAAACTACGAAGGGCCCAACAATAAAAGTGAGCATACTTGTAGGAGATTATCGTACCATATGTGTAGAGCTGCAGAGACAAGTAGATAACTCTAAATATATATTCACAACAAGACGGAAGCAACTTTTGAAAGCCAGTATTCAAGTTAGAAGTTGGGAGGGAAGGTAAAAAACGATACGTGAAGACATACGCCTTGGTGTAGTGATGCCCAAACAGAGCAAAGCAATGCCAAAAAACTTGTCACCTTTGTTATCAACTGTTACTATAGTTTCTTCCCGTATGTAAAGTCTACTGAGTGACATCAATCGATACGTCCGATTCATCTGTTTCATATACTCATTCTTTTCACTGTATAAAACTTTTACATAGGGCATCGACTTCCCTGGATAACATATATATTCTATACTTTTGGTCTTCGATGTATCGTGGACAATGATATCAAAACCTTTAATTGGTTGTAGAAGTATACTTGATAATTGATCCAACAAATAAGATACCTTGCTATTTTAACATAATTCATTTGAAATTTGAAAAAATAATTTAATAATTATGTTAGTAAACCATGGGTGACACTCTTATCCTAACGATTACTACGTATCTTTGCTTATCTTCTTGTACTTTATGAATTTGATAATTCTAAGGATATACGAAATAATGGTACGAGGATTTTCTATCAACAATTTCGTTTTTGTAAAATAGCAATCCTTCAAGGAAAAGGGTAAAGTACTTTTCACGTTAAGGCGTGCACCTGGGAAAAATCCCAAGGAAACTAGTTTAAACTGTATCCAATCCCCTTAATAACACGTTCAGGCTCGATAACATAGTTGGATAAAGCACCGGAAAGCAGAAGATTCCAGGCTCGAATCCTGGTCCTGTCAGACTTTTTTCATATCCGTTTCTCCTCGGTATTTCTATCCTTCCTTTAGATTCGATTCGTACAAAATGTATGTCATCTTAAGTTAACGAATTCGTTGACTCATTACGAACTATGAAACATTTATTTCCAAGTTTAATACCGAAAAAAACGTCATATTTTGTTACTGATTGTATTTTGGATATCACTGGCGCTAACCGAAAGTCTTTGAGGTGCAATATTATTCGTCCCCTTATGTGATTTTCATTTAACTAGCTAACAAAAAATTTGGTTCCTGTTAAGGACAGGAGCACCTTATCTCTAATTTCGATAACTATCAAAGCCAAGGATGAGGAATAGGTGTATTATGGATTCACAGAAATAGTGCAAAAGAGACTAAAAAAGTACGGATACTCCCCCAACAGAATAAAGCGGCCGAGATACAATAAAACCCAACCGAAAGCCTCAGTTAATGATGACGCGTCCAAACGCAACGCCTAAAAAGAGAGAAAATCGGTTAATAGTACACGCACATCACCCATCCCCAAATACGTAACTCTATCGCCGCGGTCGGAATAAATAGATTTAAATTGAATGCTGACAGACAGGTGAGGGTTCGCGCCCGGTCTGGGAATATTTGGCTTATATTGCCGCTGCTTCGGAGAGGAGCGGGCATTCAAAAAGAAAAAGACTTCCAAGTTAATAAATCAGTTATGAGGTACAAAAAAGTGACGTATCGTATATCATGTGAGAAAAGGGTAGGAGTGATGAGAATATTGGAGTTGGGAATGGATGATGCAGGGAAGAATAGAGCGAAGCGATGCTGGGAAAGGGAATGGAAAATTGGTGGTATAGGAAGAGGTGGAGAAAGACTAAGGACTGATGTGGACAAGGCAGTGTGAGTGCGATGATGAAAAGGAGAAATAAATGGTGGAAGAGTAGCTTCGTAAACAAAACAAATGAAGTTCGACCTTTCTGTCACGTTGAGATGTTGAGAGAGATGAATGGCAGCCATTTATCCAAACCCTGGGATATAGTGAAGGATAAAAAAGCAGGATAAATGTTATCGCATTAATCGATCTCATGATCTATAATTAACAGTTTCCGATTTATGGACGACGGAACATACAAGCGAGGCAATACTTCAAGATTCATTCGCCGGTGTGACAAAAAAGGTACCCTCCATTCTGAATCGTTTAAATTCGGAAGAAATATTAGCCCGATGGAGTTTATACGCAGCAAATTAATAGGGGTTCGAATCTCTTCCCCGAACTATTTTCATTGCTAAGCATTCGGCCCAATAAGCCTTTCTATACCGCATATACGAAATACTTATTTAAAACTAATAAAGGCAAATAAAGAGTTTGGATGAAAAGTGCTTCAATATTTTTGAAGATTTATCGTGTTTTAGGATTAAATAATTAATTTCTCTTCTATTAATATCTGTTACGTAGCCCTTTTTGTTAGAAAAATTTTATCATTTTACGAATAACCAAATAAAAATTTTAATATTTTAATTTTATACAGTATTAAATAAATCCCTACCTCAAATAAAGAATCTATAATAAATAAGTAATCACCTTTCCCTAATCCTTAAGTAAAAATTTATTTACACCAGATGGACTCATGGAGAGACAACTAAAAAAAGCGGTCTTAGAGGTAAACCCCCAAAATGGAATCATAAGAATTGAGGAAAGGTGTATTTACTTTGCACGGTAAATCCGTGCGGCTGAATCCCAAGTAATAACAAGTGTGGAAAATAGCTACGTGACTAGGACTCGAACCCAGGTCTCCCACTTTCCGGGTAGGTATTCTAACCACTGAATTACCACGCCGCTTCTCTTCCACACTGTTTGGGAATGCTTTTTATGAAATAAACTTTTTTGCTCAGTGTGTATGTGCTGGAAGCTAGTTGGTTTGTGAAAGCAACCGCAAATTCAGGACTCGCATTAAGGAGTATTTCGTAATTATAAGGACATCGAGAAATATCCTCCAACATTAAATCAAAAACCAATAAAAATATTTGTGCATATTTCTTAAATATAAAAAATAATCGACTCGAAAGATTCGCATAATTAAAATTACTTGAATGACTGAGTGATTCGAATCGATAAATCTCAAAGATATCAAAAGAGAATAAAAAAGAATACACAAAAATCATAATCGATAATTTTCACCTACTAAAGGTATATCAATCACATTACATGTTAAAAAATTAAAATATATTTCCTCGCTATTGATCAATTTATTTTAGAATTCATAATTATAAACGTGTAATATTTGATGCTTTAAACTATGTCATTTTTAAAACTGCAATATCTTGGCCGAAAACAAGTAAAGAAAACTGCAAAAAGAGAATCATGATGGAAGGAAAGTAAATAATGAAATTTTAAACGAAAATGACATTACGAATAGGGAATGACAAGAAATAAAAAAGGAAGAGGGAGAAACGAACATGAACTTGAGTTGAAAAAATTATGAGAAGAGAAGATGGGAGGGAGTTTATTTGGACAGTCGAGGAGAGGTAAAGAGGAAGGATGAATAGAGTTGGAGAGGATAAATAAAAGAGCTCCTCTATTTGACAAAGAAAGGAAAGAGTATTGATGACAAGGAAAAAGAGCGAAGGGTAAAAAATAAATCGGGCGCAGGCCGGGGCGAGGAGAATCGATTAGTTCGTCATGGGAAGAGTGCGAAAGTGACAGAAAAGCAAAGAGAAGCGCAGACAAACGAAGTTACGAAGACGGGACATGGGAACAGGATGGTGGCTGTGATAAGGGCGAAGTATGAAGAAAACAAACGACGATGGGGTAATGTATGCCCAGGCATTCGTTGCCGAAAAAACTCGAGCTCTACTCAGTTAAAAGAAAAGAAAGAGGGATATTATTTTTACTAAAATTTTGATATGAGGAAAAGATAGTTTTTCTTCCGTAAGACATAATAAACGCCAAATGCAAATATTGAAACCGTTTTAAAATGAACACAATAATTATAAACCTTTTCTTAAAATATAATGTAGATACCATAACTATAAATCAACAGTCTAAAACTAAGGTTCTCAACTGGTGGTATGAGTAATATTGCTGTTATTATTTGTAAAAGTAGTCCTTAAATATTGTATTTTCACCATTTCTACAAAGATATGTAGAAAATAAATCGTCCAAAATTTATTTAATGGTGGACTGACTACAGGAATATTGTAATAATATAAAATTAGTAACATCGTGAAACAGAAATGGTTTCCTTTTCATACACACATCATTGCGGAGTATGTCTTGGAAATAGTTGAAAACCTATGTTGTAAATAAATAAATATTACAAAAGAAAAACTATAACAACATGGGAATATAATATACTAAATAAAAAACAGTCTTATACGTGAAACCCTAAACTGCCCTATTTATTTACTTGTTTTCACAGAATTAATTGATTCGAGGATTCAAATTTTTATGTAAAAAACCTAATTTCCGGTATCATTCAATTTTAAAATAATAAAAATTAATTATAACTTTTTAATACTTTTACACTTTGCTTCTAAAACGCACCAACTTGAACCCTCAACCTCAGTAGGCCCTTGATATGGGTTCTCAAATTATCATCACTATTATATCAATATTCCAAGGTGTGACTTCGTGGAAGAACATTGCAGAATAAAATGAAACTTCGTACTTTTCCACAGGGACTTCAATTCGAGACCGGTTTCGTAAGCGTACTTACATCTTGTTTTGTGTTTTTTTCTGTGCGTGAAGATGTAAGTACGCTTACGAAACCGGTCGCGTATGAATGCCCCTGTGGAAAAGTACGAAGTTTCTTTTTATTCTGCTATTATCACTATCATTTTCATTTTTTCAGACTACCAACCGGTATTTTTGCCATTTGAAAATCATGTGGAGTCTCTGTAACTCAAATATAAGACTTTGATGGTTATTTTGCAAAGAATAGTTTCCTAAAATCCGATCCTAAAATTTCTCTACCTTTCCACCTCATTTCCAAGAATACTAGTTTTCCTCGTGAGGTAACAAGTTAAACTTTTCAGTAACGGCCAAGCAAATAATAGACAATAGAAAATAAATGATTGTGCCTTCCCAATCATATCAAATCGATACAGTAGAGACTCTTAAAAAATAATGACAAACAAAAACGAGATAAGAATAAGGAAGGATATGAAACGATTTCTTATGAGTGTCCTTCGAGGGATTTATGAGAAGCTTAATTCAACATCTGCTCATTAATATTGGTTAAAACGTTATGCCTCCAGATACATTTTTTTTGAGTAGGTAAAATAAAATCTCTCTTTGGATACTTGCTTGACACATAATTAGCATATGACATCTACATTAATAATTTGTTTTCTTGAGCGCCGAATGACTTGAATGGCAACAAGGAAATAGATTACTTTATATTTTTACAATGAAATAGAATGTATTTCCCTTAACGCTCTATATTTCAAGGGTCCCCGAATAGCCCAGAGGGAATAAGCTCGCCCTCGGTTAAGGCGGTTCCGGGTTCAATCCCTGGTAGGGGTTCACATGTGAAATGACCATAGATCTCGTTGCACTTTTACATTTAATATGTATATCTACAAACATCCTTTCCTGTATATAAGCTACTGATATAAGAACTGTTAACTAATTTAAACAAATTCTATTTTCTAATTCTGAACTTTGATGTTAAACGGATTTGGCTTTTACCACGACACAAATACAAACAACACATTCACGGCATAGATACTAATTATTTACCTATAACCGCATCAATATTGCAAATAAATAGATTTATCGACCAATAAAATGAATATTTCTAGTATTTCCGCTTTTTTCTGAAAATATAACTTGAAATCATATTTGATAAACGATTCCAATTTCAATATTTACCTCTTTACAGTTAATGACGGACTTGCGTCTAGATTAATATGTATCAAGGCGTGCAGGAAAAAGGAAGAAGAGGCAAAAAGTAAATCTGACGCAAAAATTAGTTATTATTTCCCTGTTTAATCGACTGCCTCAACCTTCACTTTCTGGAACCTTACATTTTCCTTCACCGTTCAACGAATTTTCGTGGAAACCGCATTAATCAGTTTATATTCTTATGCGATGAATGAATTATTATTTTCCGATTTCCTGAGTCTCAATTGAAATATGTTAACGAAAAATGACTACATCCTTCAATCACATGAGATGAATGTTGGCGTCGTATGTATTTATAGCTTGTGGTGAACCTTGGTTAATGTTTTATATAAAACCTTGACTTTCGTCAATAGGTAAACAACTAGAGGTGGCAGTTAATAGATCAGTGATTCCATAGAAAACTTCCTATGTAGAACGTCACAGGGAAGCGGAGCAAAATTTTTGAGAAAATTTACGAAAAAAGTAGCGGCAGATACGAAGGAAGGAAGTAAAAATTACGCGTGAAGATTACCTTATTCATGTAAGCAAATGACAAAAAGAAGGAATTAAAATGGGAATATTCGTCGAAGTGAGAGTGGAGGTTATTTGCTGCCAGGGGTCGCCCAGATAAGAGCGGCGGCAGGAAGTGGGAAAAAAGAGAAGGGGATTGTGGGAAGGGAATTTGAAAAATGACTGATCGATTGCGTCACAAAAGAGGAGCTTCATTGTGTTTCACCTGTTTGACATTCATCGCCATCGGAAGAGTTAGAGCGGAATTTATATGCGGGGGATTCTCTTAATAAATCATACCACATGTCTGATAAATAATTCATAGCTTCGAACTGATAGTTGCAATTATCCCTCAATCGATATTATTTAAGAGGTCGTTTCGTTTTCTTTGCCGAGGTTGGATGAATTATTTGTAAATCGCATTTGGGTACACCATGCGCGAACCGATGAAATTCCCAGGTCCTATGAGAAAAGACGACAAGATGCCAATGAAGTCGATATAAATACTGGGTGATAAATTGAAAGCATTCTAACACTCCGGGAAGCCTTTTATAATATGCTCTAGCATTTAGATTATACATTAAATTATTTATCCTTTGCTGCATGCTATTCCCAACACCTTCGATATAAAAGAAGGCACTTTTACTCCAAAATAATATACTTAAACTAACGTAAAACTAATATCATCACTGATTTGCATTGAAATTGATTTCACGTAGTTACGAATGCCTCGATAGATTATAATAATACATCGATGTTATCCATCATTAATAATAGATAAATAATCAAAGTCAGTCATGTTTGCCAGTCATGGCAATGATCCTAAGGGAGGAATTACAAAATCAATAAAAAAGTAACATATGAATACGAACTTAAGTTCCGGAAAAATCATTATTAAAGAATATCTTAACCCCTTCCTGGACAATTTGTGTACAAGTTGTACTTGGAAAAAAAGCATATATTTTTATTTGTTAATTTTTGTGTTTATGCACACCTAAGAGCGGTGAGAAGGTCTTTCCCTTGGGTAGCTATATAATATTATATTTCTTTTCCTTATTATCTGCCTTAAATTTTAAACTATGCACGGTATATCCACATGTTAGGTAAAACAATAGAGACGTACAAATGGGACACAGATAAATAAAGCAAGCCTAACAAGATCGATACACTAGTCAGCTTAACCGAGATCTTTTTCAAAGTAAAAAATGGTCAAAAAGCAGAAAATCCTAAATACGATAGTTCTCTGGCGCGATTGGATTTTAAACCACTCTTCTACGAGATATCTTGGGTGCATGAGGAAAGTGGTTAATACGATTATATGGGCCCTTAGTTTATGTATTTGCCAATGTTTCTCACTTCTCCGCAGTTGACCTTTACACCAGCGTTTCTACACTGCTGTAAACTATAAGTAAATTATTGAGTAAATGATAAAAAGTACGACTAAAGTACTAAGAACAGAATCCTTAGGAGTCCATTAATTACATATTCTGTGACTGTTAGCTCTATGAAAATAAAATAAAGCAATGTAAATTGCAGTGAGTAAATTGCACGAGTCAATTTACTTCAATTTCACTTCAACTTACATTAAAAATCAGCGCTCTATATACTAACCTCTGAAGAAACACAGTTACCCATATGTTTATCGAGTTGATCATTTTACCGAAACGCATGGATACAAGCAGGTAAATCTACCCTAAAGTAGTTTGTAAAGGAAACCAATTCACCGATAAATCCTTTCATCTGGGAGATTCAAAATTTCTCTACCGATCCATAAATTCCGAAATTAGCGACCATTGTTGATCAAACAAATACGGTTTTCAAAAGAGTGTTAAATTCGTGATCAACTAAAATTGTGTAAACCTCAATTTGCGAATATAATTAGCTTAAGAACTTGGATTTCTTTGGCCGTTTCCAGGTTATAGGAATTAAATCGAGTTAACTGTCTCCTTTTTAGAAATTTACATCTCAGGCAATATAAGTCATCCGAATCTGGCGCTATGATGAAGCCCATTAAAAGTGAGTACACGTTTTAATGTGACTAATGAATCCAAATGAAAACATTTAGATAGAACATTAGTAGACTAATTATCAGCTAGTATGGATGCCCGTGTTTACCTTTTATTAGCTATTAACGTTGTTGTGCATATTTACCTCGTTTAAGCGCCAATTATTCGGATTCCGGAAGGATTTTAGAAGGTGTTTGCAATGGAATTTAGTTCCTGTAACAACGCTATTTCGGAGTTAACAACAAGATACGAAGTAAAAACGCTACTTCGTATCTTACAAATTTCAGCGTGTGATTATGATCGCCACTGTATCCGTTTTCAGAGGATTTCTGATTCTCTCTTATTAAAGCAAGGAATTTTAAGTATCCTTTCCAACGAAATGTGACTAAAACAGAAGTCTTACTAGGAAAGGAACAAGGGCTAACTTAAGAAAACAAGAATCAGGATAAGGTAATTACTTAGCATAAGGTGAGGGTTTTATACCCCGATTATAAATATAAAAAATCGAAATGACTGGGGCACGAAAGCAGGTCTTCCACTTTCAGGAGAGATTTTCAAACCCAAAAGTGGGAAACTTGCGGCATTTACGGTAATTACGTCTTCAATGCTCCATTTTCACCATTTCCTAAACCTAATATTTCAATGATTTTTTTCCCAACCCTGTTTTCCATGTCAAGTGAAAACAAAATGAAAAATATACTACAAGGACTAAGTTAAGAGTATTATGCTATCACGTTCGTTTTTCTTCGCACAAATTCAATTTTAACCTGTTTGAATACAGACGATACGGCACGTAACGGTTTCATATGCGGCTTAATACATGCGCCTTTTCGATATAAAAGCGCATGTTACCACGTATCTACCATATCGAGTCAAATCCACTCCGTGTCCGGGGTGCTTTTATGGCAAAGCGAGTTGTCGATATTTGTCACTTAACTACATCCTTTATTATTTTCATTACTTTATACTGAAATTCTTAAAATGAATGAAAAATGAACGAGAAATATTGAGGTTCGTTCAATTCAATATTGAAAAATAAACATCTCATAAAATTTTGAATCGTAGATTGAATGCATCTGAACAAAGCAAGCAAAACTTATACAAAATATAAAACAAGAAAGTTTAATAAAATTCAGATGCTTCCCACACAACTCTATAATCACTTCAGGGAGTGTGTACTGATGATTAACACAGCTGTCTATCACCTAAAATCCTCGTCGACGAGAGCAATAGAAAAAAACTATCTCGATGATGACATCCGAGAGATAAAAGAGACCGCTCGCATGTAAACGACTCGTGGCACGCTTTTATAAACCTGGCAATACCTACGGTTTATTTTCCAAACGGACATTTCACCATCCATGCAAAACTATCGCTGACTAAAGTTTTCAAATGATGTATAAAAAAAGGAAGATCTGTCATTGAATTTTTACGACGACGGTTGATACGGCAGCCGTACGTACGCAGCTAACGACTTGACCGTAATAAAAGGAGAGGCGAACGTGAATGGAAGAGGACTTTTGAATTACGGCAAGTCGTAAAGAACATGCAGACGATGGCGATATGACTATTTTAAATTTTTTCGGGCCGTTACTCACGGGAGAGTGAGCAACGCTTTAAAAATGATCTCGCGATAAGCAATAACGGAGGACTCTAAATGAATTGGAGCGTTGAAAACGAGGGAGGGTTTTAATTGAAATGATAGGGAAAGGGGAGCGAGGAAGGGAAGTTCTCCGCTAAAGAGTCAGCAGAGAACGCAATGAAGTGATCGACTGATATAACAAATGCGAATCGGTGATTTACGAGGAATTAACGTTTTAATCGAGGGGAAAGTTGAATGGGAGAAAACACGATGTTTGCAAAACACGGCATACTTCAGTAGAATGAGAGTATTCCGTTTGATTTGCATTTCCATATTCAGGCGAGTACTAGGAAAACCTTTGTAGGAATTTCTATTACAAAAGATGAATATCGAAAAAGTAAATTATCTTCTCTCACGTTTCTCAGTTAAATCAAACTTCGTTGAGCTGTCGAGCAAAGGTTTCTGGTTTTAAACTGAATTCGTATTTACACTAAAGAAAATGCATAGCCTAAAACGAAAAAATAGCATTAATACGGCAAAATAACTCAAGAAAACTGGGTATTTTCTGATTTAACTTGATATCATCATATGTTATATATTGTAGAATGATTTACGTCAAACGATTCGGCAATAGCTAGAATATTTGAAACTACCACTACAGTTATGCCAACTTCTTTCTGACTGTAAAACTCATAATTCAAGAATTCCTGTATTCGCCAACAACAACACAATAAATAAATAATTTCATGAATTACACATTCGATTAGATATGTGCACTAAACATTTTCTTTGAATCTAATACCGAAAGACGGCATTTTTCACACACTTCCTATAGTTGAATAACTTCGTAAAAAATACCCCTAAAATATTAAGCGAAATTCACTTAGTGTATCTTGGTATGAACGAGTTCTCATAAATGAATTAACAATTATGAGCAATAGTGTGCCATAGAAAGAGAATTTAGTAGCTATAAATTCGTTTGCAAAATAATGGAATACCAGATGTATGTATAAAATAAACTCTAGTTACATGTTTCGGAAATTAATTTCACAATATTAAAATGGAAACGGGGCTAAGAAATGGAATGGTATCGCTTAAGGCACACTTCAGAATAATCGAAACGAATGAGGAAATCTAATTTAAAATTCAAATTGAGACAATTCCCTTTAGTCATTCTTACGAAATCTTATGTCTGTGCAGGGCCGCGCTTCTTCCCTTTTCCTTACGTTTCCTTCCCTTTCCTTTTTTCTGCACCCGATTACTGCTCATTCTCTGCAATCGCAACTATGAGTGGCTGCAGCGGAAACATCCGTGAAATGGAGCAAGAATCCAGTAACGAGAAAGAAATTCGATTTCAAGACTTCATCTCCCGCTGACAATCAAACCCAGCGTCAACTCTCATCTTTCAGCTCCGAATGGGCTTTTCGAGGAAGTGCAACAATAAATGAATTTCATCAAGAATTCCATCCATGTCCCAAGTTGATCAGAAAAAAAATGGAGAAACGCTCCAGGAGTTGCAATGTCTGGATTGTAAGCTAAAGACTTACCTTCTTTTTTTACAATCCTTTAAAATTTATTCAGAAATTCAAAGCAGTTTAACTTACGAGTTATTATTGACCGAAGTATTGTCACCCTTGATTAGAAATTTGATCGTATTTTCCCGACACAAGCCACTAGACGTGTGTTTAGATTCTCTAAAATATAGAAAGAGAAAATTGTTATAAGATTAGCTTTTTTCATTCATATTTTGTAACCATGATATGTAAAACTTTAAATAATTTAATTAATTCTTAAAATAGCACGTATATTGAGCAACTACAACCTCTTAAATGCTTTTCTTTTGGCAGTGAAGGAAATTATGTCCAATTGCACTAATATCTATAATTAATTATTTATATTGCATTTTACCTACAAAAATGTCCGTACAAATTTTATAACAAGAGGTTAATCTCAAAACCTTCTTACGCGCATTGAGCCACGATAGTTAAAACAGACTATTTGGAGCTCGAATACCTTGTTTTCATTATTAGTAGCACTATAACATTAATATTAATTTGTGATAATTGAAAACGTGAAATCAGAAACAAAACTGGATAGAGTGCTGACGTGATAATATGCTCTCTTGTGGACCTTTTAGATAAAGAAGTTAAACCTCAAACACCATTTAATAAGTGATTATTTCTGCAATGTTTCTATAATCAGTTATAATAACGTTCGAATAAATAAGTTAAATGACTACTTTGATAAGGATTTTTTATAAGTCAATAAAATACAAATGAAATCCGCAATTGCAAACTGAAGCAGATTCTAATCCTTTATCATTATGCGCACTACCATCGGAAAATATCGCAACAGAAATATAGTATAGAGCCTATTTCCAGATTATATCGGAGCATTGTTTTGAAATTTAACCTACCATGAATTTTAAGTTTCTGGTATCCGGTCTTCAGAGTTAGGTTTTATACTAAATGCAAACAATGTATTTCAAATTTTGTGTAAGAGGAATAGACACAATAAGTCACTGCATATGATGATTTGCAAAACTAAGATGATTTCTAAAACGTAGAAAGAATGTCAAGAATTCAATGTATCCCTACACTAATATTTTTGAAGCTGATGATAATAATAATAATTTTAATTTGCTCTGGAATCTTCCCATGGAGCATAAAATTATACAAAAAATACAAAGATAATACAAAAGAAAATTATACAAACATTGCAAAGATATAAAAACATTTTTTAAACCTTAGCAGTTAAAAGATGATTAAATAATTTTTCCTTAAATACTCGCACCGAGTTGGAAGGTTTGATACAGTCCGGTACGGAGTTCTACAATGGATAACCAGCGATCTGGGAGGAATTTTTTTAAATATTTGATCGCGGTGTAGGATATATCAGCTGATCGGGCCCGCCACTAGTTAGTCTGGTAGAGTTCATGTATGTACGTATCCGCGTCCTTGAACATATTTGAAAACCGATAAAATCGACAGACTTTTACCTATTAAATTCGAATAAAACCCACTCGGGAAATAAGGAAAAAGATAGCGAAAGGGGAAACCGCCTGTGAACAAGCTATTGCGCCGCGTACGCATCACAGAAGCAACGCTTCACCGACAAGAACCCAGTCCTCGAGCTGCGAGTGGTAAACGAGGGGAACCGAAGAAAAAAGAGCGATGAAGAGAAAGAGGGAAGTTGCGAGCGCAACTCCCTGTTTT
Source organism: Ladona fulva (assembly GCA_000376725.2). Lineage (NCBI taxonomy): Eukaryota > Metazoa > Arthropoda > Insecta > Odonata > Libellulidae > Ladona > Ladona fulva. The sequence continues at coordinate 78,472 of KZ308215.1, read as the reverse complement.
TCTGCCATTAATTTGCTAGTTATAAAAGGAGACGAATCACTAACGGCAAAAACAATGCAGCGGCGCGAGACGGGAAGAGTGTCACGCACTTTGAGATCCTCTTGTATTCGATAGGACGCCCTTGTCGTGAGGGAGAGAAAGACGGAAAAGTTACGAAATGAATGGCGAAGGAAAGAGGCACTGTTAGTGGATATTTTCGACGGAAGAAAGGAGCGTCTCGTCGTCAGAAAGCGGATGAGTACGTCGGAGAACGCGCACGAGTGAAAAGGAGCATGCACGTTCGAGGGATTTTTGAAATGAGGGTCCCTGAGAAGAAGAGGAACGGATTTTCAGAAAGAGAGAAGACATATTTGAGAGAAAGGGAACAAAACTCCTTTCGTAAGCTTCCTCTGAGTTCTGTGCAGTTAATTTTCGTAATTTTTCGATGATTATCTAAACAAGAGTGAGGTCAAGGCTAACTCTGTAAAATATTTTTCACGATAGAATCGTATCATCGTGTAATAATTATTAAAATGTATTGTTTTTACCTTCAAATTGTAATTATTGAGAGCATTTAAAATTACTTGCTTTGCGATTAAGCTTGCGATTGCTTACCTGCAATTACAAATTGTAATTATTACTTTGTTTCAAGCGATATTATTTCCTAAGTTCACGATAAATAAAGCAAGATAGTATGAGACAGGAAGACTCCCCTAAATTTTTGATGACGAAAAAAGAATCTAGTAGTAAAGGAAACGAAAAATATTTAAACCACGTTAAACCTGGTGAATTCATAGTGCGTGACTACCATCACTTAAATGTTTCATAGAATATATGTGGAAGTTTTCATCCTAGTGGGAAATTAAAATAGAAGTTTACATTACAATCTCCAAGTTTTAAGAATTATATTACTCGAAAAGTTGTTAATAATGTTAATTAAGACCTCCCATTTTGCCTAGGTGCATTATCCAGAAGTTATTACATATTTGATTGGAAAATGTCATCACTGTGCCACATACAGAAATTTATAAAGATGATTGAATTCGAATCATGTCATAAATTTAATTTGTATGTGATAGTAAATATCGTAATTCCTAATTAAAATTTTAATTACTGCGATTTTAATATCAAATCAAAAATTCATATTTCACATATTTAATTTTCTACACCAAATGAAAGAATGGCTTAATTTATGAAATTGATGGATTCAGTTTACTTATGTGAAGCCCTGTTCATATCATGAAACATCGTAATAATATGAATAAAAAATATGATATGACAATTTTAAACTAAGAAACTCAAATTTTCAGGTAAATTTTTAAACTAATTATAAACTAGCAGGACTTGTTTCCAGTGCGTGGTTTCGGCAAAAAGAATGCTAAGGTTAAATGAGCCCATTTATTGCATGTACAAAATTTGGAATTTACTCCGAAATTCATCTTAATTAAATCCATTCTCAATCGCATACGATATTTTATTCACTAATTAGTGATGGAAATGTTGTCTTTATAATTCTTCAATACATTGAGTAAAATTAAAATCACCAATTATCGGTTTAAATCAACCAATGCGTATGAACCGCTCATTTATTGTTTTAATAGTATAAGACTAAAATATGGAGCTTAAAATCAAAAATACGTATAGAACTCGAATTAATTTACTAAAAAATCACTTTCACTAAGCCAAAATTCAAACTAGCGCTGATAAGTATGCTTCGCTCGTTTGCCTCATTTTCAATAATTTTTCATTTTAGCTCATGATTAGAACATGAAAAACGATGCCCTTGACTTCCCGATGTTTCTCCGTCCATTAGTACTTCTAAGTGTATATTTCTCCTACTCTTGTTTCACTCTTTTTCATATCTACTGAAACATAAGTGATACTGATTAATATTTTTGAAATTTAGATTCATTATTATGTTGCGGAAAGTTATTCATAAGCTATTTAACCTGCCATTATCCACTTTATCAACTTTCAGAATGCTTGCACAGTAAGGAACACAATAGTAAATAACATCTCTCCTTATCTTACCTAGTACTCCTACCTAGACTATCTAGATTGTCCAGTATCCTATCTACTAGTCGTTTTGGATAGGACGGCTAATCAGAAAAATACAGTGAGGAGTACACTCAAATAAGAATATTTCAATATAGAGATTTGATATCCTCCTGGTGGATAGTTTGTGTGAATTTTTCTCGGGTTAACACCCAGGTAAGTTCAGGATATTTCGCCAACGTTTCAATGGCAGCAGCCCTGAAGGAGATGGCAGAGTTACCTATTGAAACGTTGGCGAAATATTCTGAACTTACCTGGGTGTTAACCCCATAAAAATTCACACAAGAATATTTCAACATTCTAGCAACAGATATTCAACATGGTAAATCCAGATAGGAAAGGGCGATGCAGGTAATGAAACCCCAATATTCTCCAACCAACTCCACCATACAAATATGCATTACGTTGTGCATTATTTATCCATCATCTATAACACGGTATGAGTGGTTTGAAGCTCATTACTCTGCTCATATGTAATTACATATATCCATTTGTTTCATCGAATAATCTTAATGTAAGTAACTGCCAGGAGATTAATAGCAAACGTCAGCATCCTAAAACTGTCTACCCTCCATCTCTTCTCACAAGGATTTCGAAACGAACAATTTGTGTTTAGCATCATAAATTTGTTAATGTAAATGCCTATCCACATTTGCAGTCTCTCTTTAACATGTATTATTGACATTAATCATTCATTCATTATAATAGAGTTCTCCTCATCGATATTTATCTCTAAAACACCACTCTTTTATCTCGGAATGCGTATTCTCTGTGCATCAAAGACTTAAAATTAAGCATAAACAGTAGTTTGCTATATTTTTACGTCCATATAATTTTTTATCCCCGTTGTTGCACGTTACCATTCCACTATTGCACATTTCTGATTTTTGTTTAATAACAGGTTAAATACTACCAAAATTACTGCATTCTATACAGCAGAAACAATATCAAATTGCTATGTAAAATCTCAGCCTTGCCCAACAACCAATTTATGGTGGGCAATTACTAAATTATCGTAGAACCTAATCACCGCGGACCAAATCATCGCTGACCAAATCACCGGGTGCTGTTGCGTATTAACATTACGATAGCTATTATTTTACTCGATGTATTTACGAAGATGATGGACCTTTCAAACGTAGCATTTATTAAGTATTTAAACGAAACAACAAACTTGAATAGCTTCTAAGCATTACTAGTATATTTAAAGGTAGTAATATTTAAGAAAAGTATGTTCAAACATTAGCTGGTAGTAAAAATTATCTCCAGGTTCCTCTTTGCATTCATCAGAGAAAAATGTTCGTAAAACATTCACAGAAAAACAAAATTAAAATATTACGAGGAAACTGTTTTTTCTTTAAAATATTAGGTGTAACGCGAGATAAAGCAGGGACTGAAACAACCAATACCACACTCAAAAGAAATATAAAAGAAATTTCAGCTACTATGGCAGCCTGAAGCTAGCAATTTTTTCCATTTTATGTGATTAGGTATTAAATGACAGGTTCTCTTATTTCGCATCCAACTCCTCTTTCAAACTTTAAGCCATAAAATCTTTTGAATAGAAATTGCGGACATTTCCTTGTCTCGTGGACCTTCTATAAAGCATCGTCTCGTGTGACCTTTAGCCCTTAACCAAGCAACTTTTTCATGCAGTTACCGAGACGTTTCAAGTCCTTTTCACCAAATAACCTTGACACATTCAATGTCAACTTGACACCGTAGAACACATTTTATACTACGGAGGCTCTTAGAAGATACAAAAAATTAATAACTCCATCAAGAAAGTTAGATGAATGAGGACAAACTAACCCATCAGTAACGACTCTTTTCACATTTAGAAAGACAGGTGTTGCCAGCCTTTGACATCTCGCATTATGTGTCATTTCCCACGAAAACAAACTCTCCGGAAACTAATTCAACTGCCATTCTGATCACGAACAATATTTGTCTGAATTAATCCTTTCCTTATTTTTCGGATGGATAACGTAGAGCTAAATATCATCCAAATCCTTTTGACGGACAGAGGGCATCATCTTTCGCTAATTCCGGCCGACTCTTGAAGTATTCGATCTTTCTTTTCGGCTAACCTTCCTTTCTCAGCATTACCGTCAACGGAAGAAAATACTCTACGATAGAAAATGAAGTATATTAAGGTATGAAGTTTTCTATCTATGAACGGTACCTTTTTTCTAAATATTTTTCGGTAAAACGCAAATGGAGAATTTCCCACTTTATAGTACCAGTTAAGCTCCTAGTTGAATCTCTGATTTCTGTCATATTTTCGTTGTTTCCAATACTTTGTAATATAATTGCTTGTCGTGGTTTCTCAGAATCGATTATGTCTTCTCTATACAATGTGGTACACGCAATTGAAGTATGAATACTACCGTCTCCGAAGTGGGAATATATTAATATGCTCCGTATGAGTACTTCGAAACTGGTTTTTAACTCGTATGAATATTCTGGTGCAGTAGAAAGATTTGACTTCGTAAGAAAACTGAAAATTTCAATAATATCCATCCCCATGAAACTTGAAATAAAATAAATACATTTATCTTCATGTTTTTCTGAACCATAAATTGTTATTTTCGTAAAGTTTTGCAGTTAACTTGAAACAGGTTATTATTTAACGAATTTTTAATTTCTTGTGGATTAAAACACATGCATAAGTAACTACAGTCATTCGTGAAGTGAATTCAATGGATAGGTTCAACAATCACAGATTTAATAATGAAAAGTCATGTTACTTTTTATTGTTCCATCAATTCTTCCATAATATTTGTGTTTCTTTAGAACAGTGTAGAAATTAGAGCTAATGAGATAAATATCCATTTCAAGGAACGAACAATTGTGGCAGGAGGACGTAATGTAATTTTTATCGCTGATGAACAAATAATAAAAAGTATTGGCAGAATATGTTTCTATAGAGTTTATATTTTTGTGTAAATATCTCTATTATTTTGACTGTGAATTGTTTCACCTCCCGATAAAGTAAAATACCAGCGTATCTATTCAATGGATGCATCTAAAAGAGTAAACCTTTGCATTTTTCGAATTACACTAGCAGTGGCTAGATTTCATCAAAAAGTGGTTCTATCGTAAACTAGAGAAAGTAACATTTATGCTCTCGTCTATGGACTACGAAACAGGCCATCAGGATGCAGATCCTGCAGATGCCGACCACCGTAACGGTGATTGGGATAAATGCGAGCTTTCTAGGTTTGCTCTCACAAACACAGTAAAGAGTGACCGATGCAAACCTCATCTCCCGCGAGCGGAACACGTTGCCATGTAACGAGACCGAAGCAAACATGTGATTACGAGAGAGATCAAGAATAGCATCCGAAATTAGTGGTTTTATTAACATCTATCTGGTAAAATCATTATTTTATGTGTCTGCCTTGATGTAAATTTTGGTAAACTCTTACGGTTATTTCATTATTTAGGACCATAAAAGATATATATTTTGATAGCAATAAAAAAGTATAAAAGAATATATGGTAAAAAAGGAACATATTGAAAATACACAATTGAAGTTAAATAACTGTAGGAATTAAAACGCTCGAGATTCATTAAATATTACTTGGATGAAAGTAATAGACTACAGATATATTACGATGACTTCATATCAGAAAACCGAATCAATAAAAATTTTGAAAGGCGAAAAAAATGTATTTTCTTTCATCTTTCTCTCATTTTCTGTTCTGCTTATTATTTATATTTATTCTGCCATCCAAATTTAGACTCTCTCGAAACGATATAAATTTGCAGAAAAGTTCCATAAAAAATCTCTACGTTAAAACTATCTTCATACTAAAAATTAGTGATAATTTCTAATTACAAACGTATATTTATTCAGCTATATAGATAATGGAAGACAAAAGTTCATTCGAAGACTAACATTTTCTATGAAAAAGTATAAACCACCGTAAGGAATCTTTTCACAAATTTCTCTATCAGAAAAGTCTCCTATAACCTAACATCTAACATTATCCACGGCATTCCACCTCGTCTGTGAATGTTTAACTCCTTACTTATAGCAAAACCATTCTGTAATTTGTTACTATAAAGATATGCACTCTTCTAAGGATTCTCTTATTTTTTTAATCTTGACAATGAACTAAGACTATTGTGATAATAAAGGCTTGTGCATCTGTGAAGCACAGTTCTTAAAGACATTTTCTTCTTCGTTGTCAGATCGGCTTCATTGATTATTAAATGTAGTTATTTCATTGTATTTTTTCTATTTGGTAGGTATAGTTAGTAGTAGGTAGGTATATAGGTTAGTATATAGTTTAATATTTTACTGGTCTTCAAAGTAGCAAATAAATGGACTGAAAGTATTTGAACTTTCCGACTTATGCATCGCATAGCTTGCTCCATGTCAACAGATTTTTCACTTTTAGATATACGAGTAATATTGTTGATTGCACGTTTTAAGTTCAAATAAAAATTCATTTCTCCTAAAACTCATATCTCGCTCTTTGTAAGAAAAACTTCTTTTAAATTAAAATTCATTTAATTTTCATGAAATGTTCATATAGGTATACTTGTTACTAATACCAAGAGCACTACTCAGATCTGTTGTGTTTATATTGATAGGGCATTTGTGGATGTTCGTAATTTGCGAGGATACTCATGAAAGGGAAAGTAACGGTGGCAGAGCTCTGTCAAAAAAATCCTGTCTATTAATACTTTGTGCTGCGCATCGTGTAATTGTTTTACTCAACTGAAAAAAACCTGATCAGATATTAGCATGATTTTCATTAAAGGCAGAAAATAAAACAAAGGAACTACTGAAAAATTGCTGTCCGTATTCATCAAGAATATACGCAGCATAAGCTAGAGCAGGGTCTTCCTGAACACACACAAATACAAGTAGACAGAAATATTAATTTGTCAAACGAAATGACAGTACAGATATATATTCTGACGTTCATTCCAGGTCTAGTAGAACATCTGCAAACGTTTATATGATACGAAAAAGCAATTCGGCGTCTCCTGAATAGTTTATTTCAACCTCATTCAGACAGCAAAGGGTAAGTTTCAGTGCAAACAGAGAAATGTACCTTCCATTTACTTTGGTTATTAGTTTTTTTCATTACTATGATAATACGAAGGTGAATTTGAGGAAAGAATTTTGACTTAGCAAAGAAAGCCGTTCGCCTGGAAACTCAAGGAGAAACAGAAGTTAAAAATATCGACATGTCTAGGACTATGACTCGAAATCAGGTCTGTAACCTCTAAGCTAACATGCAGTGGTGGTATTCAGCCGGTTCTCTTCCGTTTGCGCGAATCTCTATTAAAGGTTTCATTCTTATTTCATCTTAAAGTTTTTTGAGCCAACTTTTAAATTAGAATAACTGGGAAATAGACTGCAGTGCATGGCTTCATACTCTGCAGGGATAAGTGCGTAGATAAAGAACCGGCTCCAAGAATTTTTAATCTCACCACTGATAATACCCATAGATTGCATTTTTGGAAATATAGTTCCTTTTCTGTTAGCTAGTTCAGAGCTGAAAATTCAAATTCAGGACCGTCCTTAACGGTTGCGATACTTAATCCTTTTACGTATCACTTTACAGAAGTGTTGCTTTGTTAGAGTATACACATATTCGAACCCTAATTGACACAAAATGATAGCCTTTATGTTTTTCGGTACTTGATCATGATTATGTGATTATTTTCATATGGTAGATACTAATGCATCGCATAAGATAGAATAGACACTTCATTTCAAATTCCACAAAGAATCGAATATTAAATTAAAATCTATCCGAGTAATTTTTCACCGAGGAAGATTGATTCCTTCGTTTACGTTTATTCCAGCCAATTTCGACATTATAACTTCGAATTAAAAATGTTCTCACCCAGTTCCACAACTTCAAAAGCCATTCAAGGCAAGTTCCATTTGATCGCTGAAAAATAAAAACAGATACTTCGAAATAAATTGATGATGACTCACTTCATTCGTATAATTAATTAATTCCAGGAAAAGTCTTGTAAGGAAAATCTTAACAAAGAAGATATAAGAAGCTGAATCCAAATTATTCGGAGTTAGAACGAGGGAATGCAAAATTGAGAATATATTAAAGGGCTACAGAATGATTCATAAAAATTAAATTCGTTTCGAGGAATTTCAAAATATTCTATTTAAGAGAGTATTTCAATTATAGATTTCGAAAACATCGATTATGAACTGTTAAGGACTGCGTGGTTTTAATAGAAAAATTATTATAACATCAATGAAATCATTCTTTAATACTCCTTTTGATTAAATAAGATTTGGTATTAAATACATTAAATTAACTGCCAGTAATCGTCCATACATTACCTAACAAATAAATATTAATTCCCGAAATCGTTGGATAAACTGAGAAGAATGTCCCCGTGCATCATCTTTCTTTCAGCTTTAACATTTACTGATATTTCTGTATAGTAGTTACCATGATATGATTATTTTTAGGATAAGAACCCTCAGCTTAATTATTGAAAACCATAAATACGTGAATATAAAATTTATATTCAACAAAAGGAAGAAAGAAAACGAGAACTATTCCGGCTTCACAACATGGGAATTATATCGGTATTGTAGTTTTTGTCGATCTCCTTCTAATAGAATACTGAATTCTCTCCGTAAATTAAATTAAATCTTTTATCCGTAACAGCCTCTCGGAAATTCTATCAATATTGGATGTAATTAGATGTTAAATTCTTTCCTTGCGAACTTGTTCGACGGTTCCGTTACTCATCATTGCATTTATAAACTTAAATATTTCTGCTTATTCCTTAGCCTTTCTCTTGCCTTCCATCTCATACCGTATTTATTATTATTATTATACAATAAAAAAGTTACAAGTGGACGGAAGTCCGGTGGCAACTTATATACAAAATATACAATTTTAAAAACGAGCTTACACCTAAATTAAGACAATCAAAAAAATTAATATAAATTTTCTACACTTCTTACAAAATACATCTACATCTTCCGTATGTTATACCGTATACATACCGTATTTATACATACCGTATGATAATAATGTACATTAATTCGTATACATACCGTATGTATACATACCGTATGATAATAATGTACATTAATTCGTAATAATATGGAATATTTATACACCTTTCTCGTTAATTTTTTCGCTCGTGACATTCCTTTTAATTCTTTAACCATCCACTTTTTTCTAGTGTTTTTAAAAGTGCTTCGAGAACTCTCAATCTCTCACGTTCCTTTCCTGGGAATCCAACCAGGGACCTCTTTCGCCAAATGCAAGCTTGCTACCCACTTGGTTACCCGAGAATTCCCTCCAGTTTTTTTAGAATACCTACCGTACTTCCTGTGTATTTTTACTCTAGATTTTCCGAACTCTTCATCTTATTTATGTCTCAGAACCGTTTGTATAATGGGCATCTTTCTATCCAATTTTAATTTCCACGTATTTTTCAACAACGCACTACATAATGGCTGTGAAACAACATACCGCATCTTCTTCATGCACTATTCGAGTTTAGAATTTCCTTTACTATAGGAACGCTTGTAGACGTCTATGAAAAACTTAGGAATATCCACAAATATTCCTGTACGATATAGCAAGGTGAGTGAAACTTTGATCAACAACAATAAAATTTCACTGCAATTAATGAAAATTCTTGAATAATTGGTATACTGAAACTTCGTTTATTGTTTAGATTTCGTCACAAGGGCACATATTTCCAAAGTAATACAATACAAGAGAGAAAAAAAGGTTCAAGATTCTGACATCTCGCATCTCTGGTACATCCGCAGCGAAAATTCCCCTATTATTATATAACGTAAATTACGTCTAAGTGAAATATTTAATAATACTCCAAAAGGATCCCATCCTGGTTCAGCATGTGCCTTAACCCCAAAAAATATAATTAAGGAGATTTTCCTCTCTGTATCCCAATTTTTTGAGGGGAGAAACTCACCATATATATACGAAATCTCATCCGCTCTATCTAAAGAATCCCCGCCTTACAGCATCGTAAAACTCACCCCCGAATCCAACACCCACGCCTTTCCAACGTACTCCAGGCGACGGACTTCAACGGCCTCTCAACACACCCACGTTCAGTTTCGGAAGCAAAATGTTCCCGTATACGATACAAAGTGCCTCATTAGAACCAGCAGTCATCGGGACCGTCTCTGTGCGACTCCCTCAATGACCAACTCTAACGTAAAATCCCTTCGCCCAGCTCTCTCTCTCAATAAACCTCGGATTCGATTCCTAATAATCCTTCTCGTACGTCTTCCCAACCCTCCCTCATCACATAAACCTCACCCTCCTCCTTCCCCACTTATTACCCGAAAGGGTCAATTTCGACGACACTGTTTCAATTTCCCGGCCTCCTCCTGACTCCATTTATTAACGCCCCGTTTTTTTATTTCGCGAGTTCATATTACCTCGCTTTTCCGAGGTCCTGAAATGCAAAAGACTCGCGATATTTTTTCTCTCGATTTTGCACCCGACCTTCGGCGGACGTTTATTTTTTCCGCGGGAATGATTGAAGCGCGCTCCTCATTTTCCGGTCCGTCGATTCTGAATGAATATTCTGGTCACGTCGAGAGGTGGCGTTTAACAAGATCTCGTAAATCCCTTAGAGATATTGGAATTCGGTTAATATACATTGCGTCTCCAATTTTAAATTTTTAAGAAATAAAAAGGGGAGTGTCGAGATGATTGGAAGTTCAGCAGGAAGGTTCAGTTTTGTCGGAAATCCTGATAACTTGACAGTTATGAAAGAGCTGTTTTGGACCGTAAAATTAATTAAAAGGGTTAACTGAAGAAAATTTAAATTGTGGATGAAAATTGTAAGCATAAACCTAGTTTTCTGCATAATAATAATGAGGGTTCAATTAAGGATGCCATATTTTGCAAAGATTTCTGTTATGCTTTCTTAAACTTCGCCAATATCGCGAACAGTTCTACGCGAGAGTTGGAAATGAGCTATGAAAACGTGTAAATAAATAATTAAAGGAAATTCATCAGATATTTTTATTTAATAGTGTTAAATTATCATCTTTTATCTCAAGAGGTTTGGTAGAACGGAGGCCATAGTAGTATTGTTAAAAGTGCTTTGACAGCTTAGGTCCTTTAGCACATGGTCTCCCACCGGGAATCGAACCCGAGACCGCATTCACCGAAATCGAACGCGTTGCCCAATTTGCTATCCGGGAGCCACGGAGGCCTTTTTGGCTTGACTTCGCCGTTAGAATATAATAATAGAGCTATATAA